>CM077504.1:3696788-4284038 GCA_039654745.1 Houttuynia cordata
AATTATAAAGTCAAAAATGCTAAATTGGCTCACATGAATGCAAGTAAATATTCTAAACATTACTTAATAAATGTTTCTCATCACCAATAACACTCTCCTTATTCTGTTCTTTATTTAGTTGTAAACTCTCAACGTTTCAGCCACCACATGCACTAAAGGAAAAATCGGGATAATTTCCCAATTTAAAATATACTGTTTGTTTTATTAATCAATTTATAACTCTGTATATTGACACCACATACATACAGTGCAATGAGTAAATGGGATCATATGTAAGTGTGACTTGGCCTAGATAGCATAAACGGTTTGAAGTTGTTATAATGAGGTTCACAAGAATTGGCACTCTATCCCTCAGTTACAAATAAAAGAAATAATATTAAATGCAACAGTCATTCCCCATAATGAAAGTGCTCACATGAATCATCCTGACAATTCCTGGAGGTGGTTCCAACAACATGTAAATCTTCTATTTTCATATATACAAATATAAATATCAAATATTTCCTTTATCTCTTCTACTTTCACTATTCAAATAAAGTATTACTAGTCACAGGCTTTAAACATCACTGCTATTTACTACTATAAAATTATGTGTAGAATCCCACAACAGTTGAGCAACCAAGCTAGGAATGTATAGAAATTCCTACAAGCAAAGAAATGCATCTTTGGAATCAAATTTTAGGCTTGACCATGAAAAAAAGCACGATACCAGTATTGGCACCAGAATCGCAATTCATCGATGTCAGCTTTGTTCTTCTCGACAGTTTTAAAGCACTCAAATGCAGGAATTGTGTATCCAAGCAAAAGCCTGAAACCCAAGAAACCAAACATCCAGACTAAGAAGAGAAATAAATCGACATGGTGACAATGTTTTGATTGTGAAGGAATATAAACTTACACAAGGACTTTAGTGATAAAATCCCCCAGCATTTTCCCTAGTGCATCAACTTCAATCAACAAAATCCTGCAAATTGATCAGCAACCATCTTTTCAAATGCATAATTCAGAGGAAACATCTAGAATTGGCCCCCTTCAAAGACAAAAGCCAAATGATCCATTCAACACTAAACATTGGAAGAAAATGTTCCACAATATAAAGCATCTACGTCAATAAATACCCAAAGCAGGCAACCACAAAAGATAAAGAAGAAGAAAAAGTTAAAGGCAACTGATAAACAACAGGAAAATGTTACTTTCTCACCTTCTGAATATCAGTTGACACTAAAAGCAAGCCAATGATCAAACGATTTAGTTTCGAAACACCTTTACCTTCCTCCAAATCCTTCTTCTCCAAATAGTTTAATTTCTTCAGATTCCTCAAACTGTATTAAAAAGCAAAGCACACCAGCACAGGAAACCTTCTTCTCCAAGTCTCTGAAATGCTTCTGCCTCTTGACAAAACACAGAACAATATATCCTCTCTGTGCTTCTTATTCAAACCTTCTTGGCAATGTCAACTGATGCAATTTGGCATGTAACCTCAGTTTCCAAGAAACTCCCAGACAGAAACAGGACAAAAGCTCCAACCAACCCAGTTAAAACACCAATTGCCACGAATCCAGATGAACAAGATCCTCTTCAAACTTCTCTCAAGTCTCTAGAAATCCTTCTTGCCTGTAACTTGAACAAGTCAATCATATGTGGGGGAGACGTGGGTAGTCCTCCACAAGACGTGAAAGCCAAGCATGAAGGAGTGCAAGAAAAGGGCTATGTTTACATTTATATGTCCATTTTCTTGCCTGGGACGTTTCTTCTCATGTGCTCTTCCTCTTCCTCTTCCCTACTAAGGCTTTTTTAATGATGGGTGATTAAGTCTTAATCTGATTTGATTATGTTGTTGAAGAGTGACCACCTTAAAATGCTTGGTCTTTAAGGCTTATGGGAAAGAAGAAGAGAGGAAGAAGCAAAAGGGGTGGGGGGCAAAAGGTTGGTTACACTGAAATACCGTTTGGCGGTTGGAAATGGGGTGTATGGGAGGTTGTATTGGTAGTTTGGTAATTTCAGGTTTTGCCCGGCTGGACATGTCCATGTCCGGTTTGACTCTTTCTTTTGCTTTGGGGGTTTGGTTCTTATGGACTCCGGGACTAGTCCACCTACCCATGAATCATGATGACCTAGTCCCACAATAAAATACTAACAGATTGATGGCCTGGACCAGATTATGATTAACTCGATCAACTTTGAAGGTATTCCTTGTTTTTTTTTTTGTGGTTACTTGACTTTCAAGGTAAATTATTATCAAGTTAGTCAACTCAAGGTTATGCTATTAATAAATTATTAAAAAAATACTCAAGGCCATGCATGCATGATCAATAATAATAATAAAGAATCTAGAAATGAGGAGTTCATCAACTTATGTGTGAAAGGAGAAATTATTCAGGGATAGCTGGTAGATACTAATGATCAATAATAATAACTTGGATGTTTGACACATTTTAGGGAAGGCTAAGTGTCAAGATCTGAGACAGTTAGTGCATGTGTCAAACATTGAATGGACCTATCTACTGGCCATGTAGTAGAATAGTTCTATTGGATAATTTCACGTGTAAAGGGTGGTGGGTTGGCTAAACTGTGGGGTGGTGACTCCACATCCTAATTCTACAGTAAGATCCATAATTTTGTCAAGATGAGTAGTTTGGCACCATTGTTATACCCAGCCCGCCCTCCTAACACGATCCGTGGATATGGTGTATCTATTGTCCATGTTAAGGGACAGTATCCACCGTCCGTGCTAGGGAGTGAACGTGCTTAATTAGGGATAGCGAACTACTCATCCATCCTTTTGAAGCATGTAGTGACCTTATGGAATTAGGATCAGCATGCAACGGAAAAATGTAGCTTTAGGGGCCGTTTGGATCGTGAAAAATCAGCTCCATCCACTCCCAAAAATCCAGCTAGTTAGTAGATTTTTCAAATGATTTTTCACGGCCCAAACGGCCCTTAGAAGGATCTTAGGTCCTCCTCATTTCACGAGACAATAATAATTGGGATATATATTCTCTTCATCCAATATTACCTGTTTGGATTAGAAAACTAAAATGAACTAAAATCAGTTTCAATTTTTTTTTAATCCAGACAGGTACTTTTTGGACAGAAGAGTATAGTTTTGTATAAAATGAAAAACTTCGTGCCCTTAATTACACCCAACTTGATTGTGACACAATTCTGAAGCGGGTTTTTTTGTTGTTTGATTGTGACACGATTCTGAGGGTCTGACATTGACCCTCACTCTTCCGAACCTGGACAGCCGTGGAAGAGCAATCCAATGGAATCCGGTGATCAGGTCGTTGGAAATAGTTCAATCTACAAGTCCCACCTGGACCAACACCTTCCTCTTTGCTGGGTTTGTATAGGCAAAGTTTGCAGGTACATATGGGGGCCCAATTTAGGAAACAGAAGAATTGAAAAGCTATCGGCGTGGATAGGTTGCCGTTATGGTTGGTGAAGTGGGTGAAGTTTGTCACATCCATTATATATTAGCTAGCCAACCGGTCAAGTTTGCTCCTTCTAGATCTGATCAATAAAGTGGTCTGTCTAATGGCTACTAGCTTCCATTTTGTTTGAATAGTATTAGGTTGAATCTTCATTATTGTAAACCTCGTGAAGCTATATGTCTCTGACCTCTTTTGAGATTAGTTGTTGTCTGTTGAGATTAGTTGTTGTTGTCTGTCTCCCCATTTGCTTCCGTGTTTCTGAACTCGGCGAATAGGCCAATAAGACAAGTTTTTTTATTAGTCCACTAACATAAATCTTAACACCTTATCATATTCTACATAATCCCAACCATCCGATGAAATTGGAAATTCGAAGACAATAGAATAGCAATATCATCTAATGGTTTCGAAGGAGGATAATAAACAATTGGCTTGTGGACGGGTAACTGTTGAAAATTTGACTTGAAATTAAACAGAGGATGAGGTGGTCGTTCGCCTTGATGATGCGATCGATTGCTAAAGTGAGTCTCGATCGTCGGATGATCGAGTGTCAT
The DNA here is from genome assembly GCA_039654745.1 of Houttuynia cordata. Classification (NCBI taxonomy): domain Eukaryota; kingdom Viridiplantae; phylum Streptophyta; class Magnoliopsida; order Piperales; family Saururaceae; genus Houttuynia; species Houttuynia cordata. The sequence continues at coordinate 3,700,777 of CM077504.1, forward strand.
GGGCAAATACTTAGTGTTTTGAGCAATGAGTTGTATGATTTGCATGTAAACACTAAATCTGCTAAGGAATTATGGGATACCCTTGATAAGAAATTTGGGAAGGAGCATGAAAGGGAAGAAAAATACGTCGTAGGCGAGTATTTTGACTATAACATGGTTGATAACAAGTCTCTTAGAGACCAGGTAGTCGAAATACAGAATTTAGTTGCTAAGATCATTGGGAAAGACATTCCCGTTGACGAGAGGCTCCAAGTTCCTGCACTTATCGATAAACTACCACCCTCATAGAAGGATTTCCAAATTAATTTGAAGCACAAACGGGATGCTATGTTCGTAGATGATTTAATGGTGGCTATCCAAATTGAAGAGAAGCACATGGGAAAGATGAAAATCTTGTAAGGTTCTTCTTTTAGGGCCAATGATAGTGCTCAAACTAATGTTGTGGAAGGAAAACCCAAGTTTCATGGATATAAGAAGAACAAAAAGATTAAGAATCGTTCTTTCGAACCTAGTTCTAATATCCAAAAGGACAAGAAGTCGAATGTTTGCTGGGTTTGTAGAAAGCATGGACATTTTGTAAACAAGTGTAAAGAGAAGAAAGGCCAAGTCCATAGCCATGGTGGGGATGCATCTTCTGCTCAAGCTAACATGGTTATTTCAGATGATGAGTTAGTATTAACTAAATTTGAAATTAACTTAGCATGTGAACCTACCGATTAGTGGGTTGATACAGGGGCCACCGTCCACATCGGTATTGATGTTTCTTCTTTTTCTTTCTATCAGGAAGTAAATGAACGAACAGTGACGATGGAGATTTCCTCGAAAGCTAGAGTTTATGGAGTTGGAACTATAGACATCCGGTTTACATCGGGGAACACGCTGACTCTCCATAATGTATTGCACGTGCCTAGGGTGAGAAAGAGCCTTGTTAGTGGAGTTCTTCTTAGTCGAGAGGGTTATAAACTAGTGTTTGAATCGAACAAAGTTGTAATAACTAGACATGATACTTTTATTGGTAAAAGCTATGTGTGTGATGACCTACTCAAACTTAATTTAGTTTCCTGTAATTACTTTTTGTTTAATATTAATGATTCTATGGTTTGTTATGTTGATATGTGGCATATGAGGCTAGGATATGTGAATTCACAAACCATTAAGAGAATGATGAATCTTGAATTGATTCCAAAATTGAGTAGTGAATCTCTTGATAAATGTGAAATATGAATTCAAGATAAACAACCTAGGAAACCTTATAGATCTGTTGATCGGTCTACATGTTTACTTGATTTAATTCATTCTGATATTTGTGAATTGAATAGATTAATTACTAGGGGTGGAATGAGATATTTCATCATATTTATTGATGATTATTCTAAATTTTGTCATGTTTATTTATTAAAATCTAAAGATGAGGCTTTTGAGAAGCTTAAGATTTATAAGATGGAGGTTGAAAATTAAACTGAAAGGTGGATCAAAATACTTAGATCTGATCATGGTAGGGAATATTGTTCCCTTGAATTTTACAAGTTTTGTGAAGATCAAGGAATAATACATAAAACCACAACGCCTTACTCTCCTCAATCTAATGGTGTGGCAGAAAGAAGGAATAGAACTTTTATAGACATGATAAATTTTGTGCTTTCCTCTTCGGGTTTACCGAAGAATTTATGGGGAGAAGCGATTCTTTCTGCGTGTATAATCTTAAACCGTGTGCCTCATAAAGGACAAAATATAACCCCTTATGAATTAATAAAAAGAAGAAAACTGAGCTTAAAGTTCATCAAGGATTGGGGATGTCTTGCGACAATGAAAATCCCAAATGTAAAGATGGATAAGCTAGGTTCGAAAACTTATCATGCAGTGTTTATTGGTTATGCACAAAACAATAGAGCATATCGGTTTTTAGTAATTAGGTCTGATCGGCAGGATTATGCACCTAATACTATTAAAGAGTCCGATGATGCAACATTATTTGAGAATGTGTTTCCAATGAAAGAAAAGGGTAAGGTTGTTGTGCATAAAGAGGATAATACATAATCTTTTATTCCAAGAATTGGAGATTCGGGTATCAATGTAGAGGTTAGGAGATCTAAGAGAACCAGAATAGAGAAGAACTTTGGGGATGATTTTTATACTTTCATGGTGGAGAATGGGGATCTTTTAACCTTTAGTGAGGCTATGTCGTCTAGTGAAACTCTTTTATGGAAGGAGACAATAAAAAGTGAGATGGATTCAATACTTGCACATGGGACGTGGGTTCTAACAAATCTACCTCAAGAGTTTAAACCAATTGGGTGCAAGTGGATATTTAAAAGAAAATATTATCCTGATGGATCTATTGAAAAGTACAAAATTAAATTAGTGGCTAAAGGTTACAGTTAAAAGGAAGGTCAAGATTTCTTTGACACATATTCTCCTGTGACCATGATAACCACAATTCGAGTGCTTATTGTATTGGTAGCACATTATAACATCGAGATCCATCAATGGATGTAAAAATAATATTTTTAAATGGTGAATTAGAGGAGGAGATATATATGGAGCAGCCTGAAGGTTTTGCAGTTCCTGGTAAAAAAAGAAAAGTATGTAAGTTAGTGAGATCTCTCTATGGATTAAAACAGGCTCCTAAATAATGACATCAAAAGTTTGATAATGTTCTTCTTTCTAATAACTTTGTCATGTGTACTTCTGATAAGTGTCTGTATTGGAAGTCTTTTGGTGATTCATATGTTATATTATGTTTGTATGTGGATGACATTTTAATTTTTGGTGATAATGTGGATCATATCAATAAGGTTAAGGGTTTTGATGTAGACACGGTGTCTACAACTGAGAAGAACAAGGAAAATAGAAAAGCTAAGCTAGAGCAAATAAAACTAATCTGAATTTGTCATATGATAATCCCGTTTTGGCCATAGGCCTTACATATATAAAGAGTAAAAATATCCTAATACTAATAGAAGTAGTAAATCCTAACTAGGAAACCTTATTAAAGAAGGAATCTTATTCCTAATAGAAGTAGGAGAATGTAATTGAGTCCATAACATTCCACCAACGCTTCTGCATCACCTCGTCCTCGAGGTACTCGTTTTACTACAGCGAAGGCAAAAATGGGCGAAACTCAACTCTAGCAAAATATGGCAGTCAAGCTGAAGGTGGTGGCTTTGGAAGAGGCGGCGGCGTTGACAGAACCATAGGCACCATGGTCGGTGGACCCGGCTCGGGGACCTCATCCAGAGGTGCACCAGGCTGGATAAGAATCTGGTGATCATATGCACAAGGAGGAGGTAGTCCATGAGGCTCCTCAAAAATAGCATGATGCTCCTCAAGTAAGGTGGCCAAATCCGGTGAAATAGTCATGGATTCAGGAACATCAACTCCCGGGTGGTGCTGTAGCAAGTAGCCATGACAATGATAATGACCAAGTATCGCTGTAGATTCTACAGACTGAAGATGGCCCGGTGGTTGAGCAGTGATACGTATCTGTTTGCCCCCATAAGTAAAGTCCATGGTAATATGGCGAAAATCCTAAGAAACAGGGCCTAAATCCTCAAGCCACTGAACACCGAGGACCACATCAGCCCCTTTGGTGGGAAGCAAGTATAAGTCCATAATATAAGACTGGCCCTGTAACTGCAAATCAACGTTAGAGCAAACACCGGAACTCTTGAGACAATTACCATCACCAATCAACACATCAAAAGTCTCAGAGTCCTGTATAGATAGCCCAGACGGTGAGCAACACGGTCATTAACAAAATTGTGGGAACTCCCACTATTAATCAAAACTGAAACCGGTTGGTTTTTAATCAACCCTTTGACGCGCATAGTTCGTGGAGTAAAAGTACCAGAAAAGGCCTGCAAAGTAATTTCCATCTGACAAACCTCAATAGAGGTCAAATCCTCCGCAACAAGATGATCTAACCCCAAAATAGGTTGACAAATTTTAATATATACTCGGCAAGTCCAAGGTTGAACCACAGAGAATGATGTAGGATTATTCTACTCCAAACTAATCTAATTACTACTTAGCTTAGCAAATTAAAGTTCTTATCAGGAAATTTTATAGAGAAATTGTAATTCAACTAACTACTAAAATGACGATTAAAAATTCAATTAAAACTAATTAAAGATAGGAAAGATAATCGATGAGAGATATCAAAGCTTCAAGGATCAATTATTTAATTAATATTCTACGTCTATTTAATTACGTAATTAGGTTCAAATAATGATTTGACCTAATCGGAAGATATTTCATTCACGTTCATCATATCCATTAACATTAAAATATCAATTAAAAATTTATCATTAACAAACTCAGTCAAATAATCACAGGGAATTATAAGCATTCGCCGTACCTTACGTTAACGACAAATCAAATAATTGTATAGATTATGACTTTATCAAAACATCGCATTCAACCAAATAAGCATTAAACACTTCTTTATAGATGTAGAAATACTAATCAAATAATATCACCTCTAGCTTTGACAAAAGATTCAGCTATTCATATTCAAGAGAAAAATCAGATTTAAGAAAAATCGCATCGGAAAACAGGGTACTGTAGCTGCAGAAACACTGTTCATCGAGCACTGTTCATCGTCTTCCTCAGCTCGACGGCACTGTAGCAAATGCGCAGGTACTGTTCATCGCCAAAAATCACCCCTTTTTCTTCTCTTCTTCTTCTCCCTATCTTCCCCCTCTTCGATTCCTCTCCGATTACCGGCAAAATCACGACGAAATCACAACCCAAATCCGCCCAAAAAGAAAAACAGAAGCTCTGTTTTTTTTGTTTCAAAACAGTCCTCCCTTCGTCCCAAAAATCCGTCCAAATCTCCTGCTTTTATAGACAATAGAAGAATCCTTTTTGCTCCTCTAATTGCACCTTGAGATGAGCACGAATCTGAATCTATAGTCAGCACGATTCTCCTTCAAACGAGTCCTAAATCGAGCCGCTTCTGTTTGAGAGCACCGCACAGCCCAAATCGACAATCCAACTCGAGCATGCCTCTTTCAAAAGTCAGAACTTTCCTCCTCTACTCGGTCTCCAGCCTGCTGCGCCGATCGTCTTCAGCTCCAAGCTCCGCCGCCACTTCCTCCAGTCGATTTTCACAGAACCTCTGCCATCGTTTCCACAGTCTCGAACTCAACCCATCGCCGGCGATCTTCACCTCTGTCGCCGAGCTCTGCCGGAAACCATCGTCGCCCAGGCCATGAGCTTGCCGTCATTCCGCTCCGCCAGTTGATGTAGCCGCCGGAGCTCGCATGCCGGCGCTCCTCTGTTATACTGGCGCTCGAGCTCGAGCGCCCTGTTTTCTTTCAGTTCTGTTCGACACCCGAGCCGATGGCTCGGGTTGTTTTTCTTTTTTTTTTTATTTTAACCGACCCAAACCGGACCAGCCGGTTTTCATCCTTTTCTCTTTTTTCTTTTCTTTTCTCAATTAAAACCCGTCGTAACGATCTCCACCGCCGATTCAAAACTACATGTCTGTATTTTAATTTCACGCCCGTCTTCTCTTAAGTGACTCATCAACGGTTCAGATCTTCGATATGCGTGATATCAGCTCTTGGGTCACTTTGGCATTTCAAAACACGTCTAATGCGCTCGTATGCTACTGATCTGCAATTCGCATTTTCAAACCTGTAATAACAAAACCAAACTAAAATTAGACGCATGATAATGATTCATTAAATTCTTTAATGCATCTAAAATAGTTAATTAGAGTAATTTAATTATTAATCCCCTAATTACTACCCTAACCACAAATAACCCGTTTTATTCATATTTTATCACAAAAACTACACTAGCATATAGGTAAATAAGGCATATAAGTATGTATATTTTATGCTTATCACAAGATCAGAACAAGAGTCATCCTCATAATTAGCATCATAACATTCATCAAGCATATAGAATTGACGCGCAGTGCAGCGATGTCCAGGTGCATATTTTTCATCACAATTATAGTCCTTTTGAACGTCGATCCGCAAATGAGTAAGTCAAGTAATAGGAGGAGTTGAGGAATTACCAGGCGGTTGAGTAGCAAGGGGGAAGAGAAGGGGAAGGCTTAGAGAAAGAACGTCCCAACTGAGTCAGCTTTTCCTCACAAACACGAGTTATACGCATCGTTTCCGTTAGGGATATCTGCTCGTAAGCCCACTTCAAAAACTCCCATAAGTGTATGCTCAGGCCATCCCTGAACACGGTTCACCAATCGCTCAAACTCATCTTGATAGTCCTGAACTGACCCATGCTGGCGAATTTGAGGAAGTAGTCTATTATAATTCATATAAGCAGTTTGGCCAAAACGTAGACGAAGGGCCTGCTCAAACGCGTCCCATGTAGAATCTGGGTGACGCTCCAAATACTGGTCTACCCAATGCATAGCACGCCCTTCCATATGAAAGGAAGCCAACTCATAACGCTCATGAGTGGGGGTCCAGATGAAAGTGGAAGAAACATTTAGCACGTGAAATCCACACATCTGGATCGCATCCATTAATACAGGAAACGTGACACGTACCGGTCGACATGTCCATGACCACTACCACGACCATGATTGTGCCCTCCACGTCCATGATAGTCAATATGATCTGGAAGCTCGTCATGAGACACATAATAATCATTCGTATTAGCAGAAGTAGAGACTTGTGGGGCTTGAAATCCAGGATGCACCTGACCATATAGAGGGGGACCCACGGCTGGACCCACGTGAGGGAGTTGGGCACTCGATAGGTGAACGGGCTGGAAGTGGGCAACGGGTTGGTTCGGCATGGCAGCATAGGAACGAGGGCCGGTTCGCGGGCACAGGCCAGAACCAGAAATACCGGGTTTGTCTGGACCCGCATAGATAAACCCGAAAGGCATGACCGAGCCCTGGTGTGGAAGAATTAGGGCAGAGGGGTAGTGACCGGGGGCTAACATTCGAGGCTGTGATGTTGGCGGCGGTAGCGGTTGGTCCGGCTGTGGCCACAAAAACCCCCCAGAAGTGCTGATCGAAGGGCGAGCCTCGACGCGAGACTGTAGGGGAGACCCGACGGAAGGCAAGGTGGAGGCGGCTGGAGGGGAAGGGCCGGAGGAGGGAAACGGCCCAGCGGGATTCTGTAGTGGCCAGGCGGAAGGCTGGGAAGCGGTGGGAAGCATAAAGGTGCCACCTTTGGCGAGGTGGTGCGGATGAGGGAGGGGGGCGGCGAAGTTGGAGGAAGGGGCTATCGCCGCCGTCGAAGGGGGAGGCCATTCCACGGATCCGGTGTCTGGCCGGGCATCACCACAGTCTCCGACAGACTGGACAGAGATGGCACTGGCAAGGAGGCTGCGGCCACGACGCCGGTGGTCGGGAGAAAGGCGTCGGCTGAAATCAGCGGCGTCATGGTGGCCGAGGGAACGAACCCAGATGGAGTTGAGGCCGCCGAGAAGGTTCCCGACGGAGCTACAGTCGGCCAAGGCGATACGCCGGCCGGTGGCCATTGTGTGCTGGCAAGAAAATACTGATGCAGAAACACGAACGGAGAGGCGCCGAAGCTTGAAGGAGGAGCCGACACCGGCTAGCGATGCAAGGATAGCAAAAGCTCCTCAACGCGACGGTTGGACTCCGCGATCGTGTTCTTCAAATCGGTAAAGCTTCTATCGTGAGCATCCAATTTTGCTTCTATTTGGGTCATGCGGGTAGTATCCAGTGTGAGGGTGGTAACGGGGATGTCGTGAAAGTCCGATGGCTTAGGCGTCACGGACGAGGGTCCGGAGGACGTCGGCAGTGGGTCAAGACTCTTCCGACGGTTGCCTGTCATGGCGACAGTAAGGGTGGGTGGGTGGGAACCAGGGTCGAAACGGCTCTGATACCAATGTTGTAAACCGTTGTCTACAAGAGAATCCATAGAGGAATACATCTATAACTAAGAAAGTAAAACACGTAAAATAAACTAGTTCTTCATTGATCTTGGGTTAATCAATTAGGGAAGACCCCTTACATATTTATAGGCTCTTAAGCATAGTCCTAATTGACATAGGATAGACCCTAAGCTATAGTCCTAATTGACATAGGACCCTAATCTAATCTAATCATAATCCTAATAGAGTCATAACATTCCACCAACACTTCCACATCACCTCGTCCTCGAGGTGCTCTTGTCATTTTTACAGCGAAGGTAGGAATACGAAAACTCAACTTCATCGAAATACGTTAGACCCACGAATATTCCAGTAGATGAGTTGCGAAGAGTCCGTTTACGGAGAAAGCTACGGATCAGGAAATAGGCCCACACCATATATGGCCCTTCAATTTTTATTTTTATTATTATTATTTTTTTAAAAATAGACTGAACCAACCCAAGATAGATAGATTTTGAACCATCCTGGTCCGGTCCACGTTGGACCAAACCATTAGAAGAAGCGGTCTGGTTCTTTCATCTTCCGCAAACCAACCCAATGAGAAAGCTGGCGGAGGAGAGGCGGTGTGGCGGCGACAGCGGCGGCGAAAGACGGAGGCTTTTGTGGCGGCCGATGCTCGAGGTGGTGCGGTAGACTTGGCCGGGGAACGTCGACGGGAGGTGGCTTCGGCGGAGGCGGAGTTAGTAGATGCGACGGAAAGCACCACGTCGAAATCAGTGGAGGCGGAGGCCCATGCGGAGGCGGAAGCACGACAGCGGTTGTGGAAACCACTCGGTGGCAGCGATGGTTCCCAAGGCCACACGTTGGGTGGCGATGACAACAGCACGAGAGCGGCGATTTGAACTTCGCCGACAGACAGAAAGGGGATGGCTTTGGTGAGGGTCGCGACTCAGTGGCTGCTAGGAATAAGCGGCGACGGAGGAAAGGACATAGATCTTGTCCTGGCGGTTTTGGACGACGAGCTTGATGGTGTCGCGGCATCCCATCCAGTCCTCGGCCATCTCCTGGGTGATGTCCTCGCCGATCGTCTTTGGGGAGAGACCAAGCGGCCTGATCTTGGAGCCGAGGAAGCTGGCCACGCCGACTGCGCCGCCGGTCACGCGGACGAAGATGTCCATCACCTGGGTTGGGTCGAACTTGGGCTGCATGGCGATGGCCGAGGCAAGTTGGGCGGCGTAAAGGCGGGGCCTTTGATGGGGGCGGAGGCTGGACAGAGACCGGCACTACTGGAAGAGTAGTCTTCTCGGCCGTCTTCACCTCCACCGGCTTGTCGAACGCCACCTTGTGCGAAATGTCACTGCCGAGCGAGGAGGGCGGCGTGGGTGGGCATGGCTCAAGATGATGCATCGGCGAAGGAGGTGGCGATGGGGTTTGCAACTGTGACGGCAGAGGGGAGTCTTCAACAGCATCCGCGACGGCGGTACTCGGGTCCGAGACATGGTACGGCTCGGCTGGAGGTGGTGACGACCAACGCTCCAGGTAGGCCTTCCAACTCCGTTCGTTTTCTTTGTTTTGAAGTTTCCACTCTTCATCTTCTCGCTTCCACTTGGCTCTAAGTGCGACAAGTGTTTGCAAGACCAGTTGCCTATGCAATGGTCTGAAGGAAGGAACGCTATGATACCAACGATGTAGACACGGCGTCTACAACTGAGAAGAACAAGGAAAATAGAAAAGTTAAGCTAGAGCAAATAAAACTAATCTGAATTTGTCATCTGATAATCCCGTTTTGGCCATAGGCCTTACATATATAAAGAGTAAAAATATCCTAATACTAATAGAAGTAGTAAATCCTAACTAGGAAACCTTATTAAAGAAGGAATCTTATTCCTAATAGAAGTAAGAGAATGTAATTGAGTCCATAACAGGTTTCCTTAACGAGAATTTTGATATGGAAGACTTGGATCTTGCCACGGTCATATTGGGCTTGAAGATTGATAGGACTTCTAAATGAATAGTTGTGAGTCAATCACATTATGTGGAGAAGATTCTAAAGAAGTATGATTACTTCGATAGAAAACCTGTCAATACGCCGTATGATTCTAGTGTAAGACTAAAGAAAAATTATGGGAAGAGTGTGTCACAACTTAGATATTCACAGCTTATAGGAAGTTTGAGTTATCTGGCTAACTGCAGTAGACCGGATATATCCTATGCTGTGTGGGAAGACTAAGTAGATACACTAAGAGCTCAAATGAGTCTCATTGGACTGCCATTAAGAGAATATTCAAATATGTGAAGGGAAGTGTAAATTATAGTGTACATTATTCTGGGTTCCCTCCTGTACTAGAAGGATACAGTTATGCAAATTGGACATCAGATTCTGATGAAACTAAGGCCACTTGTGGTTATGTGTTTACAGTATGTGGTGGGGCGGTTGCATGGAAATCTTCCAAACAAACTATGATAACAAGATCTACTATGGATGCTGAGTTAGTAGCTCTTGATAAAACTAGAGGAATGGCGGAATGGCTTATGGATCTTTTAATACATATACCCTGGATGAATAAGCCAATTCCTGAAATTTTGATTCACTGTGATAGCCAATCATCACTTGATAAGGTTAAGAGTAAGAATCATAATAAGAGGTCTTCCAAACATATTGAACTAAGGTATAAAATCTTGTGCAAGTTGACTACCTCTGGAGTCATTACCTTAAGTTTCATACGATCAACGGATGATTTGGCTGATTCGTTTACTAAAGCATTGTCTGCAGGACAAATCCTAAACTCATCTAGGGGAATGGGGCTGAAAGCCTATGATAAAGTCATCATTAGTAGCAACCCAATCTCTCTGCGTGGAGATCCCACAACGAAGATTCAATGGGTAAAAATAAGCTAATGTATGACTTGGAGAGCACTATTTAAATATTGTATGCTCATTCCCTTGTTATGATGAGAGTGCTCTACTTCATATGAAACAGGTTGACAAAAGTCTTAGTGGGGTTAAGGCCTAAATGACAGGGTATTGTTATGCAGATTACCCTCGGAGACTGTCATCTATATGAGTGCCACTGAGGTCACAGTTAAGGAGAATGTGGGCTTGTTATTTAATGTGCAACTCATGAAAAGATACAAAGTACATGGCCATAAAGCGCTACCCCGAATGGACTCGAAAAGGGAGTTACTCTAAGTGTTAGGTTTGTCGAAGCTCTTGCTTCAAGGTTCAAGTTCAAGACTTTGTTCACTTCGAACTTGTGAGAGTGGCAGCTTACCAAACTAGGTGTAGTTTCAAACCCGCAAGGTACCTATCGTCAAAAACTTAGAGTACTATTGCTCAATGTCTAATTCTTGTAGTTATATGCATTCTAGTATGTAGACTAGTTTAATACCAAGTCATGGTGAGGATTGTTGAAAATTTGACTTGAAATTAAATAAAGGATGAGGCAATCGATCGCCTTGATGATGCGATCAATCGCTAAAATGAGTCTCGATCGATTGGCTATAGGACGATCGATCGTATCTATTGTGATTTTCTTAAAATGAGGAGCGATCGATCGCTTTCGGAGGCGATCCCCTATAAATTGTGAATGACGGTTATCAGGCAAAAACTGCCGTTTTGGCTTATAAAGTTGCGTCATTTTCTTCCTGAAACAACCCAACAGAGTCCTCCTATAAATTGTGAATGGGAAAACCTAAAAAAAGAGACAGAAGTCAATCTAAATTCCCTCTTCTTCTTCTCATAGAAATCATTGAGCAATAACATCTCTTCTGATTTGATTTGAAGTGCACTTTTAAACTGATGGTGTGGTTCGTTGTATCTCGGGAACGGAACGCGGACGGAGGGCAGCATATCTGTTTCAAGGACAACGTATAGAGCGTCTCAAACCAAATCTCTTGTCTTTCTCTTTCGGATATTTTGTAGAATTATTCGTTAACTGGTTGGTAGTATTTTGCCCTCTTATTTTATAGACAATCCCACCAGTAACCCTTTATGTTTTTCAAATTACCTGTTGCATATCGAGCTCTTTTTCTATATTCTACATACATGCTACATATTTGAATAGCATTACACATTACGTATCTTATATCAAACGAAAAAAAACCCGTTACATACCAATTTATAGACATGGACTGTAGTTAATGAACGAAGAAGTATGATCGATCAGCAGAAGCGGTGAACAAGCATCTCAATGGCATGCTGCCAATTTGAATGTTCTTGACCCCGGGCCAAATCACCAGTTTATGAGGATGAACATCTAAATTATCGCCACGAACATACTTTTTTATGGTACATATTACATAACCACGAACATAGTATACCTTACATCTAGGAAGCAGCTTACTGGGGCTTAAGTAAACAGAAATCTTACTGGGGCTTAAATATATAGTTACCACTTATTGAAATGGGAGAATAACCATTTTAATTATCAAACAATACATTATAACTTTAATTAATCGTAGAGGTCTAGCCAGTGATCAGTACTTGCTATCAAGTGTGTAAGTGCACACATGATAGGTGATTCTATTATTACAAGTACTTTATGGACGTACATTTGCGTTTTAAATAAATGTCACATACAAATTATTTATAAGTATTTCAACGTAAGTGTCAGTCATATTTGCGTACTTATTACAGAGATAATTTGGGACTTGGGTTCATGTGACAAGGCAAAGCCATTGGCCAACATATAAGTTGTCGCAATCAATGTTAGGGTTTCTGGCGTAGAAATGGTCCTCCGTCATGTTGAATTTCTGAATTACGCAGTCGCATGTATCCCCATCCTTGAGTCCATATGCCAAAAAACATGCTGGGACAGCATCCTCTTCTATCTTTGCATTCCCAACTGTTTCTTCAATGAAAACACTTATACAAAGAAAATCTGAATGCAAAAAATATATAAAAATAATTTAATCTTTCTGGTATTCAGTTTAAAATCCTGGGAAATATGAACTTACTACCAAACAGTCTACCCTCCGTAGTAGAGATGATGTATAGAAGACAAATCGCCAAAACCAGATTGAAGAACATGGTTGATCTGCTCTCATACTTACTTTCATTTTTATCTTCACTCTCGTCCCTCTTTTGTGAGCTAATCTGCTTTCTCCATTCATTATCATGTATTTATAGCCAAATGGAATTGATGAAGACTAGAATGGCGTTGGTGACAACTTTAATAATTAGTTCACTTATCTTTCTTGTTCTGATCGGATATTCGACCTTGGTTTTGATGCTACGCAGAGAAACCGATCTTCACGTCAAAAAAATTTCTTGCAATTTTTGTTAGTTTCTTGTACAAAGCATGCCCCCTTGCTCTTATATTTCTATTAAACATGTAATAATATGTAAATTACCTTGGAAACTAAAACAAATCCTAGGGAAAGTCTCTGGCCTAGGGGTAAACTGGATGCAATATATCCTATCTGGCCGTTCGTTGATGAAAATTAAAACAGTTTTTTTCTTGTCTATTTTTCTTCAAACACATGGTAGTGGTCAAAGATTTGTCAATATTTGTATAGATGTTTATATATGGCGTTTTATTTTAGTTTTTATATAGAGACCTAGATGTTTATACTTCAAAATATATGAGACACTCAATTCTCAAAATAATAAAAGAGAGATATTTGAGGCACAAGGTCCCAGACTACCACTGACATGGGTCCTAGCTAAAATTTTCAGAGGCATGGGGTGGAGACATGGCCACCATGCATGATCCTCATTCCTCCGTTGGCTCATATGAACGGAACTTTGAGCCTGAACTCAATTTGCTAAAATTTCAAGTCATGACAATCATAGTGTAAACTAGGAAGCTTATAGCGGTTGTATCAGCAAGTAGAAAAATTCACATTGTGATTGACGCAAGAATGGTCAAGAACTGTAGAAATGTATCAGATAAAACATGATTTTTTTTAAGAAAGAGATAAAACAGGAAGAATCAGGACAAAAGGGACGATTGATGGACTAATTAAAATGATTGGAAGGTAATTTTGATATTTTTTTATGACATAATTTTGAAAAGTGGAAATTTAACATTGAACCAACAAGGTATCGATGAGATGATCAAGACACGCATGGGGAAGCCAAGGTTATGAGTTCAAACCACCACTCTATTGGCCACCCACCCGGGTTTATATCCCTATTTACCTGATATGCATAAGTGGGCCTTGGACATACTTGAGGGGATTTGTGGCGCGATAGGTGCTATAAGAGGCCGGTTGCCCTGCCCCTTCATCATTGATCCCATCGCTAGTTAGTTACAGAGGTTTTGAGAATTGGGTCCTCATATAAATGTCTCATAAACGTTAAATTTGACCCCATATTTGAATAATAACGGTGAGATAGTCAATCCTGACTGTTGCGTGTTTAGGAGGCGACGATCCCAGCCAAGTTGTGTGTTTTTTTTTACTCTGAGCCAAGTTGTGTTTTGGCTAACTGAGGCTCAGCTCAGATTCAGACTCTAGGTGAGCCAAATAAGGAAAAAAATTAACACGAGATCATACGGTGGATATTTGATACATGGGCTGCGACTCATTGCGCTGTCAGATCGAATCAGATGATTCAAAATTACTGAGCTAGCGCACGCAATTGTCATGCGACTTGCGCATATCAACGAGGTTCTTTGAAAAATAAATTTATCAAAGGAAAAAAGTAAAGGGCCCGTCTGCAAGATAGATTTTCAATCTGCTCTTGTTTTGCTGCAACTTTCGCGGTGCATAACTCATTGAATGCATCACTACCGTATTTGGTATGATAGACCCTACATATCAATGGTAGAAATGCATATAGTGTGAGAGTTACAGTAGCAATAACATTGCTTGTAAAAATTTCAGAGATCCATATATATGCGCTTAGGTGCAAGGGGCAGCCAAAACCGCTAATACACACTTTATTTTTAGAACAATGTCTAGTTGTCTTACTTATGATTAAATTTGGTGTACAAATTCAGTGTACTGTTAACAAAATCATGCACATTAGAGGGCCGGGGCGGGCCTCACATGTTTTGAATCCACCGTGCACAGACTAACGGTAACATCCAGTTGAGGGTGAGCAATCACAAATAAGACAACTAGACATTGTTCTAAAAATACAGTGTGTATTAGCCCACTTCATGTGCGTACAAAGCCAAGCACCAACCTATGACTTTAACCCACATTAAAAGCTAAATGAAGGGCCCTTGATAGGTCACATGCACCATTAATGGACCTCTTCCTCCACTCACTCCATTGAGACCTTCCTTTATTGCCAAATAAAAGCCACTAACATATAGGACATCAAGTGTCACCAACATTACCTCCCACCTGTGCCTCTTCCCCTCCCCTCCACATCTCTACAACACTAGCTAGTAGAGACCATCTTCTTGTTTGAAACATGTCTTCTACTAGGAAGAAGCTGCTTCGTACTTCATCATTGGTGGTGAACGTAGACTGCGGTTGCCGGAGGCCGATGCTAGCCGCAGTCTTCCACCAGCGGCCTAAAAAGTCGACCCCGGTGTTCGGCACGCCCAACCAGCTCTACCAGTCCTCATGGAGCTCCTGGGACAATGCCACTCGTTCTACTACTAGTGAGTCCTCCCCGCCTTACTCCGAATTGGGTCCAGCGAAGAAGTCAGCTTCCCTGACAAAGAAGGGGATTAGGATCGGCAAGAGCGTGGCGGTTGTAAAGGAGTCGAATGATCCCTACCTCGACTTCCGGCAGTCTATGCTGCAGATGATCATGGAGAAGGAGATTTTCGCCGAGGCTGACCTGAGAGAGCTTCTCAATTGCTTCTTGGCCTTGAATTCCCCTTACCATCATGGGGTCATCATTCGCGCCTTCACCGAGATATGGAGCGTCGCCTGCGAGGTGGTCGTGGTGTCGCCGGAGATGGCCGTGAGGCGGATCTCACATGGGGCCCGGCGAGTGGCACGTGGTAGGGGCATGTGAGCTTGGACAATGCAGTGGTGATGGTGGTGGTGAGTTATAGTCATTACTAGTGTAGTTAATTAAGGATGTGTGAAAGATAGTGTTTGACACATGTAATCTGATCATAATCAAATGGAAGTGAATGAAAAAACCATGCTCTTTTGGTATATAGTTAGTAGACGTAATTTTTTGTATGTTTTTCTTATTTTCCTGGATTTGACATTTAAATCATTCAAGTGGATGAGTCATGAGTTATGAGTCATAATAAGGCTGGTGACATGTTATTAATACAGAGTTCCCAAGTCACAAAGTTGATGACTGGTGTGACATTGGAATTAGGAAATGTCACTCTCTCTTTATGCAGACTAAATTTTGTCAGGCATCTATCCTCTGGACCATGCATGGACTGGAATTGGAAAAAGATAGACTGAGAGTGTTAAATTTGTGGAAGAATCTGTAATCAGCAGAGGCTATAGTAAATGGAGACCCAGTAATTTGAAAGGAGACTGTCAGGCAAGAGTGGGGAGAAGGGCACAATAAAAATATACAAGAACATTAATTCAGCTTCAATGCCATTGAAACCTTAATAGTCATGAATTTAAGGTCTTCTGAGGCAGTACATAAAGAACATGGAATAGTTTTGAATGGTTTTAAAGAGGTTTGAATCCGATCAACTCTTTGGACTTTAAGCCAATGCTGTGTGGCATAAGATAGAGTTTCACACTTTCACTTGGATGGCTAATGCTCATGAATCATGATATCTTGATATGAATGAAGCTGTGATTACAGGAATGCAGAGTTAGTGTCCTTCCCTTGGTGGAACAAAGTGGGAGTTTTAGTTCCCCAGCAAGGAGGGGTATAAATAACAAGGGTTCGATCCAGAATGAAGGCAGAGTAAACAAGATGATGGCCGGAGAACCTGTGGACGTGAAGGAACAGTACGACCATCAGCCATTTACTCTGATGGAAAAGGAAACGCGTCTCTTGGCTGCTATCGAACTGGAGGAATGCGCAAAGGAGCTTAAAGAATGAGGAAATAGCCTTAATTCACGAACAAGCTCTACAACGTTCGAGCAGCCAAGGAATCGATCAGGTCAGCCTGGGG
Source organism: Houttuynia cordata (assembly GCA_039654745.1). Taxonomy (NCBI): domain Eukaryota; kingdom Viridiplantae; phylum Streptophyta; class Magnoliopsida; order Piperales; family Saururaceae; genus Houttuynia; species Houttuynia cordata. The sequence continues at coordinate 3,717,608 of CM077504.1, forward strand.
GCCCGGTGAAAAACTGAAGATTAATGCGGTAGGGGAGAATCTTTTCCTCTTTACTTTTGCAATTACGAGGGATCTGGATCTTTCTGTCCTGACGGGACCATGGAGCTTCGAAGGACATCAGCTATGAACTCCAAGAATGTTTGTATCTCCCATTTCCAGATCTCTTTACAAGTCCTGATAAACTAAAAAACTGGGCTGAAGATTGAGAAAACTCTCCCGGGGTTTGACGGAGTGCACTGCAGGGAAGAGATTATGGGCCAAAAAAAGTTTATTCGCCTAAGGGTGGATATATTTCGGTCGAGGAGCCGCTGCAGAGGGGAGGATGGGTTCCAATGTTCTGTTTTATTTGTGGTCGGATCGGTCATGATAGTAGGACCTGTGAAGAGAGGTGAAAGGTTTGGGACAGTGTCAAACACTGGTTGGAAGAGTACACTCATGCCATGGGCAAAAGGAAGGAAGAGAAGAAGGGGTAGCAGAAAGAAATGAAAAATGAGGCAAAAGGTGGAGAGAGGTAGAAGGCACTACTGGAAAGGAACAGGAACCGAAAAGAAGAAGGATTGTTAGGATTTTTATATCATAAATCATATTCACAAAACTTCGATCTCATAATTCACAAATGTAAATCTTTCTAACATCCAAATACATTAGAGAGAAACATACCTTGAGTCATAGTGAAATTCTATAGAGATCGAATCTTGACAATATAGAATTTGGTTTTTCTATCTTGACCTTTCGATTTTACAGATTAATTACAATTCTTGATAGTAAACAATCATCTGTGCTTCTTTTATAAGTAGAGAGAGGATTAGTTCCTGATAAAATTATAATTGCTGCTAAGTTATAACTTCCCTCAAATACACGTTATAATTGCCCTTAAATACACATTCCATCTATGTATATATCTTAAATGAGGAACCTATCTTTTCATATTAACCAATAAAGTGTCACGTGAGCCAGAAATACGTGAAACATAAAATATTTTATATTCTCCCACTTGGCTCATGTGACACAATTAATCTTTTTAGCTTTAATAAAGCAAATCATAAAGATTAAATCTCACATACATTGGTCATACCATAATATCATTATTAAGTATAAACTAATACGATTCATAACAGTTCTACATTATTTAATTGACATAGTTCATTCCTTGTACCACAATATTAATTTTCTACATAATATGACATATAAGTAAAAAACTCAATAATGATCCACTGTAATGTCTCTATTATAGATTAAATCATGTTAAACATTCATATATATATATATATATTAATAGCAATAAAATAGAATATCCATAAATATCAGAAATAATACAAATTGGCTCAAAGTGTCAAACACATTAAACATTATAACCTCATTAAAATTTTTCAATAATGCACATCCTCTCGACATATCCAGTTATTATCTTTGGAGGCAATCCCTTAGTCAACGAATCCGTAATCATAAGATTGGTGTTAATATGCTTAATTGACATCTTTTGTTTATGAACTTCTTTTTAACGGCAAGGTATTTAAATTCTATATGTTTAACAGTACTCCTGGAATACTTATCGTTTTGGAGAAGAAAAATGTTGTGAAATTATCACAATAAATTTTTAGCGGTTTGACAATACTATCTACTATTCCAAGTCCTGAAATAAAGTTTCACAACCAATTTCTTTAAATTATGACCTCAAAGCATGAGACAAACTTAGCTTTCATAGTGGATACAACAATGATAGACTGCTTCTCACTCTTCCATGAAATTGCTCCTTCAGCTTACTAGGAAGAAATAGCAAAATGTGGATTTTTTTGTATCAACACATCCAACATAGTCTAAATTCGAATATCCAATCACTTCAAGATGATCAGATATCTTATAAGTGAGCTTGCAATCTTTCGTTCATTCCAAGTATCTCAATACTTTTTTTGCAGCTTTCCTATAATCCAATTCAAGATTATGTTCCATTTGTTTACGTTCCAATTCATTATTTCAACATTGCATAAAACTGAATTTATCTCCTTTTTGAATTAGAACAACACTTGATGAACACATTTCCATTCTAAATCTCTCTATATATATTCTATGAGACAAGCCAACACTCCTTGTGATCTATCTTGGAATATTTCTATCCCAATTACATAAGTTGTCTCTCTCTTATATCCTTCATTTTAAAGTTCATAGAGAAATTTCTTGGTCTCATATAATAAACCAAGATCATTATTAGTAAGTAAGATGTCATCAACATACAAAATAAAAAAACTAAACTTGTTTTCACTGATCTTCAGGTATATACACTGATCAACAATATTTTCCTTAAATCCAAAAGAAGTCATGATATCATTGAACTTAAGATACAATTGGTGGGAAGCTTGTTTAAGTTTGTATATTTATTTCTTAGGTTTACACACTATATGTTCTTTTCCTTCAATGAAAAAATCCTCAAGTTGATCCATATAAACATCTTCCTCTAAATTCCCATTTAGAAAGGTAGAGTTTTCACATCAATTTGGTGTAACTTTGAGTCATAATGGGCTACCAAAGCTATAATAATTCTAAGAATATTTCTTATATACAGGTGAGAAATTCTCAATACCATTTTTCTGAGTAAAGCCTTTGGCAACAAGTCTGGCTTTGTATTGTTTGATATTGCCATTTGAGTTGCGTTTGGTCTTAAAGACCCATTTACCTCGATTCTTTTACTACTTTCAGGCAGTTCAACAAGGTCCCAAACTTTATTCTGTTCTATTGATTTTAACTCATCTTTCATGGCATCTACTCTATAGTAGAATTAACTTTTTAATCGCTTGTGAAAATAAAAGTGGATCTTCATCAATTCCTAAGTCAAATTATGACTCTTGTGATATATTACATAATCATCAGAAATAGTATATCTTCTTTGTCTTTGAGACCTTTTTAATGCTATTTCTTGAGGTTATTCTATTGTAGGTTCATCAACATTATCTTCATTTTGGGTTATTTAACCATTCATTTGTTGTTCTTGTCAATTGTTCAACAATTGGAGGAACAACAATTTTAGAAGAAGTTAATGACAAAAGAACTTGTACCCTAACTTATTGAATTCCCACTTTTCGAGGTTCTTGACTCCTACTAACTTCACAATTCTCAATGAACCTATCCTTTCTAGTTTCAATAATTCATGTACTATGGTTAGGACAGTAAAATCTATATCCTTTAGACTTTTCTGGATAATCAATGAAGAAATCACTGGTTGTTCTTCAATCCAATTTCTTTTCATGTGGATTATAGATTCTTACTTATGCCGGATAACCCAAATATACAGGTGACCATTTAAATATTAAACCCTTACACGTACACAAGGTAATTGTACTACAGTGAATATTTAGGGTTATCGAACCTCGGGGACGAATGAATAATCTACCAAATTCAATAGAAAAAAAGTTGAAGTTTTAATTAAATCTAAATAAAGCAATGAACTTTAACTATTTAAAATGAGTTTTACTAATATGGAGAAATGCCAAAGTAGTGAATCCACCACTAAACATGCAATTACTACTCTCAATTATTATCGCACACAAATTGATATGACACGGCAACTCGTGTTCTTGGTCGGACACACGATTCACTAGTGAATGCACTCACGTTTGTGGTCAGACACGAAAGTTAATCCACTATAATGTAATTAATTCTATCCTTGGTCTGACATAGAATCAACGCAATCATGTTTTTGGTTAGACACATGTATTAATAATATCAAATCTCATTCATAATCAATCAAGTCTATGGTTGACACTCAAAAGAAAACTTATGAAATCGCATTAAGCATAAACAATCAAAACAAAATCACACAAAACATAATTATAAATGTGAGTCTTTATATTACGTGGATGATACTTCTCAATATAATTTTGTTTGCAGGGTGAATTCGCCATAACTGATCATGTTGTGAAGCGCTTTGGTGTAGAGCTCAACCTCAGCCCAGAACTCAATGTGGGCTTGGGCTTGCACATTTTGGATGTGTTCTGAAAGGTAGCCATTCATGACCCAGCTGGGGATCACTTGCCGTTCAACCCTCCTAATGTTGGTGTGAGCCCATTTGTTCATTTAGCTACTGAGCTTCATCATGCCGGTGTGGTATTCCGCAAGAGCCCAACATTCGCTCTTAAGGATATCATGTTCCAGGATGGCATTCTTAGCCTGCAGGCCATGGATTCATGCGGCGACACCACCTTCCTCAACTGTATGGCCTTTGAAAGCCTCCATCCGGGTGCTAGCCATGACATGCGAACTTACATTGTGTTCATGTTCGGGCTCATCAACTCACCCCAAGATGTTGCCCTACTGAGGTCACGAGGACTTATTAGAAACTCTCTTGGGAGCGGTGATAATCTGGCAAATGTCATGAAAATGCTTGCAAAAGACATATTATTTGATCAAGACAATAAGTGTTGTTGTTTTAATTAATCTCTTAATTTTACTCGCAAGTGTACGAATTGTATTTAGAGTATAGTCGCACAATTTTACAAGGTCAAACCCACAAGAACTTGTATGGCAGAAATCTAATCAAATCCTAACTAAATCCTTGAATTAATTATGAAATTTGCAGAAATTGAGTAACTAACTAATGACATTAAATCAATCAACGAAATAAAAATTTAAACCTTATCAAATTAACAAAGTACTAAGGCTTTAGAATCGGCATGCAGTAAATTATAGAGAGCCCTAAACATTCAATCGTTTATAATTCTCCAAAATACTCGTAATAATCTAGAATCATATTCACGTTGTTACGGAAGATCTTACTTTAACGCACAAATATTCATACAAAATTCATGCTCTTTATGCTATATAAATTAACAATTCAAATCACTAGATGTATTAACTTACAAGAGAATCACAACTAGAATCCAATTTGTTATTTAAACAATTAATACAAGCATGCATTACAATAGTAAACCCAAATCATAACAAAAACATGATTGATACTATATCCAGAATTAACTAAGCAATTAAAACAGCCTCATCCTAGCCTTAGCAACTAATTTAACCAATCATATTAACTAAAACACATGCAAAATTAATAATAAAACTCATTAGAATTAAAGAAACAACTTACTTGACTTGATGAATTAAATAAAAATATCAACTTTGATCTTCCTTTGAATCAGCCACAAAGTGTCACTCCTTGCACTTGAATCTCCAGAATTACAATCGAAATTAAATTACATAAGTGAAAAATTAAAATTCCCAAAACTGAAATTTAAAAACTAAAAAAAACTAAAAAAATGAAAGCTGCTCTCAGTCGTCTCTTTTGTCGGGCAGTTGTTACAAACTCCTTCAAAGCAACACAACAGTAAATGAAAATCAAAATGAAAAGAGAAATATTGAAATCAAAATTTGAAACTGGAAAAAAATGAAAGATAGAACTGTCCGGTCGTTCTCTCTCGCCTAGTCGACCCCTGCTTTTATAGACTGCAAAAGAAAACAGCTATCTTCTCCCCAAATCGGAACTTTCCTTTTGCTGCCATCAATTCTCAGCAGTTTGCCCTTCGAATCTCATCCAATTTTGTAATAAAAACTCTAGCTTTATCATTTTGAACCCAAATTGCCAAATGTGAAATCTTCTCGATTTGACACAAAATTTGACCTTTCTTAAATCTTCAATTGGGTTGAGAATTGGTATCTTACCATTCTGAAAATAGGTCTACAACTCCTCTTTCAAGACTCAGCAATTTCCAACCCGAAACCTTCCAAATCGAGCACCTTTCCTTCAAATCTGCTGTTCTGTTCTTTGTCGCCGTGCAGAACCATTGCCGTCGCACTGCTGTTGTCGCCTCGCCGTGACTGTCGAGCCCAAGCTGCCGTTCTGATTTCTCCAGTCGTCGAGCCCATAGCCGCCGTCGGGTTTTGCTCCCAGCTCGACCCATGCTTCTGTCTTCTTCATTAGAGCTCGAGCTCTTCTGCTCTGTTTAGAACACTTGACGAACCGCTGAACCGGTTCGGTTTGTTCCAATTTTTTTCTTCTTTTTTTTTCTTTCTCTCGGTTAAAACCCGTTGTAAGAATCTCAATCGCCGGATTGAATCTGAATGGCTTGTACTTTAATTCAGCGTCCGTCTTCTCTTAAGTGGACATCAACAGTTCAGATCTTTTCTGTGCTTGATCTCAGCTTTTGGGTCACTTTGGCACTTCAAAAACCCACATAATAGCTTCACTTTGGCTGTTCCACAGTCTGAACACCTATATAAAATAAAATATATCCCACATTAGACGCACCAAATAATTAATAAAATTACGGAACATATTTAAATTTAGCCATTTAGAGAGCATTATTTATTTAATTCTTAATTACTAAACTAATTACTAATAACCCAATTTATGCCTTATTTGAACTAAAAAATATGAGTAATAAATAAGTAAAAAAGCATATAAAAATGTGTATGTTTTATGCGTAACAATAAGCTTTGTTTAGTCCGTGATTCATTAAATGACTACTACGAGAAGAGTATGAATAAGTGGAATAGAAGATTTAGGGATTGGCGTGAGAAACTTTGGAACAAATACTTTCATCTCCCTCATGGCAGGAATTTTACTTCTCGGCCTCGCAATGTACCAGACCTACTATACAGCTCGTTCATATTATAAACGCAATTGAAGGAAGTTTGATAAAATCTTCATATGATATACACAAGAGCGATTATCCGATATATAGCCCTTTAATTACTGAGAAGATAAGTTGGCACATAGTACTCGTCATTTTTATGATAGAACTTAGTTGAGAAGTACGGTATATCTCAACCCAATCTTGAGTGTTGATACTCATTTAAATAATAGAGGCACTAGCAAGAACATCTTCTGCAGTTGACTCATGATACAACGTTTCGACAATAACATGTATTATTTGAAAAACAAGTAACTAGCTCTATCAACTTTGCAGGAGTTTCGACAGATTTACTTGTTACCATACATATCTTCCGACCACCCCATCGAAGTTACACAGTAAAACACAAGTTCTTTTCCATGAAAATAAAACGCATGAGTATTTGTTCAAATAAAACACATGAGTTGCCTTCTTAGTAGCTTCATATATACATAAGTTGCCGAAGAAAGTGCATAATTCACATATATAGGTTCTATCTGGATCTAAATAATCCCTCTGGTCACTTTTAATTGCCAAAGTCACAGAAATTTTACTGAGATATGGGGTGCACAATAAAAGCCTAAAGCCTAACTTTCCGAGCAAGCAAACGAGTGTTGTCATCACGGATCGACTTAGAGTCGGTGTTGGACAGCTCGCATTGCCAGAACAAATTAGGGAATGATATCATCTAATATTTTTTGCTAATTGTCTCGAATAAGAATAATAAAAGTAACCGGAAGCAGTATGTGCCTTAAAAGGTGGTCGCCTATTCCTCTTCAGACTCCACTAGAAGGTCAAAAGTGGATCCTCCGTTGAAGCTTTGAAGTAGTGGTCATCCACTTGTACTGTTGTACAGTTACTTATTCAAGCTTTGTTTATTTTACCAAATTACCCTCTTCGGTCTTAGGAATCCATCCAATACATTGAGTTTTCAATGGGGTGGAAATAAGGGGCTGTTTGGGGCGGCGTAAAAAATCAGCTCCATAGGTATTTCAGTTAGTGGATTATCCGCTTTATTCATTCATTAGGTAGACTTTTCCAAAATAATCCCCCTGGATGGAGCTGATTTTTGACGCCCCAAGCGACCCCTTAAAAGGTAAATTTAATTACTTCTAATGAATTACAGCAAACATATAAGTGCCTAATCAGTAACCACTCAAAGAACCCATGTTTTTTCATAGAAAACTATGATTAAGAAGTTAACTTGCAAGTATAATTTTTATATGGAAAGTTAGCTTATTATAAGTATGATTCTAACATGAACCAATCTCAAAATCAAGAACACTTTTGTCCATCAATGAAAAAATCATACCCCCTTCAACTTCTACGTTAAGTTCCCTCTGAAGCCAAACAATGAGGCCATGAATGCCACCCCCATAAACACCTGAACCCGACCGGCCGGCCGGTTCAGATTCTCCTCCGTCACCACCATAAGCCCCCCTCACTCCCCTCCCCCCATCTCATCACTCACCAGCCATGCTTCTCTTCTTCTCCCTCTTCTTCCTCGTCTTCTTTGCGGTACCTGCCGCCTCCTCCACCGACTTCCCCTTCATCTACGGCGGCTGCTCGCAGCTCAAGTACTCTGATGGATCGGCCTACCAAGCCGCTCTCAACTCCCTCCTAGCATCCGTCGCAAACTCCGCCGCACTCACCCCTTACAACAACTTCTCCCTCACCCCGCCGGACTCCCCCGGTGCACCGCTCTCCGCCATCTACCAGTGCCGTGCCGACCTCGACACGTCCACCTGCACCGACTGCGTCCGCCGCGCCATCACCCAGCTCACCTCCTCCCTCTGCCCCGCCGCTGGCGGTGGCGTCCTCCAGCTCGACGGCTGTTACGTAAAGTATGATAACGCCACCGGCTTTGTCGGTGCGCCCGACAAGTCCCTCATGGCCAAGCGCTGTGGCCCGCCGTCCTCCCCCGCATACGGCTCCGACATGCTGGCTCGGCGTGACGAGGTGCTGGAGAAGCTGGCAGCGCCGCCAACTGATTCATCCTCCGGCGGCGCTGGAGGGCGGAGCTTGTACAGAGAGGGGGAGGCGGCGTACGTGAAGGGGGTGGCGCAGTGCATCGGGGACCAAACGGGGGGAGAGTGTAGCGATTGCGTGTCGCAGGCCGGGGCGGCGCTTCGGGGGGTCTGCGCCGGGAGTGCCTCGGGGGAGGTCTACCTGGGCAAGTGCTACGCGAGTTTCGCCGCCGCCGGCGGGGCTCAAATATCCGGCTGGGGGACGACAACGTCGTCAGCGCACGATGGTAAGGCTGGGTGGGTTTTCCGGTTAGTGCCCTTTTGGGTGCTTGAAATTATTATTTTGTCCTCAATTATGTGTTGAAGTGTGAAATTAGTTGATGATAGTGGATTAGCCTTTTTTTTCCTTTTGTGTTTAGTTGTTTTTTGTCCCTGATGTATCTGTAATTTGTAGTTTGTACTTTGTCATGCAAAAGACCTTTATTGTGAAATGTCAAAATGCCTTTTTATGCCTTACGTTTATATTATTATGGCTAATAGATTTGCTTATAACGTGCATATATTGTTATTCTCAATAAATTTTCACCTATCGATTAGATATTTAATTTACTACTTATTTTTGCATGCATAACCTTATTGATCAGTGACAACTACTAAATAGTGCTAGAGACGTGAGAGAACTCTTTGTGAATAGTTTTTAATTACCATTTGAAACCACATTTTGTTTTCTTTTTCTTTTTTTTTCGTTTTTTGATTTCAAAACACATTTTCCAAACAACTCTGAACTACACAGTGCATCCAACTGTGGCATTTTATGGTTAAAGTATCAAGTAAGCAATCAGCATTGATCTGGTCCAAGACAATTGCCAAAGGTTCTCCACTTTCGTTGATATTGAAAAAGAACAAAATGAGAAGAAATCACATCCCTTTCACTGCAAAAAAAGAAACATAAAAAGTAAATATCTTATTCTATACATTTAGTTAAATTTACACGCATGCACCATGAAGCCCCTCTCAAAATTGACTTTACCTCAGATCTTCACTTGCTCTCAGAATTGATATATGAGGTAAAATCAGATAAGATTTTTCTTGAATTGATCGTACCGAAGTTTTTTCTTGAATTAGTGGCAAACTTTACTTCCAGAGCAGTTAATTAACGTGTATATAATTGTCCAATTATGAATTTAAAAAACAATATTCTTATCCATGGGGTCAGGAGAATAGAACTACTATGCTGCCTTATCATTGTTCACATATGTTCTCCTCTTGTGAACTTAAACGTACACCATTTGAACAGATACCTTCCCATAATTAGGCCTATGACGCAAACAGTGACTTTAATCCTATCAAACAGGTTGTAACTTATGAGAATTACTAGACAACTGATAGTAATACATTAACCTAATGTTTTATCTCACTTTAAACAATATATCATATATTTAATGGTCTTTTTTTTATTATTACTTTAAAGGATGTGTGATCGAGTCCTTATGAACCGACTAAAAGGGGCAGGGGAGCGGGTCCCTTAGAGCCCCATATTTTGTCCTCTATCCGCTCAGGTACGTATAAGGCCCACCATAAATCGAGATATAATCCCGGGGCGGGTGGCCAATGGTGTGGGGATTCGAACTCAGGTAAATAATGGTGGTGTGTGATTAATTTAATCTAAACTAGCTTATTTTTTATTATCCAGATTCCAATCAGGAGGTCGCCAAGACACTGGTTATTATCGTTGGTTTGGTAGCGATAGTAGGCTTGATTATCATCTTCGTTGCCTTCCTAAGAAGCTTTTGTGGAAGAAAAGGTGGGACCCTCTCCAATTTTCTCCCTTGTTGCCAGTTTGGAATATTCATTCTCTTATTCTTTTGTATTTGTACATATCTTCATGCAGAAGGCAAATGAGAAGCAAGCAAGTTCCTGGAAGTTGCTACTAACATGGCAAATCAACTTTAGGACAGTAAGGGGATATCCGTTTTGGTATTGCTTCTTCTTCTTTTCCACCCTTCCTTTTTCTCTTTCTTAGCTTGCTATTAGCTTTTCTGCTTGTTCTTTTAGAGCTCCTTTTGAGCTCATCCTGCTAAAGGGCGTCTTAAGGAGTGGGGCTTTATTGTGAGATGGGGGAAAGTTGGTTTCTTAAAAGGAGTGAAAGAAAACATGGAAGTGAAGAACAGAGAGATTCCATGATCCACTTCTTAATATCGGTTAAAAGATAATTGACTTGTTTTTAGTATAAAATGCTTCTTATTTATTGGCCTCAAACATTCATTCTTGTTGTAGATTACTTGCTGCAGGTTGGGATAATTTATTCTTATCATTATTGTTTTCACTATTAACTATATCTCGGGTGCATTTCTAACTTTTGGACTAATTATTTGCTTGTGGATCAAAAAAGTTTGTGTTCACGTCAAAATTTAAAGACTTCTTCCATCCAATGAAGCTCGTCTGCATTTCAAAATTAGTGAAATTTATTGGACTCTGGGGACGTGCAAAAAAGTAGAGTTCTCCCCCTCTTCCCGTATTTTTGGTATTGATGGAGCAAAGTCAGTCATGTAATGAAAGACCTTTTTTTAATCCAGATAAGCTTCATTAGATGGAGGGAGTATGCGCACTTGGAATTCACTGAGCTCAAATCATGTCAGTCTAATTGATAAGTCTCAAACTAACTTTTTTTGGTTCATTATATAACTAAAGATTTATGCTTTTGGTTAATTAAAAGAATAAAGTGAGCCAGCTCTTATGGGAGACAAATGCTTTCTGCATCTGAATTCTCATCCTCAGTCAACTATGCTTTATTGTCATATACTCCCTCCGTCCAAAAAGACTTGGCAGCATTTGAAAAATCATGAATCCACTATTAGGTGACTGGATTTGTCTCTAGGCAAATAGATCCTCCTGAGCATGCATGTGCTCGGGAAAGTGGAGTTTGACATGTTGTGGGCCCCACAGGCCAATAGATTTAACTCATTTTCAAATACTGCTAGGATTTGTTAGACGGAGGGAGTATAATATTGTTCTAGATTCTAGAATGCATCATACGTCCAATTGCTGCAAACAGCATATTAAGAAAGAAGGAACTTTGAGGCACAAATGTTCCGCAAATTCGTAAACTGTAGTGCCCTATGTCATTTGTCCCATTGAATCTAATAGCCGCAAGTAAAATCACGTAATTATGTTTATGTTAGGATTAGTAGCAGGGTTAAACATATTATGCTTTGTACAGCCATGGCACCTTCTTTTCCAGGAAAAGATGCCTTCGGTCACTGGCGTGTCCTAACAGCAAAGAAATGGACGGCAGATTCATATGATATTATTTGGGGCCGATTAATATGTGCCCGGCGCATCTGATGACCCGCATTACAATTGTGCAGCCCGTGTAGTATATACTCCCTCCGGGCACTTTTGGTACTCCCTCTATTTCTGAACGGAGGGAGTAGTTCATTTGAAAAATCAATTGTATCTATTGAAATTGCTCTGAGGGAGTAGGAGGTGGGCAAATTCTTTCTTTTTCTTTTACACTTTCATTAGAACAATTCAACTGAAACCAACAACCGCAATGGAAGTATGTTAGAAGTCACAACGATCAAATGTCCATGCCAGCCAACTCAAATAACGTTCACCATCCCATCTGGATAGTAGTAATACATGCAATAGTGCCTATAAGTGTTACCCTATTATCGTGGCACTACACTAATGCAGAGTATGAACAATTGTAGCTCGTCTAATTTAAATGATATATAAATAGGGCTCTACACAATATTAATTGTATAAATTAATATTTGAATAATAGAGTAACACAATGCATTAGTGTCTATTTAGTTAAATTTTTAATGATTGTGCTCGTCTTTTAATTCAAGTATTTATACAAATATTTTAGCTACAATCGTTAATCTTGTTATTTTATATTATTGTAGTAATACACAGTATGGCTTTCCTTTAGTGTGTTTCCCTTGTAGTTCAACTCCGCTTTTTTGTGTTTTTTTTATATTTGTCCTTGAAATTTTTGCTCTATTCCAATTTTCTATGTAAAGGAACATGTTCCAGTGAAGTTTTAACTCAAAATGGACGTAAAATTGTTAACAAAATACTCCCACGTCCAAAAAATTCTACTCTAAAGCTCTACGAAAAATAAAGCTCCCTTCTCTCACTTCCATGTTTTTGACGTGAGGGGACATTTATTTATGGATTTATTTATTTTTCAAATGAGGCCACTTATTTTGGACGGAGGGAGTATGATTTACCTGCTTAGGGTCCCACTTATTCTAGATAACCATGATTCTGAATTCGATTGATTTCATCAGAAATATTCGTTATGATGGGATGGGGACAAATGCTTGCAGTACATATTTCATCACCCAAATGATTTGACACGTGCTATGGGTCCTCTACCTTGTCTCCCGCCCCTCACCATTTCCATCTGGTCTTTATCAATCAGGCTATCTCAGCAGCTTCATTTGAAAGACAGTTTCCTACAGTATTTTCCTACTTTGTACTTGGGTTCATGGATAATTAAGGATCGGGTAATAACAGTACATCAGATTTCTGTAATAATTACTTAATAGGTAAAAACATTACAGTTTTTTAGGCAAGACTTTAGTATTGCTGATTTCAATTTCTTCTCATTTTTTGTTTGATATGTCTCATGTACACAAAGTTCTATTTAGTTGGCGCAGTTATAATTAAGTTTCAGCATCAAATGTTATCGAATATCAACATTATATCATTCTTCCCACAAGTAACGAACAATACTTCGATTATCAAATGTGGCCTATGCAAACATAGACCTGTATCAATTGGGGTCTATGCACTTTTTGTCTTCGATGCTCTCTCCTTCTCCATCAGCTCAAAAAGACTTCCATCATAGACGGCTCTAATGGTGTCTTTATGCAGCAAACCATCCTTGTCCTTGCACAAGAAATACAGGATCTTCCACTCCGTCCAAGCTCCAACCCTGAATTTATACAAGTTTAGTTGTTTCATATTCCGCTCGTTAAATAAATGTCAATTTTTTATTTTAATTTAACAAAGCTTAATTTGATATATTTATATTATATTGACAAAGAATCAGCTTCTTGTAACTTACCACCCTGCGTAATCCTTAGGATCTCGGTTTGCCTTCAACATCTCATCCACCTCTTTTGAGGTTAAAGCATTAGGGTTAGATTTTGCATGCTTGTGAAATATCTCCTCAAACTTTGCAGGAACAAACCTTGAAATGTGAATCAAGTACGAAATGGTTAGGATCTTTTGTAGGTGGATAATCATTTTTGTATTGAAAATTGGCACTCTTGTTTTAGAATGTAATGGCATGAATTGAAGGTTGCTCAAAACAAAAACAAAAGACGTAATGAGAAGGAAAAGTCACATAATAGGATCAATTACCTCCCTTCTGTGTCATATACACCGGAGTCGCTCCCATGCTTTGCAGTGTGTATATTTTTCACGTAAATTGGGAATAATGGGAATGAAAATTTTCCCTGCACAAGAGGCATAACGCTACAATGTGGTTCACAATTCATCTTTTCTTTCATAATGAAGCAATAATTTACTCCCTCTCCGTCTCATGTTAATTGTTTAAATTGAAAATCAGAAATAGTCCATTCCAAGTTTCCAATCCAAACGACTACAGTAGGACGGTGGGAGTATTTCAAAAGCTAGACACCAATTATTACTCAAACAAACTGGCTTGGCTGATGATTAATCCATGTTTACTTAAGGTTACAGTTGTTGTCAACCTTCTGCTTTCTTTACTATTTCATCTTATCTACTGATTGTGGTCCTGACCTTTTATGACATGCATGATGCATGGATGCCTTCTCAGGTCCAGACATGTGTCAAATGTAGGCAGACATGTTAGCAAGAAAAAGGTCGGTAGAATAATATTTAATCTAATAAATTCATAATTGTCGCAATATCAAAATGAAAAAGGCTTAATAAAAAATTGGTTAATAAGTTGATTACTAGCCAGACTGGCTTGAGCAAATCAATTGATTCGTGAATGAAAAAGAACCAAATAACAATTCATCAAAACCTACTTCCTGTCAATTGAAGACTCATATCTTTTAATCTAAGTCAGGAACTTTTAAATCCAATTTGGCTCCTCTTATACATCATAGTTATAAACAAAATATCTAAAACTTTGTCATACCATTCATGCTAAAAAATGCCCACTTAGCAAATGCAGAGGCTCTTGGATAACGCTACCAAATATCTAGATTGAGAGAGGTAGGGAAGTAGGGCACTCACCGGGTTTGTTTTCCTACTGAGGGCAGTGTTGATCAGCAAGGCACTAATGGAGGAGAGGGCCATTCCACAGCCGATTGCTCGAAAACCTGTGATTGTCAAATTGACAATTGAGAATTCCAATTACTCAAATTTAGATACAACCGTGTCCCTCAAGATATATAAAAAAAATAGGAACCATACTAAAGTTGTAATTAAATTAAACATGATTCGCATGAAATTGGTGAATGAATAATTACCTTGATAAGTTTCCCATGGATAGACAACCCCATCTCCATTCCTGTCAAAAAAAGCAATATGCTTCTGTAATGGAGTCAGATCTCCTTCCACTCCTGCTTCATATTAAACAAATTTCAAACTTAAGTAAAACAGTTAAACGGTAATACACTATTAATAGTAATTAAAACTTTTCATTGAAATAATTTAAACCACAAAAAGAAAGATCACAGGGTTTTACCAGAAATTTGGGAAGCCATTAGAGCACCTGAATCTGAGAGAAGAAAGAAGAAGAAGAGAGAAAGGAGACAGAGGGGAGAGAGGCTGAGACAAACACCAAGAGCATTTCGCATTTGCATGGCATATTTAAAGTCTACGATTCTCATTGATATTATACCAAATATACGATTAATGCAGGATATTATTTGCTAATTCCGCCCATATTAGCTCATATCATTGGAGCATTTTGTTGTGGAGGGGAGGGGCCATGCAGTTGGAAGAATCACTTTGAAGATTTTCATCTTTGCTTTGAGAAAAGCTGTCCAATTGCTTGGAAGCCACAACCAGATGACAGACTTTCTTCCCACTTTTCGTTGCCGAATGGGCTGGTTCCGTTCACACTTCATAACGGCCCAGACAAAAGGAGTGGCGTAAATGTAACGAATTTGAATTGGGCCCATGTTTTTTGATACGTGGGTTCATCACGTTCAAGCGTATTAGGGAGGGTTTGGAGGGCGTCTAGTGACCGATTTTTACCAGATTAATGACCCCAGCCCACGTGGGCATGGGCCCTGCAATTGGGCATAGGGCCTGCACAATTACAGGGCCCCATGCCTACATGGGCCCGGGTCATTGAAAATCTGTCAACAAAACATTTCCTAAGGGTGTGTTTGACAACCTTGATTTAGATTTAGAGGTGTGATTTTTTAAATCCCGTCATTTAAAGAATCTCGTGGGATTTTGTAAATGACAGGGTATGGCCTATCATTTTGAGCGACCCTCTTTTAAGTTATAATAAGAATCACGTCATTCTGGGGTGAGATTTTGGGGAAGAATCAAATCCCACCCAAAAATGAGTTGCCAAACGCAGGATTTAGACAAATCACGTGATTCTTAAAATCACAGGGTTTAAATCCACGTTGCCAAACGCACCCTAAGGGTTTGTGACGTGTAAGGAAACACTAGGTGACACTCAGCTATTGGAGGCTTGGTTGAATTAGGGGTTGTAATCAAGTTGTTATGGAAAAGAAATACTCCCTCCGGTCACTTTTAATAGGTACAGTTTTTTTTATTCAAAATAAGGCCTACAAAGTTTAGAAATCCAAGCCACCGAAGCTAGCTGCATGATTTTGAGCATATCTTGCGAGAGAATGTGCAACTCCATTTGCATCTCTACGAACATGGACGAAGCGGCTGATTCAAAATTCCCTAACAAATCCATAGCTTCCTGGGCAATTTGGCCAATCGGGCTATTATTATTGATCCTTTTATTGAATCTCAATTACTTCCAGGCAGTCAGCCTCAAACACTACCTTCTTAAACTGGGTACAGTTTTTTTCAAATGCACTAAATTTTTAGTATAATTGAAAAATCGGTATCTATTAAAAGTGACTGGAGGGAGTAGCACCATAAGCCCATAGTAATATATGTTGTGTTGCATATCATAGGCGATTTTTGAGCTATTGTATCCGAGTATGCCTGCTGCCGGATCAAAATCGTGTGGTGAGGTACATATAAGCAGAACTAATGGAAGATGTAAATTATAGCTTATGATGTGTCACATTCCTGGATGGCATGCGGGGTGCGCATCTAAACAGGGCCATGGACAATATATAACCTATGGCCCAAATTTATAATTTTTCTTTCCATGCGCGGCCACATTCCGAGATTTGTAGCAGGCGTCGCTATTTTATCATCTTGAGAGGTGAAAAAGGGATATAAAATGGACACCTATGACCTATCCCTTTGATGTTCCATCTCATATTCCTTTTTCATCTCTCAAGTTGATAACACGGATTATTTTTTGTTTAGCCCAATAACAATTATTACTACTTAGCTTGCTGAACTATCTTGTTTGTATTGAAAAATATATGTAATCGAGTAGGATTATACTTTACTCATCTGTGTTGAATTATATTCTAATTGAACTTGAAATTGCATATCAAAATCAAATCGTTCGAAGCACAGTGATTTGGCACTGCTGACTTCGAAACAGATATTGCTGCCTTCTTTGTGCACAGGCTTTCTTTGGTAATCTGTCCCCAAGATACAACGGACCGGTTGACGAGCGGTGCACTCCAACAAGTCTGACCCGAACTCAGAGAAAAATAATTGCCTTTGCGGAAGAAGAAGAATCAAAGAAGGAGGAGGAGAGAATTTCAGAACGAACTGTGTTTTGTCTTTTTTAAGGCAGCCATTTATATAAACTATAATCTAACGGACTCTTTTCACCAAAGGAAACGAACGGTCACCCTTTCACAAATGGAGATGAACGGACACCCTTTCACAAAAGGAAATAAACGGGTTTAATATTCCATTATCCACTCAATTACCCATCTCACTGTTATATCATAATCAACGGCTTCTAAGCTCCAAAATAATTGACCGTTTGATCAAAATCAAAGGCTCTAGATGCGAACTGCGAAGTACTAAATGCACCACTAAAGTGCCACAATGAGCTCATTCACCCACTCCATGCGCGCGTGTGAACCTTTCAGTGCACCCACGAATGTGTATACCTTCGTTTGAGGATAGTCTTCACACTCATAAGATATACAAAGAGGAAAAAACCTTCCTCATATATACTCTATCATATCAATGTGTATTTCTTTCATCTTAGAGATTTCTTTTAATTTTCTACCAAACTTAGCAAAATAATAAAATTTAATGAAAATAAAATTCCTATCAATTTTATTTCAATCAAATAATAAATGTGAGTATAAGATGGAAATTCTATTAGTGGGCTTACACTATTAAATTAATTTAGGCCTATCTACCAAAACCAAAACTCAACATTTACATTTGAGCCCATCAACCAAAACCCAACAATTTGTGTACCAAAGCTGCAGCTCTTAAGACATGTAACAGCAAAACAATTTGCCACAGTAATGCAGGGAATTAATTTACAAAAAAAGATGTTGAGTTGGGTGAAATTATATCTAAAAGAAACCCTTTTCCTACGAGCTCGAGTTTTTGAGAAACTTGGTTATATATTAAGGTAGTGCAAGGAGGTGATACAATATGAGAAAACAAGATTCTCCCGGACAGATTTGCCAAAAAACAAAAGATGGAATTGGAGATCCTGAGTGCAGACATATAAATACAGAGAAAAATTTTACCGGAACCATTTTGTATTCTCTACCTTAATGGATGTTTCATTCTCTCTCTCTCTCTCACCGTCTGATACCAAAACTTCCCAAAACAAAATGATTATTATACACAAGATTACAAACACATGCATGGGAATTTTTTTTGTACAAAGTACGAACACAAGCATGCATAAAGTCGATCGAGTACTAATCAAAATTGGTATCTGATGTCTCTTTCTCATTCAAATTGATGTTTATATGCTTGGAGTTCTATATCTGGTTTAAAAAAATGAAATGTTAAACCATTTCCATTTAAACGTAGGCGATGAGCGGCATTTTTATATTTGGCACGATCCTTGGATTGACAGTGCTCTTCTTTGAATTGATACTCGTGTCATTCTTGAGCTTGGAAGCTACCCTAAGTGATTTATTAATAGGAAATGAGTGAAATTTGTTGTCCAATTTCAGAGCACTTCGGCTGTTTCAGCTTTGGGAGAAATTTTCAGTGTAGATAGCACACCACATTGTCCGTATATTGCACACCACGTTGTCTATTTCACCGTTCACCAACACATTAATCACTAGGGGCTTCATGTGGGCCCGTATAAAAACAGTAACGGCCGCTGGAGCCTAACGTGTAAGTAGGTGAACAATGAAGTACATGGATAGCGTGGTGTGCAAAATACACTGAAAATTTTTCCAGCTCTGGTGTTTCTCTTTCATTCTTTTATTATTGCCTACTAATAAAAGACTGGGTGTCCAAATGCCCTTTTCTCTCTTAAAATGGAGTGAGAGAAGTTAAACAATTGCCGGCGTTTCAACTATCATTGTTTGTAGTTCTATATGGTTTAAAAATGAAAATAAGTAAAAAAATGAAAAAAAAAGATATTTTTGTACACTAGATTCTACTCCAAAACCCTACAATTGGTTTTGATTGGATAGAGGAAAGTGGACCCCCACCCACCTATCGTCATGTGGACCAACTTTCCCTATGTCCAATCAAAACCCAAGGTATAATTTGGGAGCACAGTTTCGGTTTAGGATATCAATATGCAAAATGAAATGTCCAAGCATTTCCATGGATAAGTAGGCAATAGGTGCCATTTTTCGTTTGGCACAATTCTTGGATTGAGTGTGCTCCGCTTATTGCAAATTTGGTGCTCGGGACTGTTATGGACTCAATTACATTTTCTTACTTCTATTAGGAATAAAATTCCTTCTTTAATAAGGTTTCTTAGTGTCTACATCAGAGACATTCATGAGCTTTACAGAAGAACCTATGAGCTCTATTAGCAGGTTCATAACCTGTTAGAATATAGAATATATAATATATAATAAAGATTTCGGTTTCCTAATTTATTGGAGGTGTTTATACTCTAATTATGGTCCATATACTGCACTTTATGGACGCTTGCACATGAGGGGTGTTAGAATATAAAATATATAATAAAGATTTTTGTTTTCTAACAACTCGAGCTTTTGGAAAACTTGGTTATCTTATATAACCCTTGATGTATATCTCTAAAATAACCAATTTTTACTCCTCATGGAATTTATAATAAGAAGGGTGCCCACCTTGAAACCTTATCTCATTCTTTTTCTGACAATACATATACTAAGGAAGATTAATAGTATTGAGAGTTTTTTTTTTGGTTTAAAACAAACAAAAGTAATCAAAATTCTGAATTAAAAACTAGTGAACTAGTTTGTTTTCCACCAACAATAGTAGACCTAGAAGTTGTGATGCATGTTATAACTCCCTCCATCCCACTTTAATGGTCCTATTTAGATTTTGAAAAAGAACTAATTATTTATTTAACAGGCCTAAATGGATGAGTAAGATCCGTGTCACCGATACCAAATAGTTGGGAAAATGCACTACTTGATTTTGATTTGATTTGAAATACCAAAAATGGACTAAGATAGAGTATTGTTTAAGAAATTGTCTAAAGTTAACATTACTACTTTACTTAAATCAAATCTTGCTTTTCATAAAAAAAATCTTACTGTTGACAATTTAAGTAGGATGTGAGGAGGGGAGTCATGGTGGAAATGTGGGTTCCTTTCTAAGTAAATGGAAATATGGGTAAAGAATCTGACCATGAAAACGCAAGCCAAATAGACAAAGCATGCGCAGTATGAATCCAAAAAAATACATTAACATCCCTTAAACTTTGTTTTTAATTGCACAATCACAACATAAGATCCATTAGTCGTTAACATTTTCCAGCACAAAGTAAAAAACATGTGATTCACCAATGAAATTTATGCACAACATATCCCGAATATGTTCTCTTCGAAAGATATTTTACTGTAAACATGTGATTCGCGGTTTACACTTAACAATTTTATAAAACATCCCCACATTTGTGCCAACTAAATCTCACACTATAGTAAGACTAATGCATGTGTTGTATGAACTCAGAACTGCCACATTAATAGAGCCAAGAAATGATTGACACTTTTGCTTTCAAGAAAGTGGTTTTGTAGCTTCTTCGAGCTCTAGCAACAAGAGACATTGCACTTTGAATAAAGGTAATTAAGCTTTTTAGGTAAAGGTCCATTGCTTGTCCAGCTATTGGGGGTAGAGGACTATCATCCGTTCAAGAGTTCAATTGAAGAGCTAGCTGCCAAGTAGGTCCCATCCACAAGGAAAATGATGCACATCAATGACTTCTCTCTTGTTTGATTTCCACCTTTGCTTAAAGATGAAGGTGCCATGATTCCATATATATTCATAGACTCGGTTTATGTGAAGTTCGGAAAACAGGAAGGCTAATAGTATTTGTTTCTAGCAGCTTTTGTACAAAAATGTCTACCAGCAAGGGCAAGCGCAACAACAAGTCCCTGTGTGAGAAATCCATGAAGATTGCGGTGAACATCATCAAACTTTCCTCTCTTTCCCTGGCAAGGTTCAGTCTCGCGCCTACCGGGAGACAGATACCTTCCAGGAACTTGCCTAGAAGTCATGCACTTCCACAGGCCATTGGGACGATGCAGAAGTTACAAGAGCTAGAGATTGAGGGGATGCATTCTTCGTATCTTATGCAGCCTTATGAAGGGAAGGATTCATGGCAAAGGGTGAAAGAAGCAGATGACAACGTTGACGAAAGAGCCATGAGTTATATTAGCAAGGTTCATGAAAGGAATAGAAATGATTCAAGAAGTTCTCAGTCGAAACCTGCAAATGTGAATGATCATGACATTGATGGGAGAGCCATGAGTTACATTAACAAGGTTCATGAAAGGAATAGGCGCGATCTAAGAAATTCTCAGTTGGAAAATTATGCATTTATCATCCCTCCACC
Organism: Houttuynia cordata; assembly: GCA_039654745.1. Taxonomy (NCBI): domain Eukaryota; kingdom Viridiplantae; phylum Streptophyta; class Magnoliopsida; order Piperales; family Saururaceae; genus Houttuynia; species Houttuynia cordata. Next base: position 3,739,249 of record CM077504.1, read on the forward strand.
ACCTTTAAGAGCAAACAAGTAGCTCCCTTTCTCTGGTTATATTTTATTTTCTCTTATGGGGTTTCTTCTTTTTTCTATTTTCTTTGTTAGGTGCTTTATTATGCTTGATTTGCTTCTATTATGGTGTGGCCAGCCTGTAGACTATTGTCATGGAAGATGTAAGATGAAGAGACAATTTTCCTTGTTTTACAGCTTTTTTCAGTATGAAGAAAGTACTGGTTTCCATTATCTACTTTTGCTTTTGTATTCCTCGTATATTCTTTCGCTTTCGCTTTGCTTTGAGTTTGTGAACTGGCAGACGTATAAAAACTTATGGCCAAAATTAAAGAAGCCAGGTACCTTATGCGTTTATGATTGGAAGTACAAAGAGAAACAAACATGGCAACATCATGAGCAATTTTTCTCAAAGTTTGAGGGCTACTTCTCCAAGTGACATGTGGAAAAATAAGATATGTTATACAAGATGATTTAAGTTAATTTATAATGTAGCTGAAATACTGTATCGAAGAAAATGTAGCTGACCACTTGCTCTACTTAATGGAGAATCAAGATTAATGAAATTAGCATTTTGTAAATAACGTATCCCATTTGATTCACATGTCAATTGGAAAGGTTAAAAAATTGACAAATCCAACACATGCTTGCACTGCTCATTGGCACATGAGCATGGGGACCATGGTGGGCACACGCCTGCTGACCCTGTGCACACGCCGCCGCAACCAAGCCCAGCCATTATCATGTGTAGCATGTCTTTCCACTAGGGTTCTTAAGTTGGACATTTGCATCCCCTCTTGGAAGCTTATTAGAGAAAGCCTGTGTCAATGCTCATTTTACCTAAACAAACCTCTTTATAGAACAATAATATCCATCAAGATACAAACATTCCTCCTTTCACAATAAGCTTATAACATCAACCAGATTCTTTGTTCCAATGATCATAACTCATTTTTTCTGGGAGCTGCTTCTGCAGGATAACTTTATTCGTCTCCAATCTTCCCCTAAAATGCTCGTAAATACTCAATTTTCAGATTCTTGCGTTCTTCGCTGTAACATTTGTTTAACGTTGTGATAAACGTAGCTCTAGTAACTAAAAAGACGCTCACCGCGCAATATCTCTCACCGCACGTACACTCAGCAGCAGCACTCACGCATAGTTGGGAGGGACCTAGCAAGTGAGGATGCGGGCTGTGAACTGTTTTAGGCTTTTAGCATTTTCAGTAAGGAAGAAAAACAAAGACTGTTGCCGACCTTCCAAGGCAGCATTTTTGCTCATTAATCTGATCGCAGATCCGAAATGGCCATCATCAGGTACAGAAATACAGCAAATACCGAAAATTTGTAACCAAACAAGATGAGATATATAACAGTTACAAAAGATGGTCACTCGGTAAAAGCATAAGAGCCTTCGCAAGCTTATTCATTAACCTTATTAGCAGCCACAGCACTAACTACTCTCTGATACTCTTGGCACTACATAGCAGATGCAGGCCCTTTGATGAGAAAGTGAATCTTCTGAAGGTTTTAAATCATGGCGTTTATGATATCCATTTTTTGTTTCTGCTTTTCTATATTCATAGAAGAGCTATACTGTCATCTATATATAGAACATGCTATATATACATTTCATCATTTTTTTAAACCTATTCAGAGAATGTTACACCGCATTACCAATCCCTTCTGATCCATTATTTGGTCCTCATTTCCTGCAAAAGCAATCATCTATTACCACACTTAGAAATATCTAGATCGTGGGTACAAGGACGATGGGATACACAATAGAAAGAAGACAATGGCTACAAACAAATGTACCTTCTGGGGGCTGGGACAACTTTCGGTTCTGAGGAGACATCATTTCTTTCTTCAACTGAACTAATATGTCCTCCATAGTATACTCTCTTTTCCAGTTAGCTAACATTGGGAACAGAGCAGGCTCAACCTGGTTGTTAAAAACAGCAGAAAATTTATAAAAAAATAGATCCAAGTCCAGAAAATTTAATTGCTAATTAAAACAAAAAGAAGATTTTCTTAAATGAAAAAAAAAAATAGGTGTACGCATTGACAATGAAAATGCACAAGTTCAACAGAAAATACCATTCCCGTTTCCTGATTGACACAGGTCATGTTTATCTGCGTTTGAAACCTCACAGATGGGGGGTTATCAGGATAGTCTTTATCGCAGAATATTTTAAGTTGATGGATGCGACCTTCATGAACCGTCTACAAAAAAATTACAGAAACACATTAAAGAGTCAGTAAAATGTAGCACAGCAAGTTGCTAGTCTATCATTTTAACAAATTTTCTAACTCATCTGCGTGCCAGCTGATAATGATTCTAGCTATCAGCAAAGAAAAAGTGCCAGTCCGGCAAAATACCACCGCTAATAATTGTATGCACTTCTTGGCAGACCTTAGGTGAAGTCTGGAGAAGCACATGGATCAAATTCAACCGGAAAATGTTTTGAATTTAAATTTGCGACCAGCAACTGTCTAGACACCATAGGAGTTAAAGAGTACGAATTAAATTACATTGTGTGGGCCAATAATGGTCCCAGTCCATGAGCGCATGTAGATGTCATCCGCATCATCCATCCCGTAGCTGACTGTTCCATCTCCAATCCCTTTTTCACCTCTCTCAAGTTCCTCCAGTAATCTAAAACTTCTAGGTACTGCACAAAAAATAACAAAATAGAGAATTAACGTTCAAATAATGGATTTACTGTCAACCCACATTTGCATGTCAACAATTAAAATCTAATGGCTCAGAAATGTCAAGAAGTTCTTCCAGCGCAAACATTAGGTCATATATGAAATATATCAGGCAGTTGTTATCAGTACTATCTGGAAGAGCTGATCGTTAATTTCTTCACCAGTTTTTTCAAACTGGGGGGGGGGGGGAAACTACTCAGTAAGCATACAGGTCAACTTTTAAAAAACTAGGGTTATCTCTCAGACTTTGAGGGCCTCGGTATGTTATTACCAATAATACTGCTGAAATGACTAACTCATACTTCCGTAAGAATGTTGCACCTTACCCGATCCAAATCACTAAGAAGTCATGGGCACAAATCATACCCAGAGATGAACAATCAATCTAATTAATGTTAATACAATATGTAGAAAGTTTGTTTGTGTTATTTTATAATAAGATTCGAGTTCTCGGATAACAGTTTCTCGGGCCCTTATTTTAAGGAGGCTTGTCTTAGCCAATAATCAAATGAGTTATTGGCCTTCTCTGTGTTTATTTTATATGTATTTTTTTAGTTTTTGGTTTATTATGTTATGTAGTAAATGCTCACAACTAAACTACCCCAAACTGCATAAAAAATTGGACCGGTCATCAACCTTGATTGATGGCAGATTGGTACGTTTGGTTGGACCGTGGGTGGAACTGGATTGACCTGGGGTTTGATATTGACCAACCGGGTGTTTGTGTGATGGATAGAACACGCTTCCCTTGATCGGAGGTTCTGAGCTCGAACCCCCACTCCGTTGGCCACCCACTAGGATTATATCCTAATTTACCCGGTGCATATGATGAGTGGGCCTTGCATGCACCCAAGGAGATTGGCTGCGGGATGTAGTGCTCTAAGAGGTCAGTTTCCTTGCCCCTTCTAGTGGGATCCTAAGGACTCGAACACCCCTCGTTATTAAAAAGAGTCATTAGTGAAGCCCACTTCTGTTTGGGTTCGAATCCCGGCAAAAACACTTTTCACCCATAAATAACTTTTTGTCGTGAGTTAAAAAAAAACTGTTCGAGCTCCGAACTCGAGCAAGGGTCGAGCTCGAGCTTGAGCCGAGTTTAGGCATAGGGTAGTCGAGCTCGAGCTTGAGCTCAAGCCGAGTTTAGCAATTACAGGGCAAGCTGAGTTCGAGCTATGTTTCTAGAAGTCGAGCTCGAGTCGAGCTAGGTCAAAACTTGACTGGCAGGGCTCGTGAACAACCCTACTAGATACATTTAAAAACTGATATTCTAATAGAACTATCTCCCCCTTATCATATCCTGATTGTTTGAAATTGCCGTATTGTCGTATCGTATCGTACCCGTGTCTGTATCCGTGCTTCCTAGGTTTGCACCATTTAGAATATGATTCCCATTCTTAGAAATCACTCTCTCCCCCCTACCACCCTCGATCCCTGAGAAGGGGAGGGGGAGGAAAATGAAAGAAAGCTACAGGATACATCCACTAACTATTCACGTGTTCGAAAAGGAAAAATAAGCCTGATTATCTCATTACCAATAGAGCCGAAGCATGCTCTAGTATAACATTCTTGCCATCTATTAACAAATTCTTGTCGCCAGTTACATAGCATCGAATAACTAGACCAATAACTTGAAAAGAGGATCGTCTTTTAAGAACCTGATCAACAAATTCAGTAGAAAATTAAAAAAAAGCATGCAACAGGAACATGGTAGTCAAATAGCTAAAGTATTCTTTTAGCAAAGTCCCCCACATACATTGACCAACATGCAGAAACTGGATTCATCATTATACAGCGTTGTTGTTGGAGCATTTGTGACTGAAATTACACCGCATAATTGTTAATAGATTTTATTACTTAGACAAATAGTATCCATGCTCAATACTAGGCATCTGTATTCACATTAAAACCAACCCGGTTTATAGATAAAACAGGCTTTACTAGATAACCGATCGCAATATAATCTAACCCAGGCAGTTTAGAATGAGCCTAGCTCAATCATGACTAATGCTTCTATTGTGTACCTATAAGGCACACGAGAACTAGACAAATGGGGATTAGAGGAAGAACGAAAGGTGGGATAATTACGACAATAAGTTTTAGCCCACTAATTAAACTACTAAAAACAGTTAACAAACGGGTGGTTGTTGGTGTGATGTAAGCAGAGGTCCTGAGTTCGAACCCCATTGGCCACCTACGGTGATTATATCCTGATTTAACTGTGCATATTTGTGTGGGCCGTGTACACACCACACCCGAGGAGATTGGTGACGGGATAGAGTACTCTATGAGGCTGGTTGCGCTGCCCCTTTCAGTCAAGTCCTAGAGACTCAGAATAAAAAAAACTACTAACAACAATTACAAAAGTTCATAGCACTAAATAAATATAACCAACTCCCATAACAACATAAAAGTCTGATGTAACGACTAAGTGGATGCACTAGGTAAAGGCCAGACCCCCTAAGGCGGGTCATATACATCGTCATTCGATTCTGTGGCTTGACTTATACTGTAGACCATAACTATCCATTCCTCCCATCAAGCTCAGATTTTAGTGACATATACACATAAAGAGCAGAGAAGGAAAGAAAGATGAAATGATAACACCTCATAAACTCATGTCAATATACAAAATATAAAGGGTCAAGTGCAACTCTGAAATGTAACAAATAATAAGAATGGGAAGAAAGCAAAAGAGATAGCAATTGCCATTGGAAATTAGTGGAATACGACTACAGAAATAAAGGGCAGGAAATCAAAAGACAATCTAATAAGACACATTTCCCAAGCTTAAATCATGAGCAACACCATTTTATAAAGCGGAGGATAGCCTCAGGGAGTTTTGTGTGATAAGCGTGTTCTAAAAAGGCTTAAAGGCAAGTTCTATAGGACAACCATTAGGCATGCAATACTATATAGAGCGGAGTGTTGGGCACCAAGGAGAAGTCATATAGATAAGTTGAATGTAGCCGAAATGAAAATGCTAAAGTGGATGAGTGGGATAAGAGATAGGATTAGAAATGAATATATTTATAAGAGTTTAGGGGTAGCTCCTTTAGGGGAGAAGTTGTAGGAATGTAGGTTGCATTAGTATGGGCATATGCAAAGAAGACCAATAGATGCCTCTGTGAGAAGATTAGAAGGGATGTATGTAAATGATGCCAAAAGAGGAAGAGGGAGACCAAAGAGAACCTGAATGGAGTTAATAAAAAAGGATATGACTTTACTATCTCTAACAAAAGAGTTGGCACAAAACAGGCCTGAATGGAGGCGTAGGATCCTTGTCGCCGACCCCAAATAGTTAGAAAAAGGCACTACTTGATTATGATTATGATTATGATTATATCTTGAGCAACACCCTTTTGTAATGATGTGTACTTGCCATCCAAAGACTAAACAGGCTAAAGTAGTCAATTCTCGCAACTAAATTGCTTTTCATCCACCCTACCCATTGACATCCTCTCCCTTGTCCTATACTCTATCTTCCTCCCTCCCTCACCCCCCAAACCTCTCCCCTTCCCTCCTCCTCCCCTCTCCCCACCCCCAACTACAAAATCCTCTTCCCTTCTCCTCCCTCCCAGCCCTCCTGCTCATTGTTGTTGTTCTCTTCTATCATATCGTCTTGCTTGTGCTCCCTTCCAACTCGCAGGAAAGTTACTTTTGAAAACTAAAAGCTCAACCTATATGAAAAAATGGGCATTATAATTATTGCAACACAAGCTTCTTCATACAAGAATTTGTGCACCAATAATTACACACCATTAACCATATTTCTAACCAATTTGGACTGCCTATACATTTTTCTATGTCTTATCTCATGTGAAAACAGAAAAACACCTGTCTTTCCATCTAAATGCCAACTAATGTAATTACACAAACTTGACTTCCCTAGCAGCATATAGCCTAAAACTATAATATTGCACTGTCTAAAATTATCCTCATTTACATGAATATTCAATTCTTTCAAATTGCTTAAAATCCTTGATATGAAAGGTCATTTATTCAACATATACAACTGCAATATTCTGGTGTAAACCATTTTGGTAACTATCTAATATTCTTCCAAATTAGTAGTGTCAGCTTCATAATGGAAGAACAGGTACTATTGGATTAAACAGCAGGAGAAGTGGTAATTCATTATAAACCGACCAACGGCAATTTATCTTTTCCATGAGCCTAACATTACAAAGACATCACATTAATAAGAAGAACGAAGGTGGCACATTGGTCCGTCAATTGTAGCAAAAAACCTTACCGCTGACACCAAACTAGTGAGAGACATCTATAGGATAAGACAGTGGGGGAGTAGGTAACCATGATGATATTACAATTCCTTCTTGATATGTGAGAGAGTAAAAGAAGAGAACCACAGAGAAATTAGTATCATGCGACTGAAATGTGAAGGCACGAAAAGAAAGAAGTGGAAGGTTCAGAATGTCTAAATTAGAATGTTTTAATGCAGAGAGATAGAACTGTGCAAAAGCAAAATGCCAAGGGGAGACACTTGAAAGAGGCACCCTGATCCTGACCTAATATGAACGAGATCCTTCACTTTAAAAGCAGATGACCAATCTTTCAAGGCTGGAGAGAGCCCAATTATAAGAACATACTACATTATACGGTCCTTCCTCAATATTGAACATTAAATTTAAAAATTAAAACAAACATATTGTAGTGATCTACATATGCTAAAAGAATTGAAAATTTTCTTTATGAGAACCACTAGAATTTCACTCTACTGAGACGTCACCACAAAAACAAAAACAAATTTTTTAGCAAACTTTTCCAGAAAAGCAAACACACGAAGAAATACAAACATACATCCAAATTATACCTATTTCGCTACTTCCTTTTCTCATTTACTTTAAACCAGTAGCTCAAACTGAGAGCTAACAAGCTAACTGACTTAAACCTAGAGACAGAGAGTTTGCGACAAATCTAAAGACCAAGATTGTAATCTTGTGTCACTTTCCTCTTTTATGTTTGTTCAATTCTACATTCTTCGTGTAGCAAGGCTTGTAGCCTCTCTTTTCCATTTGGTTGGGGTGGTTCTTTGTAAGCTTATTCCTTAAACTTTAACCCTTTTGATTTGTTAATAATTTACTTACCCAAAAAAATTAAACCCATTCATCCACTTGCTTTTTGCAACAACTATGAACCAGTAGCAACAAATTTAGTCCAACAAGCTAACTTACTTAATCCAGATGCTACGTATTTGACAAAAGATAAACCCTCCAACTTCACCTCTACCCATTACCTCTACCCATCAGCCAAACCTGTTTACAACCACGTCCTAAGTCTTATTCATGTAACCCACTAGAACAACAAAGATACCAACTTTACAGCTAAACCACTATTGAAGAACAAGAAAAAGGCAGCAAAACAAAAGGGTATCCAGAAATTCATAAGTATCACAACAGAGTGACATAACATGCAGGATTCAGAATAGAAAACTCACCTACCACCGCCGATCCTTCTGAACCCATGTTGCAGCGGGATGAACAGGTAGTACAGGAAGCTTGTTCCACAAATTTGGTGAAGAAGTGGAGCAGAGAGGAGAGAAGGTAGCGGAGGAAGAAGGTAAAGGGATAGAGAAGCAGGCTTGGCCAACTACTGCTCTTTGGAACTGAGGGGGATCCGCTGGTGCACAAGACGACTTAGCTTTGTCCAACTTTTTTGTGAAAAAACTAGAATTTTGAACGTGTCAAGCTGTGGAAGGTAGAGGATGAAAGGTTTTGTAAGATTAGAGGTGGAGTAGGATGGTATATTGTACACTTTGGAGCAGTGGATTGGGCTGTACTGATAGAGGCTGGTTGATGGACCTGTCTTTTTTGTTTACCTTTATGAGATGACAAGTTTGTTCTTTTCCTTTTTGGCTTAGAAAGTGAGAATTATCTTTTTTTTTTTTTGAAAGTGAGATTTTACACGATGGGCCCATTATTGATGTCTCTTTCTTGATGTTCATTTTGGTTCATATAAACCCATTCCATCAATGCGTACTTAGGAGTATAATCTTTTGAGTAAGTAATGCCATATTCTTCTGCCAAAAAAAAAGGATAATTGCCCTGTTAGATCCAACTAGAGAAATATGGATCATCCAGAGGTATAAGCTATTTAAGATATCTAGTATATATCATATACTCCCTGTCCCTTCGTCCAGAATTATTATCAACATAAAGTTTTTCACAAAATGAAAGAAAGATATTATAAAATAAATAATTCTAATATTAGACAAACATAAAATTATGAAGATATAATTTTATACATGCATGACTTATGATATTGGTGATCTATTCAAGAGTAATCAACATGTAGGTATGCGTATCTACATTGTAGTATGGCCATTTGTATATCTTCCCAACAATGCAGTAAAATTTATTAATCTCTACCCTTTTTCCACACTTACTACACATTCTCAAGCCGATTCTATGATATCATGAAATCGGTTAATTGATGTTATATAACTCTTACAATCACCTTAACCTTCGATGACCTGATCTCACTAAATAGGTTGAATGATGTGATACAATTCTTGTATTATACAGTTTTTATTGCTGCATTGGCCTGAAGTTATGTACATCTCTTTTCATTAGAAAACGGTTTAAACAGAAAAGCGTCAATATATTAAAAATATATATTCACGTAAATCATACTACCTCCATCCAAAATTACTTATCTGCATTAGAAAACTAAAATGAACTAAGTATCATATACTGCCTTGTCTGGGGATAGCATATATCGTTGATGAAGAACTTTATGTATTGAGCTACCACACTAGTTTATACTCTGTCCCATATTTATAGCCCCATTAGGAAAAGTTAAGATTTTTGTTGAATGAAGACATCCACTTAAAGTTGAAGTCTCTTTAACTAGCTTACATTCACCCAGATTAAAACAGGACATTTTTTTTTCCAAATGGAGCTATTAATATGGGACAAAGGGCGTACTTTATTATTCTAAGCAAATCAACTTTTTATTTTCATAAAAAAAATCAATTTTGAGCAACGAAGTTGTTCTTTTGAATGAATTACCTTCCCACTTCCTCTTCCATCGTTTTTGCCACTATCTTATCCTTCCCTTTTCAGCTTTTTGTATATTACCTGGTGCCACTTTTTATATTTCCATATAAAACCCTTGCAAGTGCACAATACAATTGTACTACAGTGAGTATTAAAGGGTTGTCGAACTTCAGGGACGGATGAATGATTTACCAAATTCAAGAGAAAACAGCAGTGTTGATTCTAAACTAAGAAAGCAATGAACTTTAACTAAGCTAAGTGAGAATTAATCAATGTGGAGAAGTATCATGGCAGAGAATCCACCACTAGACATGCAATTATTACTCTCAATTATTATTAAGCATATGCTAACATGATATGGTAATTCGTGTTCTTGATCGGACACATGAATTACTAATAAATTTATTAACATTCTTGATCGGATACGAAAGTTCATCTACTATTGTGTAATCAATCCTATCCTTGATCGGGCATAGAATCAATCACAACTCTATTATAATGCAATTAATCTTATCCTTGATCGGGCATAAAATCAATCACAATATCTAATTTCATTCATAATCAATCAAGTCTATGATCAAGCACTCAAAAGAATACTCATGAAATCGCATTAAGCATAAATCATAATCAACTTTATAAAATTAAACTACTAAGAGTAGCAATACACATCTAGGGCTTCATCAAGCCTTGAATAAAAGTTTAGTTATACATACAAAGAAAGAAAAGAGAAGCCTGTTTATGTAGATCCATCGTCATGAATCCTTCTTCTTCTTTGCTCTAAAAGACTTTTTCTCTTGCTCCTCTCTAGCATCCAATGAAGCTCAAAAGTCTATTCTCTCTGGAGCTCAAAACGTTCTCCCATAAGGCCTATTTATAAGTTTGAAGAGAAACCACGAAGTCCCCTTCCAAACCTGAGTCGAAATAGGGCTTATTTCAGTTTTCCGTATACGGCGATCGATCGCTCCGTATTGCCAATCGTTCGCTTGCCGATCGATCGCAATTCCTTCGTTATTTTCCTCCGATTGATCGCTATGGCGATCGACGCAATATAATACCGATCGATCGTAATTACTGTCTTTCACGGATCAAAAATTCCAGTAGATATGATCGATCGTTTTGAGGTCCGATCGATCGTTTCCTTCAACACACTATTTTTGCGGCCGAGGCGATCGATCGCGTTGATATTCGATTGATCGTAGTTACTATTAACAATGTTCAAATAGCTATAACTTTCTGCTCCGAACTCCGAATTGTGCATAGTTAGTGGCGTTGGAAAGCTGACTTCTAGAACTTTAAAATGAAGCTAGAATTAGTCCAATCAGACATTTGTACATGAAGTTATAATAATTTAACTATTTGAATTACTTTTCACCTTATTTCTATGTATTACTCTTGTTTCCTATAAAAACCAAAAACTATATTAAAGTAGTAGATATTCTAATCAAACACTAGTAAAAACATAAGTTTAGGAGATAATAAAATATATATTTCATGTATAAATCATGAATTGCATAATATCACAACTCGTGTAAATGACTTGAAGTCATGTCGTGTTGTCGCCAACACGACTTGAAGTCAGGTCGTGTCGTCGAGAACACAACTTGAAGTCAGGTGAAGTCGTGAATTTCAAATCTTACCTCGCAGCTTTAAGGGAATAATCTTCATCTCTTTCTCCTTCAACTGTTGATGCAGGTGTGTTATTGTTCGGGCTCGAAGGCCTCTCCTGCAGTGTCTTATTGGTTGGACTCACTTCTGCCTCTGGAATCCTCTCCTCCTCCTTATTTGCATTGTAATTCATTACCTTATTGCCAGTGGAAGTCTCCATGTTATCGCCAGTTGAAGTTCACTCCACGTACAGGTCGACTAGTCCATTTGTGCCTTGCTTGCTCTTGTGAACGAGAAATATTGACTCCAGGTCTTTATCGTAGATCCAGAATCAATAAGATATGTCAAAGATAATGTATCATATGGAGACTCTAGCGGTAATCTTTCTTCCACTTGCTGCAACAATTCCAAGTACTTTACTTGTGTATATAGAGGCATGAGCTTCCGTTTTTTGCCCACGTACCCATCAGAATTTGTAAACACTCCATCATAGTGTAAGCATACAGGTATCTTCTCCATAAGTACCTGACATTACAATACCGACATAAGTAAAAAAACTGTAAAGTTTTAAACCATATATGAGTGAAAATTATCGTCTATTGCACGACTATTGTATTACAGTCGTGTCATCGAAGACATGACTTTGCATTATAGTCATGTCGTCGAAGACACAATATTGTCGACAAGTTGAAAACTTGGCAAGATTTCAAATTTCTTCTCTGGAACAAATTTTCATTATCAAAATCGTAGTATTTCAACTTGATGTACCGTTTTTTGATGTACGATGCCTCTGTTGTAGTTATTTTTGCAAACAGACTGCTTTCCCGCTCGTTTTCCTGCTTTTAGGCGGAAAGATGACCTTTCCTGGTTTGGACGGTGCCGACGATGATATGGGCAGAGATGTTGGACGGAACTTCTCAGGAACGCCTTCTTCTCCGCCTGAAAGCTCTCGCAAATGCCTAAAATGCAAATTTTGCTGCTGCAGCCAAACTTATACATGCTCTTGGGGGGTACTTTTGGTAGTTTCTAGGCCATGACATTTCAGGAGAAACCAGGTAATATGGGAATATGAAAAGTGGCACCAGGTAATATGGAAAAAACTCTTCCATTTTCTTTCTCCTTTCCCTTTTTCTTTATTTTCATTGAGTCGGTCAATTTACTATCGTTGAGTCCAACTCAAAGGCTAAGATGACCCTGTTTGAGTTTCAAAACATCATAGATCAAGATGGATTGTGTCAAAATTTCAAAGTCTGGTATGATCCAAATAGGTTTGTACAAATTGTTGATGTGTAGGGATGCATTTACAACGATAGCAGGTAGCCTCTCCGGTTTGCTAAGACATAGGACCATGTTTCATAATGTGTCTAATTTCATCAAAGTAAAGGTATATCCATCAATCGATACAAATTCATTACATTGAGGTGAGGACCAAGTCACTTTGTTTAAAGGAATTTACGTCCTGAACCACACCTACAAAATTACAACAGAATCTCCCCTCTAGTATACAATTTAGCTCAACGGTTGGGTTTTGGGTTTGGGCAGTGCGTCCAAGTTCAAGACTTAGATCACTTCGGGCTTGTGAGAGCGGTGCATATCCAACTAGGTGGAGGTTCAAACCCAGAAGGTACCTATGACCATCGAATACATAGTGTGTTGTTTAGGCCTGCACCAAAAAACCCGACCCGACCCAACTCGGATGGAACCGACCCAACATTGACCCTGGTCGGGTCGGATCCTATCTCGGGTAGGGTCGGGTTTGGCTTTAAAATACCCAAGAACCAACCCGACCCGAAACATACCATTTAAACTCCTAATTTTTTAATATATGCAATTTTTTATTATTATAATTATATAAATTATTTTATTAAAGATTTTTCTAATTATATTAATTATTTTAAAAAAATCTCAGTTCCTATCTAAGGTTCTCGGGTATTGTGGGTTCTATCTCGGGTAGGATTGGGTTTAGGAATCCCGGGTCCTATCTCGGGTAGGGTTGGGTTCTGCTATACCCGAGAGAACCCGACCCAAGATACAGCCCAAGTGCTGTTGTCAATACTTTTATCGAATGTGTATCTTTCCAATTTCCAAGTATTTTTCCTAATCCTAATTCAATCATGTGGAGAATGTTGGATTTTGGGTTTGGGTAGTGGGCCCAAATTTTAGTAAAGATATAATGGGTTAAATAGTAGTGTAAAACCGACTAATAATAGTCTCATGATTTAGGCCCATATTGATTATGTGATTGAATTAAGAATTAGAGGGAAATACACTTTCATTCTATTTTTCTCTTTTGCTAAGTTTAGAGAGAAAATGAAAAGAGATCTCTATGATGGAAGATTTTTTTAGTCCCATATAGAAAAGACACCTTGATATACTAGGATATATATATATATATATATATATATATATATATAAAAGGAAGTTTTCTGTCGTATTATATCTATTATTAGTGTGGAGACTCTACCTAAAACAAGTGTGCACACATTCATGGGTGCACCGAAGGGGACCGCATGGCGTGGGCGCATTGTGGCACTTTAGTGACACACTTTACAATTCGCATTTAGAGCCTTTGATTTTTTATCAAACGGGCAATTATTTTTTTGGAGCTTAGGAGCCGTTGATGATGATCAAATGGTAAGACGAGTGCTTGGGTGGACAATGGACCATTATGCTCATTCATCTCCCTTTGTGAAAAGGTTTCCATTCATCTCCATTTGTGAAAGGGTGCCTCTTTGTCTCCCTTTGTGAAAGGGTTTCCGTTAAGTTTAGATCTATATATGGGTGGCTGAAACCAAAAAATAAGATACAAAAAATATAATTCGTTCTGAAAAACTTACTCTTCTTCTCTGATTTTTTTTTTCTTAAAAGGCAACAGTTTTACTTTCTCTCTGAGTTCGGGGTCAGACTTGTTATAGTGCACCACTCATCGACCAGCGATCCGTTGTTAGGCACAGATTACCGGATGAAACCTATGCATGTGGGGGTCAGCAATATCTGTTTCGAAATTAACAGTGCATACTGTGCCTTGGACAATTTCAAGTAATTTGCTCTTTCAAGTTCAATTGTGATATTATTCAACATAGTCAGATAAAGTACAATTCCTCCCAAATACTATTTCAACATCAACAACCTCTAAAACCCTTCTCGACTGCATATTGAAAAGGTTGATGGACCTTTCTATACATTGGCACTCTCTCGAGTCTTTTACCTCAGTTCAGGCCAATTATGTTGGCAAAATTCCCAAACTTCAACATTTTGGCCCAAGATATCAAACGTTCAAGTTTCAGCCTGCTATGTTTCAAGAACTTCCAACACACAATAACTATATAGATAGCAGGTTGAAACCTGAACTGCGGAAATGGGGCCGAAATGCTGAATTTTGAGAATTTTGGCAACATTGACATGAACCAAAAACACTCCACCATCTCTATGCCTAATGAACAAACTAAAATTAACTACTCTGATTAGCACCAGATAAAATGAGGTCCAACATCATTAGAAGGCCATTAACATGCAGGAATTGGCCCACGGGTGCTCGGTGTCCGTTTAGTTACCCTTTTACTTATTCAACAGGTTAATAAATATGATCTTTATGGGTTATATTTTTATTGACATCACATTGTAACACAACACTTAAAGCTTTCCATCAAGGCAATTGCAGTTGCTTATATATCATTGGCGCGAATGATGCAAACGTCAAATTGGTAACAATAGTTAGAGGCTGCATATCCCATCAATAAGCTTCTAATATATTGTTAACTTATTGTCGCATTTGGAAAATTCTTATTTTTTCGCACATTTAACTTCGAGATTAGTATATGCTTACCTGTTCTAGAAAATATAGCATTACATCAACTAACAAATGCTAACCAACAAGGTGTTGGTGTAATGGCCAGGGCGCCATGCGCACACCCGAGGGGATGGCGGCGGGATATGGTGCTCTATGAGGTCGGTTACCCTGCCCCTTTTAGTCAGGTCCTAGGGACTCAGAACCCCTTGTTAAAAAAAAAAAAAACTAAAAAAGGCAATATCCTATGATTTCTGTATTTTTTTCATTACCTGAAAAATGTCAAAAGTGGTACCATACAATCAATCAAGAGGACAGTTTACATGAGATCGTTCTCATATAAGGAGCATGAGGCCAATCTTTTTATCGTTAGATTATGATCCGATGGTGGGTATCAAATCAGTGGTTAGATGAGTTCTCTGTCGCTGTTTGTAGCCGTCAGATCAAGATCCAACAGCTACAAATTGAATTGGCTTCATATAAGCTATATGAGAGCAATCTCATTTAAACTTTTCCTATCAAGAGGACGGTTTACATGATATCGTTCTCATTTAAGGAGCATGAAGCCAATCTTTTAGATCGTTAGATTTTGATCCAATGGTGGATATCAAATCAGTGGGTATCAGGTGAGTTCCCTATAACTGTTTGTAGTCGTCAGATCAAGATCAAACAATCAATAATTCAAAGACCCTATATGTAACATCTGTGCTGAGGCCCGCAAGAGGACCGGACATCGTTGTGTGCTTGCTGCCACCGTTGCCGTGTGCGAGCCGTTCTCAGTCCATGTCTTATCCCCTTTGCCAAATGGCCATGTAAGCATCATAGAAGAAGTCGCGTAAGCGACCAAAATGGTAAACCAAGACTTGTGAATTGGTCTTGTGAGGGGTTTTATGATTTCATTGCAACCTATAATGATGCCTACTTTTGTGCTAATAAAAAATTTGAATTATTGATTACAAAGAAAAAAGACTTGTGCAACTAAAAGAAGCTCTCTTTAAGTAAAGATTAACTTCTTACCAATGGGAGTACGTTGAAGAATCTTCTCACCAATCAGATCATGTTGAAGATTTACACAGGAAGATAATTGAAGAGGGAGAAGTAGAAGAGAAAGAAGCAAGCATATTTATTCAAAGGAAGATAATTGAATTAAATTGATTCAATTTGCAGTGTACAATTTTATCCATTTTCTACAACAATCTGCATTTTATTGAGCACATTCTAGCCCATATTTGCTCTCAAAAGTGACTCCTTGAGGCAGAGTGCTTGATTCCAGCCACAAACACCTTCGTTGCCTCTTCAGTTGCCTCTGTTTTGCAGATTCCATAGGTATCTTTATTTACAAAATCTGGACAGAAGAGGAAGCATTAGCCCTCTTCTCCTCTTCCTCTCAGTTCTCTTTCTTTCTTTCTTCTGCCTTCTGTTTTTTCCTTAAATCGGTGTAAATTCTCTCTGCACACCCGGATTTTGGATCACCATTCACCATTTTGCTCATAGCAAGAATCAAACATTGCTGTAGGATCCTTGTCGCCAACCACTGTTAGTGGGAAAAGGCCTAGATGAATATGACGATGAAGACTACGATTGAGAAGACACCGTCGACTGCTGTGACACTAGTAAGGGGAGTGGAACCCTGGATCCCCCTGTTAGAATGGAGCTACTGCAAGCTTCTAGCCTTTTCACCAACTTATCCAAAGCATCCTTCATCCATCCTCGCTGACAATACTCTCTCGCCTCAGTGACAGTAACCTGTTGAATCACAATCACAAGAAAAGTTAGATCATGTTTAAAGCATATGGCCTTGTCTTATAATGCCTACATTAACAAAAGGGAAATCATCATCTATGATACATAAGTCTCTGTGGTACACCCTGAATAAAGGAACTATGGATGCATTAGGCATTAAAAGTAAGATCTAGTACACACCCAATTCCTTAAGCGAGTTTGCTTCTCAGGCCAGTAGTCGTGTTCTTCCGTCACCAGCATAGCAAACATATGGCCTTCATGAGTGATGCCCCGGCTTTTGCTTATGACTTCATAAATTCCTAACTCTGTCTGCAGATTCCCCTTCACCCCAGCTTCTTCCATGGTCTCTCTTGCAACCGCTTCTGTGATGTTCTCATCAATCTCCCATCCTCCCTAGAGGGGAAAAATCATTGAATATGTCAGCATTTACAGTTTTAAAAAGAAAACCATAGACTACGTCAATGTTTACAACTACAGCTAATACAGAGCATCTATCCATCAGCAGTTATTTAATTTGACCACAATTCAAAAGTCAAGGTTCCAACACAATTCAAATTCAAGTGCAACAAATTAATGGTTGAAGAGACAAGAATAAATTCATCATTTCCCTCTCCAAGTGCTACTATATTTTTCATAGGCAGACTCTTTTGAACATATGATGATTCATGGCGCCTAAAGCTTGCAATTTAAATAAAAATTAACCACAATACACACAATGATAGGAGAACTATTTCCTGTACCAACATACAAAAGCTAAAGTCAACGCCCCCCTCATATCAATTGAACTGCAAGTTTGTTCAATATTTGACATAACAAACTTAAGGAGCCAGAGGAAGAGTTAATAACAAGGAACAAACCTTAGGAAAGATGAAACCCTGCCCTCTTTGTGGACTAATCATAAGAACTTCCAGCGCCATCTCAACACTATTATTGCATGGCGTAAACTTTAATCTGTATGGTATGCACCTGCACACACAAACCACCAACACACAAATCAATAACAAAACTCCATCGAACTTATCGTTCCCAAAAGAAGAACATGGCCAAACAGGGTAACTATTACAGTGAATTCATCATATACACGCCCAGAAATGGGAAAATAGAACACACCCATTTCACCTAACACCCTGAATCTAAAAGTAAAAAAAAAACAACGAAGAAAACGAGGCAAGGCTTGGGCAATATACCCAACTATAAGGCGACGGCCATTCTTGTACCGCTGGAACTCCCTCCCAGTCCTTGCAACCAAAGCCACCATCTTCTCTTCTTCTTCTTTAAACTCCAAAACCACAACCCTGAATGGAATTCTAGTTTCAGCAAGAGGAGAACCAGAAAAACTGAGAAGAGAGGTGAAGCAGGGAGTCCCATTATATGAAGGCGCGAGGGGGTGCCTCATCCATGGGGTGGGACCCAGGGGGAGGAGGAGGAAGGGATGAATGATATTGAAAAGTCTCGTCCAACTCGGGAGGCATGTCGGGGGCCCCTCTCTTTCCGAGTCGATTCCCACTCATCTTCCCCGTCCCTTCTCTTTTCTTCCTCACAGACCCACAGTCTGCAAACCAAACCCATAACCATTTCATGCAAATTAATGCAAAGGATTTGATCATATGCCTCGTCCTCCTGTGTGCTTGATGATGCTACTAGTTGCCACATGAAGATGCAGACGTGGGCAGATGAGGTTCAAGCCTCTCTTTTAAGACAAAATCCTCACTCTGGGCTCATCATCCACAGTTCCTGATCTGGTTAGTTCAATATTTTTTGCTAAAATGATAAGGGTAATTCAATTTTTTTTTCTTTTGATGGCCGATCAGGGTAGTTCGTAAGTCATATCAATGCTAGGACGACCTTTTTTTCACGAAAAATATGTTAGGGCCACCATTACCATGCATGACATTGCAGTGACTTCATCTGCAATATAGTGGTATTTTTTCGAGAAAATAATATCGGTTTCAAGCAAGCATTAAAGAAAAAACCACTTGCACTAACACAATTTATGGTATCGATGACATAATGAAGTGTTTTAAACATGCTTTTTTAGGCTTTAAGTATATAGTAAATCATATTTTCAAAGTACAAGCATATATGTTCAAAATGTAAGTGTACATTAGATATAGGTACAATCGAACTGTATGTTTTTTCAATCTAAAGTTATCTTCCAAATCACTTACCAGCAAGTGATACAATTTAGCTGTAGACACTCGACAGTAAATATATAGGTCACTGGAGCACAACGAAGATGTCGGCAATTCAAGCTACTACCAGCAGCGGCTAAAAAGCTAATAGCAATGAAAGCAATTCCAGTGGCTCGATCTTTCATCCAGAGAAGAAAACAAATATTTGTACGTACCCGGTTTTTTGCTAGACAGTAGATGTGGGCCTCACATAGGCCACTTTTTCACTATCCAACAAAAATGGTCACCTCATGGATGTAAGAGTTTGGTGTACAAATTTTGGTGTGACAGAGAAATCCCTAAGCTGAAAATTAAAGACTCAAAGTCGGCTCTATAATTGTTTAAGGCGAATTGCCAAACAGTTTGGATGTATATCACTAGAAAACAAAGCTAAAGGTCAAGTATTTCTTGTGTATATATTTAAACGTATATACACATATAGTTGTATTAGATGTAGAACATCATTCAGTATTTTTGCATCGTTGATAATAGTTGTATAATTTTTGCAAAGAAAACATTTGAAAGATAAACAA
The DNA here is from genome assembly GCA_039654745.1 of Houttuynia cordata. Lineage (NCBI taxonomy): Eukaryota > Viridiplantae > Streptophyta > Magnoliopsida > Piperales > Saururaceae > Houttuynia > Houttuynia cordata. The sequence goes on from CM077504.1 coordinate 3,758,807, forward strand.
CATGCAGTCACTTGGTTGATATTGTTTCATGAGTAATTAAAGTTTGACTGAAGTAAATGAAGTCACCTATGGAGTTACACTAATATGAAGTCACCACATAAATTTAGAACTAAGAATGAGTCCAGTTAGTATGCGCATAGCGCACATCCATTGCTTGCGCTCAATCTGAGCAGCACAGTTGTTTGCCCATAATAAACGGGGCGGACATGTTTGTATAACCCACCCAACGTGTAATTTGCACGTGCGGTTCGATCTGGATCCAACAGCCTGCAATTTGGTGCGGCACATATTTGAAACGTATGGCCTGACACATTTACTTCTTACATAGAATGTGACTCAGAGCTGATGCGAACTGCATTACTGTTGGACTCAAAATAGTTTCCAACTTCCCATATCTATTTTTAGGGATTGCAATGCTTTCAAAGTACCAAAGTTAGACTTAAATTACCTAAATAAAAAAAAAGAATAAATTTGCACAATGAAGAACAAAAAAAAAGGCTCGCGAATTTCTTCTTTCTCAGTAGTTCTATCAAGCGAGGTGATATATAAGCGACCATGAGCACTGCCAAATGCAACCTTAGTCTCAAAAATAAAAATAAAACCTGACTGGAATTTTTATGGTACATGTACCCGCAAGTAAAGCTAGCTTAGGTGGGTTAAGGCGTCTCTATATTTGGTGTTGTTGTAAGGTTTTCAAAACTGGACCAGCCTTCAACCCGAAAATTTGGCCAGTCCGGTTCAACCGGTTTGAACCGGTATGATCCGGTTTGACATACTTTTTTTTTAAAAAAAAAATCCTCCCCTACTTAAAAAATAACACTAAACTATGTTTAGTGTGAATTTTTTATTTTAGTTAGATATTGACGAGTTAATCCTGAGGGATAGTTCGAATCTCGGCCACTTAAAACATAAATTTTTAAAAAAATAAAAAAAATGATTTGACAGTGAACCAGACCGATTCCAGTTCGGAGGTTCACCGACTGAACCAGCCGGTTTTTAATGAACCCGGCTAACGGACCAGACTGCTCGGACCGCTTTTTTAACCGGTTCCGGGCATCTGTGGTCGAACTGGCCGATCCGGTCCGATTTTAAAAACCATGTGCTGTTATTTATCCCTCCTCACTTGGCCTTTCTATTCTACAACAATTATATACACATGAGTTTTACTGGTAAATTTTTTTAGGAGAAAAGTTATTCTCGTGACTCAAATGGAGTATACAACATGTTCCTGAGAAAAAGAGAGTATACAGAGTCAATGCAATTTCATGGAGTGTTAAGAGAGACTCAGAGTCAATAATGGAGTGTTGCCAAGTTGAGTTTCAAGTAGACTTAGACTCGAAACCTATGGATCCATGGACTCATAATATCAAAATATAGCATGTGAATAATGACATTGGTACTTCAATGGCTTATTCCAATATTATCATGCATAGATGATAATGTAATGTGTCTATTATGATTAACAAAAAAAAAAAGCGTAACCTAGTTAATATTAGAGAGCAATGGCATGACTTGGGCACTTCCTGTATCCAGGATATGCCTCTCGAAAAGAAGTTCTACATAGCCTTATCTCCTCCCCTCCACAAGTTCGAATAGGCCAAATGGAGCAAGTGGAATAAGTTAATGTGCATGGGTGCAATATATTAATTTCCATCGTTATACTCCACATAGACCGAGTATATTTATAACAAGTCTATCCACATTCGCATTTATTATTGCATGGATATGGAAATGGTCAATCACCTGGGTTGGAAATAAACTTAGAGGTCAAGTGTGCATGTGCGATGGGTATTGATCACATTGAATGTTGCATAAACTTTCAATGTTTCAAGTCATGTAATGTGAGTCTCGTGTATGGTTCCCCATTTTAAGTCCTACCAGGCAACTTATAAAGCAGTGAGAATATTTTTCAATCTTCAAGTTACCAGTGATACTGATCAACTAGTTGCCACCATAGACTGAGCATCTGCTTCCTGCTTCCCAGTATTATTGAAGTTCCGATGATCAACTTGGATAATCTACTTGTTGTGTCTCCCTCACCCATTTGTAAAAAACAAATAGGACTATAAAAGCGGGACGGTGGGAGTACAATGATTCTTTGTTCTGGGAGTTTCCAGGGAGTATGTAGAACACTACCCAGCTCTGGATCAACAGTCATTCGCCAAAGCTCGGTGAGAGACTCTGGCCATGGTAGCTTATCAAGATAATTATTCTCCATTATGGGACTTATATTCGTACGATCTAGTAGAGACATCCCCTGTAACGCTAATCACAATCGTTTTTTTTTTCATATATAATTACAATCTTTTTAATATATGGCCTATATATCAAGTTTAGATCATGGTCAAGTCGCCTCAAAAGCTCAAGTTGTTTTGAGTGACAAATCAACAACAATTATTAGGCAAACCAAACCGAATATATCCAACACACATTCTCCCATCATGTGGAAGCATGTTCGCGTACGAACATGCAACATGGGGGCAACAATCGGATTCAGGACTCCCAGATCTAATAACATGTTCACCAAGTCACATCAAAAGCAAGCTGCTATTAAGCAATCGACAGATCAACAATGGTCATTAGCCACACGGCCCACACCAAAGCAAGGCCAATTTGGTAAATTAAACCAAAATCCAAACTAACAATGACAAGTCGAAAAAAATCACTCTTCCATCTGTCAGCACTTTCTTTTGTTGCTAAATAAGAAAGTGTATTAGCTCAAGGGACCATACAATGAAGATTTGGCCCCTGCACAAGGATGACGCACAAATCTGAATGTATTAGCTTAAGGAAAGGTATAATGGTGTATAAAACATAAATGGACAAAGCAATACAAAATAAGTTTCGCTCAGAACAGCGGGCTAAAGAAGACTTCCTAAGAGGATACAAACTAAACTAAACCCAATAGAAGAAAGGGAAGGAAATGGAAGGCCACAAACACAACTAGCACATATATGTCAGGATCCTTTTGTTTGGTTGTTATTGTTTGTTTTCTTGTGTAGATGAGTACATCTTGTAGAGGTCCAAGTTGTTCTATACCATATCTAGATTGCGACTTGGTAATTTAATCGGTCATGATTAGTCCAATTGCCATTAAATTGGTAAAATCTTCTCCAATCGTCGCTGGCATATGCGTCGTGTTTGGACTGCAATACACTACAACAATTGGAATTATCCACTGCATTTCCACCTTAGTGTTCATCGTTTTTGTACACTAAGCATATGTGATCTCAGTTCCCTGTAGAAACACGAGAATCTTCTATGTTGAGTAGACGCAGTCACAATTTTAAAGCAAGTGAAAAGCGCTTACTCTATCCCTACACGCCTCTTGCAGCATAACATTCTTGCAATTCCGAGAAGTCAATTCAAGCATCCCAATGGAAGCTTGTCCAATGTATTTAAGCTTTGCCCAAGTAAAAGTTTATTCATTACAGCCACCACATTACAAGGGAATTTCCAATCCATTGGCGTTTACAGACTCTTATCTCTAGAACCTTTGGATTCCTCATGCAATGACAAAGCAGCTCATAATTATGATCAAAGATTAGGACAAAAATCTACATTCATTTTGTTCCTAACGTATAACCAGTTGCGTAGACTTCCACACTTGGTTAATTCATGTTTATACAAAACACGTTCTACCCCACATGATCTAGATATATTATTTTGCTTACTTTTAATAACATGTTATTATCATGAAGTTGGTTTTATCTGGACGTGGATTTAGATTATTGCAACATTGACCTATAATGTCATTATTTGAGGCAATAATTTGTTTTTCTAAGTAAAAATCAGAATTATATTGACCGCCCAGGTTGTGATTTCGCCAATGATAGTGACACTATTGTTGTTGTGTTTATTAGTCTATCACATACATATATAAAACATGTAAAGGTAAAGACCTCTTGCTTAATGGACTCTCTTTTCCAAAGGTAAAGCCAAAAGTGTGAATTAAAAAGAAATACAGTAGAAGGAAATTATTTGAGGCGATAATTAAAAAAAATACAGTAATACATGTTATTATCATGAAGTTGGTTTTATCTGGACGTGGATTTAGATTATTGCAACATTAATGTCATTATTTGAGGCGATAATTTGTTTTTCTAAGTGAAAAAATCAAAATGATCTTGACCGCCCAGGTTGTGATTTCACCAATAGAAGTGACGCTATTGTTGTTGTGTTTATCGGTCTATCACATACATATATAAAACATGTAAAGGTAAAGACCTCTTGCTTAATGGACGCTCTTTTTCCAAAGATACAGCCAAAAGTGTGAATAAAAAAGAAATACAGTAGAAGGACATTGTTGGTCACTTATATATTTTACTTATCTACTTCTTTATTCGCTGGAAGTTGTCCTTCTCTAATGATCTGTGACAACATAGTTTTCTGTCCTATTAGGCGAGATTTGATACTCGAGCATCATGATAAGTACTATTCATAGAAGTATAACAGTAAGTGACTGACTTTAACACAAAAAAATGAAGCAAGTGATTGGACGGCCGAAAGGAAAGCAAAAAATAAGGATACTGTGAAGAAGGCTTGATAGTGAAAGACTATCAGCTATGCTTGGCGTTTGGTAGCTGTCATAGATAACATCTTTGAATCTACCGGGAAACTCACTGATGTTAACAAAAGAATGAAACTACTACCATTGGAAGGGTTTACAAGATTGCTGATGCTACCAAATTATAGAATAATCCAAACCATCATTTTTTTTTCCTTATTTGTTTGATGAATGGTAGGTACTAGTAGGAGCAGTAGTAGAAACTAGTGAAACTTACAAGGAAAAAGTGTATATAAAACACTGTAAACCTCTGGAGAACTTTGTGTGTTATGAAAATTTTTGCTGTTAACATGATGTGAAGTTGTGAACTCATGCGAATTAGTTGTATACCAATTTTGCGGCCAGCATCAGCCTCACTCTAGCGAGCTAAGGATTAAGACAATCAATTCGGATCGAGTCAGGCCGTGCGAGATCGTAACTCTTAAGTCCTAACTAGGGATTTGTAAATATCCTCATGTAGAGTGTTCATGCTGATAACTCATGCACCTGCATAACTGGTTTGCTGCTGACTTCCATTTCCTAAAATGTTCGCTCTTTTTGCTATGAATAGAATGAACCATGAAATGTTCTCAATGCCACATACCAAACAGAATCCCACACGTAATCAAAACACAGGCGGTCAAGCTAGTGACTCAGCACATAATCTTTAAGGCTCAAACCAGGTGATGAAGTCCTCACCTGCCACTCACGTTTTGCAGAAAAGAGCATTGGATCATGCCTGAACTGAATTCAAGAGCATTTAAGTGTAGAAATCTACCCACAGATTATTTAACAAACTTGGTTTTCAACTCATACTTCTGTTTTTTTCTAATGCCACAAGGTAGTCGGATAAGGTCTCTGTCGTCCAACAGCATGGATGCTTATTCACGAGTTTTTGTCCAAGCATTGTCTCTGAATTGCAAGATAGAGTTAAGAGACTGCTCCTAGTCAGGCACATGGCATGGCTGCAATATGTGGTAGCCCAATGTTTTTGAGTCCCAATCATTATTGCTATCAATTTTCCTTCTTCTGTTTTTTCTTTTGTCGAGATTCAAGGCTGCTGTCTGCCAGGACACTTCTTTTTCCAGCTTTAGTGGATAAGACTACATACTAGAGGACAAGGCAGCTCTATAGCCTAGTCAGTTTTGGTAACTATATATGTGAGTGAGTCCTTAGGGACGGAGTAAATGGGCATTGCAACTAGCCACATAGAACATCTCGAAGGTGGTAGTTAAATTCTTTACCCAACACCTGATATTTGGACTAGTACAATTTAACTACCTAAAATTTCATTACCTTGAAAACCAAGGTCTAATTAAGTTATCAAATTTAAACTTGTTGAGTGGGATTTGGCTACTAGTTGGAGATGCTCTTGGATCGCACCATATCTTACGACTAAGTACGTTGTACTATGTGGCTCATGCTTCTACAGCGTGCACACTTAGTACGTTGGAATATTGCAACAAGAGTAACAAGTGGGCCTTGTTTGTGCTCGAGGGGATTGGTGGCAGGTTACGGTGCTCTAAGAAGCTGGTTGGTCCACCCCTTCTAGTCGGTCCCCAGGACTCAGACATACTTTGTTATCAATAGGACAATGATATTCCTACATCAGTTTTCCTACAGCACTGACATAGACAGACACGTGTACGACAGTGAATAAAAAACTGATGTAAGAATATCATCATTTGTATTAACTTGCTACATCAATTTTTCATTTACTGTCATACACGTGACTGTGTATGTAGGAAAACGATATTCCAACAATATATATTCCTTATCAATATATATCTATAGCAACAAAGTGGAGGTCTGAAATTCGTCCCGTGCTTCATGAGGCGTGATCCTGGCCATCCCACCAATATTCCATTGTATATGTAGGTGGCCCTCAAACTTTTGATTTATGTCCTTAAAGATGTAAAAATGATTTGTAAGGACCATATTTTGCCTAGATATCAGTATGTATTTTAGCGTAGCTGGAAAAGACATGGTCCGAGACTTTTGAGAATCCAAAGAAGAGCTAACGTTATAAACAGTATAAGTACAAACTCAATTCATTTGTAAAAAATGTTACAGCGATCTCCTTATACAGATTCATGAGATGCATTGAATTCATAATTTGGTACTAGTAAGAAGGCCATTACTATATTCACCTGTGACATACTCTCTTCATCCCAAATTAAGGGTCCTATTTAGCTTTTCCGAATTAGTCCATTTAGAAAAAACAAACAGGCCACATGATATGGGTCGGAGGGCGTAGTTGCTAGAAGAAGATAAGAATATTATTCCTTTAGACTATGAATAGTTCTGACATATTGCCTCTGGAGGCTCGAGTAGTATCTGAATTTTATTTTGTAGCAGCTAGGTAGTAGAGGAAGCTGATCTATACATGAATTATGCATTTTATTATCTCCTAAACTTATGTTTCTGCTAGTGTTTGATTAGAATTTCTACTACTTTAATATAGTTTTTAGTTTTTTTAGAAAACAAGAGCAAGTCGTAGAAATAGGGTGAAACATGACTCTAATGATTGAATATTCACAACTTCGATTACATATCTCTGATGGGACTGATCTAAGCTTCATGTTAAAGTACGCGAAGTCAGCTTTCCAACACCACTGACTGTTCGCAATTCGGAGTTCTAAGCAAAATTTGAAATATAGCACACAAAAAATGTATGACTAAAGAGAAGAACCATCAAGATGAGATTGGATGGATGAGATCGATACAACGGGTTTTTGTTTAATAAAAAAAATGAACCGGTTCCGTTTCAGTCCAGTTCAGTTAAAAGAAAAAACAAAGAGAAACCCGGCCCGAGCCAAAGTTCGGGCCTTCCTTCTAGAACAGAGAAGCTCGAGTGTCTGTTCGAGCGCCGGCAAGGAGCTCGAGGCCGTGGGTTGGCGGCGATGGGTCTCGACGGCGGCCACCTGAAGGAGAGGCTCACGATCGGCGATGCTGGTGGCGAGCTTGGCGGCGGAGAGGTTGATGACGGAGGCGAAGCAGCGGCGGTCTGTCAAATGAAATAGAGCGCTTGAACAGAGCTCAAGCGCTGGTTGAATGCCGGAAGCTTGACGATGACAACGGAGGTTGAGCTCGAGCTTGTCGATGACGGCACATGCGATAGACGACGAAGGTCGACCGGGAGGAGCATCCCACGGAATAGAGCCGTGCTCAATTGGGAAAGATAAAAAACAGTCGGCCTTGATTTGGAAAGTGCCGGGTTTGGGCTCGATTTGATTTCAAATTGGAATTGGATACTCGATTTGGGATTGGTGGTTTTGGTCGTCTATAAAAACAGGAGAATTTGGAGGTTGAGGGGAGTTTTTGAAGAAGACACCCGGCTGGAGAAAAACAGAAGCTTAACAGAGGTAATTTCCGCTGGAAAACTGAGCCTTCCGGTGTGGTTTTTTGCCGGATTCCGGTGCGATTGTGGTCAAAAGAGAGAGAGAGGAGGAGCAGCCAGAGGAGAGGAAGACAGGGCCGGAAATGGACTGATTTTGGGTGAATTCTGCAACTGCTACAGTGCTTTTTCATTGCTACAGTAACCGGTTGTGCAGGAAAGACGATGAACAGTACCCCGGGTTGTGAACAGTGATTTTTGCTACAGTAAACAGTGATTTTCCGGTGAATAGTGCACAATGACTCCGTCAAATCAGCAGCATTCTCCTCTTCCGATGGCCGGCTAAATTCACGTCCAAGGCGTAGATGAAGCCCTAGATTTGTTTTATTACTCTTGTTTGTTTTATTTAATACAGTTGACATGATTATGCTTAATGCTATTTCATGAGTTTCTTTTGAGTGCTTGACCATAGACTTGATTGATATGCATGAAATTAGATCTTTTTAATTCCTGTGCTTAGCTAAAAGTAGGCTGGTGTTAATTCTATGCCCAACCAAGGATAGGATTATTAGCCCAAATGATAATTCTATGCCCGACCAAGGATAGAATTACCTACAATAATTTATAGTGGATGAACTCTCGTGTCCGACCAAGAACGTGAGTGAATTCATTGTGATTTGTGTGTCTGACCATGAACACAAATTACCGTATCATGTCAATTTGAGCGTAATAATAATTGAGAGTAGTAATTGCATGTCTAGTGGTGGATTATCTGCCTTGGCACTTCTCCATATTAATTAAAATCCATTTAAAAGTAGTTAAATTTTATTGCTTTCTCTAGATTAATTAAAACAAACTTTTCTTTCACTTGAATTTGGTAAATCATTCATCCATCCCTGAGGTTCGACAACCCTTTTATACTCACTGTAGTACAATTGCCTTGTGCACTTGCAAGGGTTTATATTTAAACGATCAAGCTTTTAGCGCCGTTGCCGGGGATGGCACAATAGTTTACTAAATTCTTAGCATAGTTAGTTTTAGAGTAGTTTAGTTTAATTTAGATTTCTTTTCAGTAGCTGAATTGCCTTCTTATTCTTTTACAGTATTAAGAGAGGGCGCTGATTTTCGTCATCGTTGGAAGGGCCATCCCTTCCCACTGTTTGCACTCTCTTACTCTCTTTTAGATAAATTTGGGTACTTGGTGTTTTCCATTTTCTTTGTGGGATTGCATGACGTGCTAGTTGTCGCTATTAGGATTGCTAGTTGTTGCTATCTACGGTTGATGTTTGCTAGTTGTCACTATTATGATTGCTACAGGTTTTGTTGCTTTATATTGTGCATGCATGGTCGTCGTTCCCTGAACCCCGACCTGGCCTTTTACCCTGATCCTGAGCGACTGTCTAGAGCCTTTAGAACTCATAGCAACCTAATCTTTGAAACCCATCCTATGGCAGACAACATAAATCTTGGGGGTGGGAATGGTCTAAACCAGAATCCAGTAGTGCCTCATGCCCGTACCCTACAGGATTATTACAGGCCTACCACCTACACCTCCCCCTCCTGCATAATCTTGCTAGAAAATGTGGCTAATTTTGAAATTAAGCCCAACATAATCCAGATCCTGCCCACCTACCATAGCCAATTAAATGAGAACCCCTATAGGCATCTCCAAAATTTCCTAGAGGTTAACACAACCTTTAAACTTACACTGTCTGATGACCAAGTGCGTTTTAGGTTGTTCCCCTTCACCTTAAAAGATAGGGCCAAGGAATGGCTATACTCCCTTCAGCATAACTCTATTTCCACTTGGGAGGAACTTCAGGCCAAATTCCTCAAGAAATACTTTCCTGTGGGGCAGACCAATAAGATCCGCCATGAAATCATCACCTTTACCCAGATACCTAATGAACAATTCCATGAAAGCTGGAAAAGAATGAAAGCCTTACTCCGGTCCTGTCCCCACCATGATGTGCCCAAGTGGTAATTAGTTCAACGATTTCATGAGGGCGTGTGCAATCAGCACAAGACCTTAATTGACGCCTCTTGTGGAGGCACATTGATGAAGAAAACCCCGGATGATGCTTGGGATTTACTAGAGGACCTGAGTGAAAACTATTTACACAGTGCTACCCTCTATAGATCTGAAGGCCATATGCCTGGTAGGAATGCCTCAAGGGGAGGCATGTATGATGTTAAAGCTACCACGAACTTAGAACACTAAGTGGCATCCCTAACTGAGAGGTTTGACAGGTTTTTCTCACAGACTCCACCTTATACCCCAACCTCTCAAGATGCCTGTGCCAGCCCTATGCACACTATAGTTGACTGCCCCTCTGCCTCCCAATATCCAGATCTTGTACAGGAGCATGCAAACTTTGCACACGGATACCCTAGAGCCAATAACCCCTATTCAAATACCTATAACCTGGGGTGGCGAAATCATCCAAATTTCGCCTGGAGACAACCTAACCAGGGGCCCAATTTTAATCAGGCCTCAAGACAGGAATTCCAAAGCTAATCTCAACCTTATCAACCATCCTCCACTCCTCAATTTGGCCAATCCAACAAAAAACCATCCTTAGAAGACCAGATGAGTCAAATACTAGCCACCCTAACGAAGATTAAAATAGAACATAAATCTCAGGCCCAGCTTGTCCATTCTCATACACAATCCATTGCTAAAATAGAAACCCAACTGGGACAGCTGGCCCAATCCATGAACCGTAGGGAAGCAGGTACCTTGCCAAGCCAACCATAGCAGAACCCTAGAGGATAGTTTGCCGTCGAAGGTTTCCATTGCCCAAATGAGCAGGTATAGACCATCACTACCTTAAGGAGTGGTAAGCAAGTTGATAATCAGGTTAGGAAACCATCCATGGGTAATGCGAGTGAAACCACTTCCCCAGATAAAGCTACAGAACCCACTCCTACCACACCTATCTCGGTTAGTCTCCCACCACAGAAGGATGTCCCAGCTGAGCCTACCAATGAAAAATCCTATATCCCTAGGGCTCCCTTTCTCCAATGCCTCAACAAACCCTCCCCGTTTAGTAAGTCTCATCAAAGAATGGAGGAAATGTTAGAGGTGTTCAAGCAGGTCAAGATAAACCTTCCCTTATTAGATGCCATCAAACAAGTACCTGCTTATGCCAAGTTCCTGAAAAACTTATGCACCCAAAAGAGGAAAGCTAAATCCAACATCACCCAAAAGGTCTTTTTGACCAACCAAGTGAGCTCTTTGCTGACAAGTGAAATGCCACCAAAATTTAAGGACCCAGGTGTCCCAGTTATCTCTATTGTCATAGGTGACCATACTCTTAGTCGAGCTCTCTTAGATTTAGGGGCCAGTGTCAACCTCCTCCCGTACTCCGTATATGAACAACTTGGTTTAGGAGAGTTACAGCCCACCTCGGTCACCCTTTAGTTAGCAGACAGATCTATCCGCCGACCCAGAGGTATTATAGAAGACGTTCTTATAGGAGTTGACCGGTTCTACTTCCCTATTGACTTTATAGTCTTAGATATGGAACCAGCTGCCTACTCCAAATCCCAGATTCCTGTTATCCTTGGCCGCCCTTTCCTAGCCATAGCCGATGCCACCATTAACTGTAGGTCAGGGCTCATGAACGTCTCGTTTGGGAATATGAAGGTTAAGTTAAACATCTTTAGTGCTTCCCAACAACCCTCTAGCGAAGCTGCGTGTCTGATGGTAGATGACCTAGTTCAGGAGTACCTCCCCTTTGCTGTGCTTAAGGATGCCTTAGAGCATACTTTTTTCTATGACTGGCTAGATGCATATGAGGGCACACCTGACCTCGAGGAGGTCCATCATCATTTAGTGGCTGCCCTATATCCTGGACATATCCCATGGAGACCCCACCCCGACCCTCTTCCTGTGTCCACCGCCCCACCACTTAAACCCTCCATTGAATCCTCGCCCATACTTGAGCTGAAACCCCTTCCTAGCTCTCTGAAATATGTTTTCCTAGGACCCGATGACACCCTTTCTATGATTATCTCCTCGAGCCTATTTACTAACCAGGAAGCCCAGTTGTTGGAGATCCTTACCACACACCGGCGAGCTATAGGATGGACAATGGTCGACCTTCGGGGTATAAACCCTTCTGTGTGTATGCATCGAATCAACCTTGAGGACCAGGCCAAACCTTCTAGGGAGGGGCAGAGACGGTTGAACCCTCACATGAGAGAGGTGGTGATGAAAGAGATAGTGAAACTTCTAGATGCCGGTATCATATACCCTATCTATGACAGCGAGTGGGTGAGTCCTATCCAAGTTGTACCTAAAAAGTCAGGCTTAACTGTGAAACCAAACTCTTATGGTGAGCTAGTGCCTGTGAGAGAGACTACGGGATGGCGGGTGTGCATTGACTATAGGAAGCTGAACTCTAACACTCGTAAAGACCATTTCCCTCTCCCATTCATTGACCAAATCCTAGAGAAATTAGCGGGCCAAGAGTTTTATTGCTTTTTAGATGGGTACTCCGGCTATAATCAAGTGCCAGTTTTTCCAGGGGATCAAGAAAAAACGACTTTCACATGTCCCTTCGGTACATTCGCGTATCAAAGAATGCCTTTTGGTCTTTGTAATGCCCCTGCTACATTTCAGCGATGCATGATGTCCATCTTTTTCGACGTGATTGATAAATTTTTGGAAGTTTTCATGGACAATTTTTCGGTGTTTGGCGCTTGTTTTGATGAATGCATGCACAACCTTGCTTTGGTTTTAAAATATTGTGAGGAAACAAATTTAGTATTAAGTTGGGAAAAGAGTCATTTCATGGTTCAATAGGGGATTGTGCTTGGACATGTTATATAAAAAAGGGGAATAGAGGTTGATAAGGCCAAGGTTGACCTGATTGCTAATCTACCACCACCTTTATCAGTTAAGCAAATACGGTCTTTCCTTGGCCATGCAAGGTTTTATCGTCGATTTATCAAAGATTTTAGTAAGGTATCACGTCCACTATGTTACCTTCTAGGACAAGACATGCTATTTAACTTTGATGAGTCGTGCAAAGATGCTTTTACAAAGCTCAAAACCCTCCTCTCTAGCTCCCCTATCATTAAACCCCCTGACTATACACTGCCCTTCGAAATAATGTGCGACGCATCTAATTTTGCTATAGGGGCAGTGTTAGGCCAACGCATCAACAAAATTCCTCATGTTATATACTATGCTAGTAAGACACTCACTGATGCTCAATTGAATTATACTACCACAGAAAAAGAGTTGCTTGCTGTTGTGTTTGCATTAGATAAGTTCATGTCATATCTCTTGGGGAGTAAGATCATTATTTTCTCTGATCATGCAACCTTGTGGTACCTTCTTTCTAAGAAGGATGCCAAGCCGAGGCTGATTCATTGGATCTTACTCCTGAAGAAATTTGACTTTGAAATTAAAGATAAAAAGGGTTCTGAGAATGTTGTGGCTGATCATCTATCCAGAATTCCTATTCCTGATCTACATAGCCATGACCCTCTAAGGGATTCATTCCCTGATGAGCAGCTTTTTGCTGTCTCCACTACATCTCCACCTTGGTTTGCACATATTGTGAATTATCTTGTTGTGGGTTAAATCCCAACCTTTTGGTCTAAAAATGATAAGGATTTATTTTTCTCTCGAGTCAAACATTATTACTGGGATGACCTTGACCTGTTTAAGGTATGTGTTGACTAAGTCATAAGACGATGTGTCCCTGAGAGTGAGTTTCAGGGCATCCTCTCTTTTTGTCACTCTCATGCCTGTGGTGGACACTTCAGTGGAAGGAAAACTGCGGCCAAAGTACTTCAAAGTGGTTTTTATTGGCCAACTCTATTTAAAGATGCCCATGCTTATTGGCCAATTCTTAAGAGATTAATTTACATTGGAAGTGTGAGTAAGTATACTGGAGGATAGAGAACTTAACTGAGTATATCTTTCTATTACAGTCCTCTTGGAACATGTGCTTGAGCTAAGAAAATTCACTCACACACACTAGTACATAAAGTAATACCATCTAGAGATTTGTTGAATGCCAATTTACAGTGGGATGTCTTTAGTCATAGTCATTGGATGATGTGTAGTTGTCTGTTGAGCTTAAAAGATTATGATAGACCATTTACTTGGTTATGGCAAGGGATTGGAACCGAAAATAGGTTGAGAGTATAATACAGCCCGGACAGAATAAACATGTGCTGAAAAAAATGAATGCTGAAAAAAAATGAGAAAATGAAAATGAGAAAAAACAAAATGAAAGAAAGGGGCTGCTTGACTTTATAGGATTAACTTAGGCTGATGCTCGGGCCCGAAGCGGTCTCTTAAAACCTAATGCCCTAAGACAAATTGGTTGGGAGTCATTGGCCTGAGTCATTGCTAAACCTAAGCATCTTGAAGTCAGGCTTTACACAGTCCTAGCGAAAAAAAAAGTCTCTAGTGTATTATCCTCTCAAATCTAGAATGTTAGACCCGAAGGAGGCGCGCAGATCTGTGCTATCATGAACCTAAAGACTACGATGACTATGTAAATTCTGATGTTCTTTGGTTAATGGGTAACACTAGATCTGTATAAAACAGAAATTTAGAATGTATTGCTACAATATTCTACACTTTTAATATCTATATTATTATGCTATATCATATTAAGCAGAAATTTCCAAGATGAAAGTGTGGAATACAACCACTTACTTGAGGGCTTCTATATTCCTGTTGATTATGAACCAAGTACGTGTGGTTAATTCTCTTAAGCATTGTATTTTGCATTTGTCGGGATAATAGGTTTGTGTGTTTTGCAATGTTTTAATTTTTGCTTTGTTTTTGCACTTAGGTTAATTAGATTAATAAATACATGTTTGTGGGTAGTGATCGTTTAAATATAAACCCTTGCAAGTGCACAAGGCAATTGTACTACGGTGAGTATTAAAGGGTTGTCGAACCTCAGGGACGGATTAATCTTTTACCAAATTCAAGAGAAGAAAAAGATGTAGTTTAATTAATTCTAAAGAAAGCAATGGACTTTATTTAATCTAACTGAGATTTAATCAATATGGAGAAATATCAAGGCAAAGAATTCACCACTAGACATGCAATTACTACTCTTAATTATTATTAAGCATAAGTTAACATGATATGGTAATTCATGTTCATGGTCAGACACACAAATCACAATGAATTCACTCACGTTCTTGGTCGGACACGAGAGTTCATCCACTAAAAATTAATGTAGATAATTCTATCCTTGGTCGGGCATAGAATTATCATTTGGGCTAATGATCCTATCCTTGGTCGGGCATAGAATTAACACCAACCTACTTTTAGCTAAGCGCAGGAATTAAAAAGATCTAATTTCATTCATATCAATCAAGTCTATGGTCAAGCACTCAAAAGAACTCATGAAATCGCATTAAGCATGAATCATAATCAACTTTATAGAATTAAACTATCAAGAGTAGCAATACACATCTAGGGCTTCATCAAGCCTTGAATAAAAGTTTAGTTACACATAGAAAGGGAGAAAAGAAAAGCCTGTTTAAGTAGATCCATCGTCATGAATCCTTCTTCTTCTTCTTTGCTCAAGACTCCTTCTCTTGCTCCTCTCTAGCCTCCAATAAAGCTCTGGTTTTCCAAGGTTGAGTGCCCAATACGTTCTCCCATAAGGCCTATTTATAATAGTGAAGAGAAACCACGAAGTCCCCTTCCAAATCCAAGTCAAAATAGGTCTTATTTCGGTTTTCCGTATACGGCGATCGATCGCTACGATTTACGATCGTTCGCTATCCGATCGATCGCAATTCCTTCGTTATTTTCCTCCGATCGATCGCTTTGTGATCGACGCCATATGATACCGATCGATCGTAGTTACTGTCTTCGGCGGATCAAAAATTCCAGTAGATACGATCGATCGTTTTTATTCCGATCGATCGTGTCCTTCAATATAGTGCTTTTGCGGCTCTAGCGATCGATCGCAGTGATTCCCGATCGATCGTAGTTACTGTTTATAAACTTCAAATGGCTATAACTTTCTGTCCCGAACTCCGAATTGCGCGTGGTTGGTGGCGTTGGAAAGCTGACTTCTTGAACTTTAACATGAAGCTTGAATCAGGCCAATCAGATATTTGTAGACGAAGTTATGATAATTTAACCATTCGAGTTGCTTTTCACCTCATTTTTGTGTATTACTCTTGTTTCCTACAAAAACCAAAAACTATATTAAAGT
Organism: Houttuynia cordata; assembly: GCA_039654745.1. Taxonomy (NCBI): domain Eukaryota; kingdom Viridiplantae; phylum Streptophyta; class Magnoliopsida; order Piperales; family Saururaceae; genus Houttuynia; species Houttuynia cordata. The sequence continues at coordinate 3,774,903 of CM077504.1, forward strand.
AGTAGTTATTCTAATCAAACACTAGCATAATCATAAGCTTAGGAGATAATAAAATGCATATTTCATGTATAGATCACACCCCCAAACCTAGATTTTGCTAGTCCCTAGCAAAACAAAAACAAAACAAAATCAAACAATCGACTAAAAGAACTAATGCAGAAAAGTAAACACCACTTTCGTAGGGAACACGATTGCATTGAGCGTATGCAACAAGCTGTTAAACCTCTAGGTGTCCCTAGTAGGACGAGTGTTGTCTCGTGAGGGTTTGCAGCCATGCTACCCACAAACATGTATTTATTAATCTAATTAACCTAAGTGCAAAAATAAAGCAAAAATAAATAAAATATTGCAAAACACACAAACTATTATCCCGACAAATACACACTACAATGCTTAAGAAAATCAACCACATGTACTTGGTTCATAATCAACAGGAATATAGAAGCCCTCAAGTAAGTGGTTTTATTCCACACTTTCATCTTGGAAATTTCTGCTCAATATTATATAGCATGATAATATAAATAGTAGAAAGTGTAGAACATTGTAGCAATACATTCTAAATTTCTGTTTATACATATCCAGTGTTACCCATTAACCAAAGAACATCAGAATCTACATAGTCATCGTCATCTTTAGGTTCATGATAACACAAATCTGCGCGCCTCCTTCGGGTTCAACATTCTAGATTTGAGAGGATAATACACCACAGACTTTTTTTTTCTTTTTTTTTCTTTTTTTTCGCTAGGACTGTGTAAGGCCTGACTTCAAGATGCTTAGGTTGAGCAATGACTCAGGCCAATGACTCCTAGCCAATTTAGCTTAGGGCATTAGGTTTTAAGAGACCGCTTCGGGCCCGAGCATCAGCCTAAGTTAATCCTATAAAGTGAAGCAGCCCCTTTTCTTTCATTTTGTTTTCATTTTTTCACTTTTTCATTTTCAGCACATATATTTTTCAAGCACATCTTTATTTTGTCCAGGCTGTATTATACTCTCAACCTATTTCCGGTTCCAATCCCTTGCCATAGCCAAGTAAATGGTCTATCATGATCTTTTAAGCTCAACAGATAACTACACATCATCCAATGACTATGACTAAAGACATCCCACTATAGATTAGCATTCAACAAATCTCTAGATGGTATTACTTTATGTAATAGTGTATGTGAGTGAATTTTCTTAGTTTAAGCACCTGTTCCAAGAGGACTGTAACAGAAAGATATGCTCAGTTAAGTGTATCTATCCTCCAGTATACTTACTCACACTTCCAATGTAAATTAATCTCCTAAGAATTGTAACATGCATCATTACGGGATAAACTATCAAAACTTAACAGAAATACTAACAAACAAACAACTTAAAACTACTAAAATAAATTTAACTCTTTTTTTTATATTTTCCTGTTCTGATTTTACAATGAAGCACATCCTCTCCCCCAAACCTAATATAAGCATTGTCCTCAATGCACAATGAAAGACAAAATACAATGATCATAAAAAGGGAAAAGAGAAGGAGGAAGGAAAACACCAGAGAAAGAGCGGACTAAGAGTCCTGGTCATCGCCGTCTGCACCATCGCCTGGAGAAAAATGCCATGCATGAAGAAAATCGACTATGGAGTCGAGGCGTTCCGTAATAGCATGCTGGGACTGGCGAATCTCCTGCTGTGACTGGCGAATCTCTTGCACATGGCCAGTGAGATCGCTGATCTGCTGCTGCATAGTCGCCCATGGTGGTTGAGCAGGCTCATCCTCAGGTATCTCAGCGTGATCCTCAAGACGGGGAGCTCGTGGCCACCCACGCCGTGTATGGCCCATCATACGGTTATACGCATCAACTCCAATAGGCCCCAGTCCATGAGATATACGAGAATGCTCAGGAAAATGCACCCCCTGAGTCAGAAATACTCGCTCTAAAATGTAGGGGTACGGTAACCTCTCATCTTTACGGCCCACCATCATTTGCTTCATCCGGCCAAAGACGAATGAAGGCAAGTCAAGATCACGGCGCCGTGTATTATCGCCGAATACATAAAGTAAATCTGTCATAGTTCGGTCGACTTTTTCCTTCCTGGCTGACCAGACATCATGCTATAGAATTAAAAATGCAAAACGAAACTCCGATCGCATGCTAATGGCGGCCAGCCAAGTAGAGGTCCTAGGGCCTACTGTCGACCCCGTCAATCGCCCCGTGATATTCCGGTACGGAGGAAACTGATATCCATTAAAGTCAGGGTGATGAATCGTACCTCGGTCACAACCCATAGCACTAGCAATATCTGCAACTCGAACTCTGATCGGAACACCACATACTATACTCTGAATAGTTACCTGCTCCGGATCATCGTTGTCTTCTATGGTGCCAGTTGCATAAAATTCACGAACTGGGTCCTCGTGGACCATGGCGAACGCATTCTGCCTTTTTGCCGCGATATGGGTGAAATAGTTCACCCAATCCGCCCTGTCCTCAATCCATCGCTGAGTTGGAAGGTCGGGAATAATCGGGTTGAGGACCACCTGCCTCTCATACTGGATGGGCCGTGGCGGTGCAGCAGGTTCAGATGGAGGGGTGGAAGGAACAGGACGTGAGGAAGAAGCCTCACCCCTATGGCGTTTGTGCGCGACGGATTTCTGAGGCATTGTACCGGAAGAAAAATGAGTGATTGCGATGAAATGAGTGCGAAATCACGGAAACAGACACCGAATCTGGATTCTACGTGCAAAAATCCTTCGGGGGCCGGAGTTTCAGCTCAAACAAAGGTCGGAAAAGGCGGCGGCGAGTGGAAATAGATTTCTCTCGCCGCGGCCGTTCGGGCTTTATGCGCGAAGAAGACAACCCGCGATCGATCGCTATTTTAGCCGATCGATCGTTGTATAAATCAAGAAACAGTACCCGTTAGATTGAAGATGAACGGTGTCGATGTACCCGATCCGATCGATCGCAAATATAAGGCGTCGATCGGATAGCGATCGATCGTGTAAGGCGATCGATCGTATCTACTATTTTTCGAATTTTTTTTTTTTGAACATATCCTCTCCCCCAAACCTAATGAAAATGGTATTAAAAATAAGACAATAAGAAGACGAAAAGGAGAGAATACACCTGAATACGTGGGTTGCCTCCCACCAAGCGCTAAGTTTAACGTCTTCAGCCAGACGGAGCCATGATCGTTTGCAGGGTTTAGATCATCAAGAATTCAGCCTGGATCAATTAAATGATTGCCCCCACACACTCCTATCCTTGTTGCCTATGTATGGAGCACATCGTGGAATAAAAGGATGGAGTAGTGGGTGTGGAAGCTTTGGAAAGAGGGGTCCCTGCATTAACCATAAAAGAAGGTCATCAGAGAATTTTAATATAAAGGGAACCTCCTCCCCCACATCAACCATTTTGGCCTTAGGGGCCTCTTCTAGTAATAGAATTGGAAAGCTTCCTCAACTAGTGAATCAACTAAACTATATATGAAACAGTCTAAGTTACTGTCAATAAACAAAGAGTTAGATTGAGCTATACAAGATATGAATGGTGTTCTAGGCAAAGAAGGTTTTGTTGATAGTGCCATAGAATGTGACTCTTCAAATATAGAAGAAGGTTTAAAGCTGGGTTCTATTAATGCACTCACTTCTTCTTTAATTTCTACACCCTCTTAATTGAATATTCACAACTTCGATTACATATCCCTGATGGGACTGATCTAAGCTTCATTTTAAAGTACGCGAAGTCAGCTTTCCAATGCCACTGACTGTTCGCAATTCGGAGTTCTGGGTAAAAAGTTATGATCATTTGAAATATAGCACGCGAAAGATGTATGACTAAATAGAAGAACCATCAAGATGAGATTGGATGGATGAGATCGATACAACGGGTTTTTGTTTAATTAAAAAAAAAGAAATATGAACCGGTTCTGTTCCGGTCCGGTTCAGTTAAAAAAAAAAAAAAGAGCAACCCGGCCCAAGCCAAAGCTCAGGCCTTCCTTCCATAACAGAGAAGCTCGGGTGTCTTTTCGAGCGCCGGCAAGGAGCTCGAGGCCGTGGGCTGGCAGCGATGGGTCTCGACGGCAGCCACCTGAAGGAGAGGCTCACGATTGGCGATGCTGGTGGCAAGCTTGGCGGCGGAGAGGTTGATGACGGAGGCGAAGCAGCGGCGGTCTGTCAAATGAAACAGAGCGCTTGAACAGAGCTCAAGCGCTGGTTGAATGCCGGAAGCTCGACAATGACGACGGAGGTTGAGCTCGAGCTTGTCGATGACGGCACATGCGATAGATGGCAAAGGTCGACCGGGAGGAGCATCCCACGGAACAGAGCAGTGCTCAATCGGGAAAGATAAAAAACAGTCAGTCTTGATTTGGAAAGTGCCGGGTTTGGGCTCGATTTGACTTCAAATTGGAATTGGATACTCGATTTTGGATTGGTGGTTTTGGCCGTCTATAAAAACAGGAGAATTTGGAGGTTGAGGGGAGTTTTTGAAGAAGACACCCGACTAGAGAAAAACATAAGCTTAACAGAGGTAATTTCTACTGGAAAACAGAGCTTTCCGGTGTGGTTTTTCGCCGGATTCCGGTGCGATTGTGGTCGGAAGAGAGAGAGATAGAGGAGGAGCGGCCGGAGGAGAGGAAGACAGGGCCGGAAAAGGACTGATTTTGGGTGAATTCTGTAACTGCTACAGTGCCTTTTTCATTGCTACAGTAACCGGTTGCGCAAGGAAGACGATGAACAGTACCCCGGGTTGTGAACAGTGATTTTTGCTACAGTGAACAGTGCTTTTCCGGTGAATAGTGCACAATGACTCCGTCAAATCAGCAGCGTTCTCCTCGTCCGATGGCGGCTAAATTCGCGTCCAAGGCGTAGATGAAGCCCTAGATTTGTTTTATTACTCTTGTTTGTTTTATTTATTACAGTTGATATGATTATGCTTAATGTTATTTCATGAGTTTCTTTAGAGTGCTTGACCATAGACTTGATTGATATGCATGAAATTAGATCTTTTTAATTCCTGTGCTTAGCTAAAAGTAGGCTGGTGTTAATTCTATGCCCGACCAAGGATATGATCATTAGCCCAAATGATAATTCTATGCTTGAACAAGGATAGAATTACCTACAATAATTTATAGTGGATGAACTCTCGTGTCCGACCAAGAACGTGAGTGAATTCATTGTGATTTGTGTGTCTGACCATGAACACAAATTACCGTATCATGTCAATTTGAGCGTAATAATAATTGAGAGTAGTAATTACATATCTAGTGGTGGATTCTCTGCCTTGGCACTTCTCCATATTAATTAAAATCCGTTTTAAAGTAGTTAAATTTTATTGTTTTTTCTAGATTAATTAAAACAAACTTTTCTTTCACTTGAATTTGGTAAATCATTCATCCGTCCCTGAGGTTCGACAACCCTTTTATACTCGCTGTAGTACAATTGCCTTGTGCACTTACAAGGGTTTATATTTAAACGATCAGAAGCCACCTTCTAGAATGGATGCAAACGAGATGTTGTGGTCGCTGGGACCACAAGGAATTGCCTGGTGGCAAGGAGGAAGGAGAGGAAGAATAGTAGAGGAAAGATAAGTTCTTAATTGCATACCCCCTTCATGAGGAAGACGATCTACATATAAAGGGATCAGATGGCTCATTGGCTAGGGCGCCATCTGTCTATCTGATGGGCCATTAATTGGCGCTGATCTGATGGGCCACTAATTGGCACTAATTATTCTCTATCAGCCCGTTACCTAACAATTAGCCTAAACGGGTTTGATTACAATAAATCAAATATCCTAATAATGTGTGATGGCCTGCTGGCCTGCTGGCCTGCTGACGGCTGGCCTTTGGGAACTGACGTTCACAACAATCCACCACGCTTCCGCTAACGCCTTGTCCTCAAGGCGACCATGATGGAAAACGCGCCAAAAATTCATCCTCAAGGATCCATTCGGCGTCTTCCAACGACTTGCCTTTCCAAGCCACAAGTAGTTCCGTAACAATACGCCCCGCACGTCGCACCCGTCGTTTGTCAATAAGAGAAGCCGGAACTGGAATATCCGCTGCAGGAGGACCCATGAGAGGCGGGGGTGCACTAGGAGCGATCAATCGAGGGTCTCCCACGAAACGACGGAGGCGTGACACATGGAACACAGGGTGCACCAGTGACCCAGAAGGAAGAGCAAGACGATAGGCCACCGGTCCCACCCGTTCGACAACGGCATATGGTCCATGAAACCGAGCAGCTAGTTTATGATCAGCCCGAAATAAAGTTGTCTGGCGCTGCGGAAGAACAGAGACATAAACCAGATCGTCTACTTGAAAGACCGGATCAGAACGATGCTTATCATAGAGTTGTTTCATCCGGTTCTGAGCGGATGCCAAATTGGATTTTAGTTGGCGAAGAACCTCATCACGAGTCTGCAGCATATAGTCCACCTCCGCAATGGAGGAACGGTGAGGTACATAAGACAGAATTGATGGAGGAGGGCGCCCATAGACAATCTCAAAGGGCGTGAATCCGGCACGGGTGTGATAGGCCGTGTTGTATGACCATTCAGCCCAAGGAAGCATTTGTAGCCAACGGCGGGGCTGGTCCCCGACAAAGCAGCGTAAATACTGCTCCAAACACCGGTTGACCACTTCAGTCTGCCCATCAGTCTGGGGATGATAAGCCGTACTCATATGGAGCGCCGTACCTTGCAACTTAAAGAACTCGCGCCAGAACTGGGAAACAAATACCCTATCACGGTCAGAAATAATAGTTCGAGGCATACCATGTAATTTGGCGATGTCCTTCACATAGAGTTCAGCCACGGTGCGAGCAGAGAACGGATGACTCAAAGCACAAAAATGAGCGTACTTCGAGAGGCGGTCAACCACCACCATAATAACCGTCTTACCCTGGGCCGCAGGCAGGGCCTCCACAAAATCCATGGACACGTCCTCCCAAACCTTATCCGGAATGGGAAGGGGCTGAAGAAGGCCAGCAGGAGATGTGGACGACGCCTTGGCTCGTTGGCATATATCACAAGTAGCCACATAAGTATGTACCGCCTTACGAATACCGGCCCACAGGAAGCTTTGACTAACCCGTTTAAAAGTTCGGAATGTGCCCTCATGACCAGCCACCGGAGAGTCATGAAAGTGGGATATCACCTGTCGACGTAATTCCAGAATAGCTGGTACCCACAACCGGTCCTTCCAGAATAACAATTGATCGCGCCAAGCAAAATGCGGTTCTGCCTGCGGGTCAGCCTGAATTCGAGCAATCAGCTCCTGGGTAGACGCGTCCGTCACATATACCTTCTGCAACTCTGGAATAAAAGGACAACAAGGAATAGAGAGGGCGAAGCAGGCCCCTTCCGTGGGCCGTCGAGATAAGGCATCAGCCACCGTGTTATCCACCCCCTTCTTGTATACCACCTCGTAGTCATAGCCCAGTAACTTACTAACCCAGCGCTGCTGTGAAGGTGTAGAGACCCGCTGATCTAGAAAGTATTTGAGAGGTTGATGATCCGTCCGTATGAGGAATTTCCGCCCAAGCAAATAGGGTCGCCATTTCTGGATGGCGTGCACAATAGCTAGCATCTCCTTTTCATATGCGGAGAGAGTCAAGGAGCGGCCCGATAGGGCCTTGCTGTAGAAGGCAATAGGACGTTCTTGCTGAAGAAGGACAGCCCCTAATCCCGCATCTGAGGCGTCCGTTTCAATAACAAAAGGTAATTTGAAATCAGGAAGAACCAAGACCGGAGCGTGGACCATAGCCTGTTTTAATTTGTCAAAAGCAGTCTGGGCCTCGGCCGACCATATAAAAGCCCCCTTCTTGAGTAACGCTGTGAGTGGGCCAGCGATTAGCCCATAGCGCCCAATAAACCGACGATAATAGCCCGTGAGGCCCAAGAAGCCCCGGAGAGACTTCACACAGGTGGGCCGTGGCCACGATAGCATAGTCTCCACTTTGGATGGATCAGTAGCCACCCCATTCTGCGAAATGATATGGCCCAAATACTCGACCTGCGCACTGCCAAAAGAACACTTCGAGCGCTTCAAGAACAATGAGTTAGCCCGCAAGATAGTAAACACAGATCGGAGATGGACAAGATGATCTGCCCAGGACGAGCTGTATATCAATATATCATCAAAGAAGACGAGTACAAACCGACGGAGGTACGGCCGAAACAAGTCATTCATCAGGCTCTGAAAAGTGACGGGGGCATTAGTCAGGCCAAAGGGCATGACGAGGAACTCATAGTGACCGTCATGAGTCCGGAAAGCCGTCTTGTGTATGTCCTGGGGTTGCATACGGATTTGATGATAACCCGAACGCAAATCCAGTTTGCTGAACACGGCCGCCCCTGCCAGTTCATCCAGTAGTTCTTCGATCACCGGTATGGGATATTTATCTTTGATCGCAATGGCATTGAGCGCACGATAATCCACACAGAAATGCCAGGAGCCATCTTTTTTGCGAACCAAAAGAACTGGAGAGGAGAAGGAACTAGTACTGGAGCGAATGATACCTGTTTGTAACATCTCCCGGACCAACTTCTCAATTTCAGCTTTTTGCACATGTGGATACCTATAGGGCCGAACATTGGGGGGCGGAGCTCCCGGTGTGATCGGAATGGAGTGATCGTGGCCCCGGGCTGGCGGTAAGCCAGATGGTTCAGCAAAGATGTCGGTATGTTCGGAAAGGAGGTCGAGCATGTCGTCTGGCAACTCTGGTTGGCGCACATCTACGAGAGCACGCTGCTGTAGGAAAATACCCTGTGGCGCAAACCTGAAAAGAGAGCTTACCGCCTGTGCCGTGTGCAAGGTTCCCGGCTGTGCACCATGAAGACGTACACGCTGGCCAGCGACCTCGAAGTTCATGATCAGGTCCCGAAAATTCCAGATCACATCACCCAAGTCCTGTAGCCACTGGACGCCTAGTACCACATCTGCCCCCTTCGTGGGTAGGAGAAACAAGTCAGTGACGAAAGAATGTCCCTGGATTAAAAGCTCAACCTGAGAACACACGCCCATGCTGCGAAGGTGTTTGCCGTCCCCTATCAGCACATCAAACGGTTTAGAGTCGGAGACATAACACCCCAACCGCTGGGCCACCTTATCATTGATGAAGTTATGGGTCGACCCACTATCGATGAGTACCGCAACCTGTTGACGCTTAAGCTGACCCTGAACACGCATGGTCCTGGGTGTGAAGGTGCCGGAGAAAGCATGTACGGAGATCTCCGGTTGCACATGGTCATAGAGGTTGGGCGCCTCTTCTGGCTCAGCAATTTCTTCTTCCTCAGCTTCGACGATGAGGAGACTACCCCTGACGGAGCAGCGATGTCCGGGCACAAACTTCTCATCACACTTATAACAGAGTCCTTTGGCACGCCATTCTTCCATCTGGGCCGGCGTTAGACGTCGGACAGGAGGAGTAGTAGGACCTGGTAAGGCTGGCCGACTAAAGCCAGGACCAGGCGCTGGCGTCACGACAGGTAGGGGGTTGCTGTACGGTCGCAGGTTGGCCCCCCCACGCCCCCCTCATCGCTGACAAGCCAGTTTTTCCTCCTCTATGCGAGCATGACGCACCACGTCCCTCATCATGTGGCACGAAAAATGCCTCATTTCATCAACAATCTCAGGCTTCAAACCACGCTTGAAGGTGCCAACCAGGGCCGCCATCGGCCAGTCGGGCAAGCGGTTAGCAATTTTCATAAATTCAGAGTAATAAGCCCGTACCGTAGTAGTTTGGCGCAAGGTGGACAGCATCTCATTAAAATCTTGAAACTCATTTGGACCAAACTGGATGCACAGTTCGTCAGAGAAGGTCATCCACGTGGGCCGGCGCACCTCCTTTTCATAAGCCCGAAACCAAACTGAGGCGTCTCCGTCCAAGTGAAAGGCAGCCACACGAAGACGTTCTTCATCAGAATAAGTGCCTTGATAAGCGAAGAATTTATCGGCCTTGTAAAGCCATTCAACAGGATCCTCATCTCCATTGTACCGTGGAAACTGTAACCGGGCCAGTCTAGGCTCAGCGCTGGCTCGCTGGCCCCTGCGAGTCCCATAGAACTCCTCCATATCATCCTCCAACTCAAACTGCATATTGCGGGGGTGCGTGTTCATTGAGGCATTAATACGAACACCTTCCATGCCCCGTGACTCTTGGCCGTTATGGCCCCCTTCAGCGTCTAAGTGCATAGATCCAATTCGCATACCTCGTGGAAGAGAATGACCGATAGGATTACCCAAGAGTGAGCCGCCGATTGGCTGAGAGCCCCCTGGCCGTTCTGGGCCGCCAGGCCCTCCTCCTGACGGCGGTGGAGTGGTATTGAAGGTAGCCTGGGTTGCGATCTCAGCCTTCATCTCTGTCTGAGCGATTTCAACATGCTGTAGCCGCATGTTAATTGAATTGAGTAGAGAAAGCATAACCTCCTGTGTAGATTCAGTATTCGTCCGTGGACTGGTAGCCTCCTGCGTCACTTCTGGCTCAGACTGGGCGCCAGCACCCATAGCCGGCTGCTTGCGAGGAGGCATGATCGCCTCTGGATCAGAACTGCTCTGATACCAATGTTGTGGTGGCTGGGACCACAAGGAATTGCCTGGCGGCAAGGAGGAAGGAGAGGAAGAATAGTAGAGGAAAGATAAGTTCTTAATTGCATACCCCCTTCATGAGGAAGACGATCTACATATAAAGGGATCAGATGGCGCATTGGCTAGGGCGCCATCTGTCTATCTGATGGGCCATTAATTGGCGCTGATCTGATGGGCCACTAATTGGCACTAATTATTCTCTATCAGCCCGTTACTTAACAATTAGCCTAAACGGGTCTGATTACAATAAATCAAATATCCTAATAATGCGTGATGCCCTGCTGACGGCTGGCCTCCTGGCCTGCTGACGGCTGGCCTTTGGGAACTGACGTTCACAACACGAGACGAAGAAACACACGAGAAATATGGCATAGGTTTGCTTCAAAAAGAATCTGAAATGGTGGAAGGTAGACCTTCAAACCAGAGGCTCCTCTGAGAACCATACAAGTGAATATTAGCCTACATATATATGCTGGCTATTATGACCACAACTCTTTGCTCTCTAGTTTCAAAGATGTTATCACTTCTTTGCTTCAAGGACCAAAAAGTTATTAATCCTTGTCAAATTAGAAAGCCTTACAGAGGGCACCTGGTCGGCGATACACCACAAACTAGTCTCTGTAGTATGACATTCATAGCCATCTGATGGCGCGCGTATACTCTATGTTACTTTTCAATGAGGAGCACACTACGCTATATAATGGTGCACTGATCACCTTGCTACTTTGTGACTCAAAATAAGTCTTCTAAACAGGATATACTTAGTTGAGGTTATAGAGGAAGATACTTAATTATTGTAATTAGAACTTGTTTCTCCTCTTGTAAAGCCATTCAATGCGACCCTTCTACTACATGGAAACCCAATTTTTCATCGATATGTTATACCACTTACTCAAATGGTATTTCCTAGTGATCAAGTGCCTCTAAAATTGTGTTCCAATAGCCCTCAAGGAATAGAGACTCTATTCAGATTATCTACCAATCAAATCATATAAATTTCACTGGGGTAACAGTTGTGTGGTGATTTGTGCCAAAAAAAAAAGTTGTGGTGATATATGGAAGTTCAGGGCCAATCAATTAGAAATGTTCTAACTGACCGGCACACAAATGCTGTGTGTTCACCCGTTCTCTTTCCAATTTATTAGGCTTATTATGCTGGGGCCTCCTTACTCTTTGCTTTAGGCCCATTAGCCGGCCAGGGATCTTTTTTGTTTAAGATTACATAATTGAAATTAGATACTACCTCCCTCAGTCCCATATCAATAGTCTTATTTGTTTTTTTCTAAAATCAGTTATCACAAACAACAATAGGATTAATTATGTGGAACGGAGAGAGTATAAATTAGTTGTGGGCCATCATATGGCCTCCAAGTACGCAACTCCAGTAGTTGTTTCGACTCTTCATTTATTATCTAAAAATAAAACTCACTTTTTCATGTTTTGAATCGCATTATGGAGTATTTTAACAAGAACATTGGAAAATGTAGATATTTTTTTCTTTTATAATTGAAAGGTAGATCAATGTAGTTCACTTTAAATGAGTAACTTTCTCGACTTCTCCTTCCATCCCACTTTAATTGTCTGGATTGACAAACCAAACTGAACTAAAATAAGCTCGTCTGATTTCTAACCTAGGCAATTAATATGGGACAGAGAGAGTATGCCTTACACAAAATCAATATTTAATAAAAACATTATGAGGAGTACGTCTGTTCAGTTCTAAATAGAATCAAGTTTGTAAGCAAACAAGTTCACACCATAATCTGGCGTCCAAATTGTCTCATGTTAGAACCAAGTGGCAATATCTATAATGAGCTCCCATTATGAATCCAGTAAGAGGAAAATATCAACTTTTATAAATAAAAAAAGCATAGCCATGATAATATCTCGAAATATCCTGGGCCTTCCTATATTCAACATAATTGCGCTTGTAAAATATTAGCATCTCCTTTTTAAAATTATTTGTCACAAAATACTATTAAATCGAAGCCTCCTTGGATGATCCATATCAGATACAGTTCATTTTGTAAAACATGGGATAATAATTCCGGATGGAGGTGAGTATGACTTCTTAATATTCTTTCACTTAACTTTATGGCTTTCCTAGTTGTCTATGCTTATATAAGAATGACCCTCTAAGTTTCCCCTTATTTTGCAAAGAGTGTGCCTATAAAAACTGACCTACTTCGGGATGTTTTCCTCAAGGTGTAGCGGTAAAACAGTTTACCTTGTAACGTGAAGGGCTTGATTTTCCTAGCATCCAGTGGTGCATTTCATTCTCTTCCTTATCAAGTTATGCCATGGGTAAAAGGTGTTATAGTTACCGAATTACATGTTACCTTCTTACAAATTTGTATCTACTTCCACCGTTCTATTCTTTGTTAGGAACAAGGGAACTTCTGTGTATTGCCTTTCCTTTTGGTTAATATTATCAATTATCCAAAAAAAAAGTAAGGGAACTTCAAATAAAAAATCGCCTGTGCACATCAAAGAGAAATGTCATGAAAACCCCAAGTGAGAAATGGGATAACTTAGTAAAGAAACATCTACAAACAGATTACAAAGTTCCGTTAGTTTTTTGGTTTGATGTTGTCCAGATTAGTCAACCAATTCGTTTCTCATGTAAAATGAAGTGCTTTCTTTTCTCTTTGTTCTCCAGCAATTGCAAAGAAGCGTAAATGGTCTCATCATCAAGGTCTTGAGTATCCATCAGACACTTGTATGCTTCTTCACAGTTTTCATCATTCATCTTTTGTATAACCTTTTGGATCTTCTTATTCTCCAGTTTGCCTATACCTTGAGAGACCGCTGTTCCCCGAATTCCCCTGTCCTTCGGGCATGCACTGCCTCCAACTCTGCCATCCTATGTGTCTTCATTGCTTCTAATTCTGCATTCAATTGGACTCGCTGTTCCTCTAGCTCAGCCAATCTTTGGAGCCTTCTATCTTCTATTTTCTGTACTACTTCGAGCTTTCTTATAACCATTTCTTTCACCTCATCTAAATACCTTGTAATTGAACTTGTCACCTCTCTAACATAGTTTGACATGAACTCTGGATGGTCAGGTTGAAGGCGTAACCTTTGCTGAGACAACCTCAATTGTGGTGGTAGTGGTGGTGTGGAGCCCGGTGAGAACCGCCGGGGACGACGAGAAGGTATGGCTGGTAATTCTGTTTCATTTCTACAGGTATCAACAGGTTCTTCTGCTGAGTGGTCCTGCTGTGAAGTAGCATCAATGGCATGAAGATTCGAATCAGTTTGAGTCTGAAATGCTTCAACATGATCTTCAAGATGCGTTTCTGCAGCGTCTTCATCAGAGGAGTTTTGCAAATAGTAGTGCGAGTTTGTCATATTTTTAGAAAACATTTTTCTCTGAATGGTGCTGCCTAGTCATTTCTCTACAAACATCATCATCATCATATGCCTTATCCCAGTTATATGGGGTAGGCAGCATGGATTATTCATGTAGACACGGCGTCTACAACGGAGAAGAACGAATGAAGATAGAAAAGCTAAGCTAATGCAAAATAAATAAACATAACTAATTTGTATTTCTCATCTGATATCTCGTTTCGTTTTGGTCATAGGCCTTACATATATAAAGAGTAAAACTAGCTTAATCTTAATAGAAGTAGTAAATCCTAGTCCGAATAGAACTAATGGACCTTAATTGAGTTCATAACATTCCACCAACGCTTCCGCATCACCTCGTCCTCGAAGTGCTCATCTTACTGCATCAAAGGCAAAAATGTGCGATACTCAACTCCAGTAAAATATGGCAGCCGAGCGAAAGGAGGTGGCGGCTTTGACGAACCCATAGGCACTATGGTTGGGCGGGACCTCGTCCAAAGGTGCACTAGGCTGGATAGGAATTTGGTGATCATATGCACAAGGAGGAGGCATACCATGAGGCTTCTCAAAAACAGCATGGTGCTCCTCAAGTAAGGTGGGTAAATCCGGTGAAACAGTCATGGATTCAGGAACGTTAACTACCGGTCGGGACTGCAACAAGTAGTCATGACAATGATAATGGTAAAGAATCACTCCAGATTTCGCAGACTGAATACAGCCCTGGTGGTTGAGCCTTGATATGTACTGGTTTGCCACTATAAGTAAATCATATAGCAAAAATCCCAAGAAATAGGGCCTAAATCCTCAAGCCACTGAATAATATAAGACTGGCCCTATAACTGCAAATCATTTTTAGAGAAAATATTGAAACTCTTGAGACAATTACCATCACCAATCAACACATCAAAAGTCTCAGAGTCCTGTATAGGATAGCCTAGACAGCGAGCAACACGGTCATTGACAAAATTGTGCGTACTCCCACTATCAATCAAAATTGAAACCGGTTGGTTTGTAATCAACCCTTTGACGCGCATAGTACGTGGATTAAAAGTACCAGAAAAGGCCTGCAAAGTAATTTTCATCTGACAAGCCTCAATAGGGATCAAATCCTCTTTAACAAGATCAGCACAAGTGTCATCCGTATAATCAACATCATAACACTCATCAAGCATATAGAATTGACGCGTAGTACAGCGATGTCCAGGGGCATATTTTTCATCACAATTGTAACATAGACCTTTTGAACGTCGATTGGCTATCTGTGAAGGAGTAAGTTGAGTACTAGGAGGAGTTGAGGAATTACCAGGCAGTTGAGTAGCACGTGGCAAGTCATATGACGGAGGCAGGTGGGAAGGAGAAGGAGAAGGATTAGAGAAAGAACGCCCCAACTGAGTCAGCTTTTCCTCACAAACACAAGCCAAAAGCATCGTTTCTGTCAAAGATACGCGTGGAAAAGACTGCAACTCAGCTTTAATATCCACTCGTAAGCCTGCTTCAAAAACTCCCATAAGTGGATGCTCAGGCCATCCCTAAACACGATTCACCAATCGCTCAAACTCATCCTGGTAGTCTTGAACTGACCCACGCTGGCGAATTTGAGGAAGTAGACTATTATAATTTGTATAAGCAGTTTGGCCAAAGCGTAGGCGAAGGACCTGCTCGAATTCGTCCCATGTAGAATCTGGGTGACGCTCCAAATACTGGTCCACCCAATCCATAGCACGCCCTTCCATATGAAAGGAAGCCAACTCGCAACGCTCATGGGCGGGGGTCCGATGAAAGTGGAAGAAGCGTTTAGCACATGAAATCCACACATCTGGATCGCGTCCATTAAATACAGGAAACGTGACACGTACCGGCCGAGCCTGAACAGTGCCCTTGTGGTCAATAGGGGCATCCGCGTATCGACGGTCCACATGTCCACGACCACGACCACGATTGTGCCCTCCACGTCCACGGTAGACAACATGATCTGGAAACTCATCATCAGACGCATAATAATCATTCGCATTAGCAGAAGCAAATGCTTGCGGGGCCTGAAACCCAGGATGCATGGGAGCATATAGAGGGGGACCCACCGCTGGACCCACGTGGGGTGTGGAACACCCACTGGATGAGCGGCCCAGATTTGGAAAACGGGTTGGGTCAAACTAGGACCGGATCTGGGGAACGGGTCGGATCCCATAATAATGGGTCCGTCCGGGCCTGTCTGACTAAAACCCGTGGGCATGCTCAACTGGAGGGAAAGAGCTAGGGCAGGGTGGGGTCGATCAGGGCGGCGGCTAGAGGGCGAGGCGGTGATGTTGACAGCGGTGGCGACTGGTCCAGCGGTGGCCACAGAAACCCCAAGAAGCTCCAATCGAAGGGAGAACATCGACGCTAGGCTGTAGGGGAGGCCCGACGAGAGCCACGGTTGCGGCGGAAGAAGGGATCTGGCCGTAGGAGGAGAAGCGTCAGGCAGCAGAAAGGTGCCGTCTTTGGCGAATTGCCGATCGAGGGAGGCAACGGGGTGGGAAGGAAGGTACCGTCGTCGCCATCACCGGGGGAGGCTGGTCCACAGAAGCAAACGTCTGGCTGGGCATCACCACGGGCTCTGGCAAAGAGGGCGACGGCAAAGAGGCGGCTGCGACGACGTCGGTGGTTGGACGAAGGTACTTGACGGAAAGCGGTGGCTCCAATGAGCCGAAGGCGGCTGATGGGATGATGCCAGACAAAGCTTAGCCCGTCATGATGGTTCCCGCCGAGGCTAGACCCTGCCAAGGCGGCATGCCGGCCGGCAGCAAGTGGGTGTCGGCGGGGAAAGACGGCGGCGGAAACCAGGACGAAAAAGCATCGTAGCTCGGAGGAGGAGCCGACACCGTCTGGCGATGGAAGGATAGCAGGAGCTCCTCAAAGCGACGATCGCGAAGATGGTTGACGATGGTTCTCCTAACGGTTGGACTCCGCAATCACAGTCTTCAAATTGGTAAGTTCTCGCTTAAATTTCATTTCCAAGTGTGTAGTTCGGGTAGTCTCATGTGGGAGGGTAGTAATGGGGACGTCGTGAAAGTTCGAGGCTGTAGTCGTCACGGACGAGGGTCCGGAGGACGTCGGCGGTGGGTCGGGACTCTTCCGACGGTTGTCTATCATGGCGACAGTAAGGGTAGGTGGGTGGGAACCCGATTCAAAATGGATCTGATCCAATGATGTAGACACGACGTCTACAACGGAGAAGAACGAATGAAGATAGGAAAGCTAAGCTAATGCAAAATAAATAAACATAACTAATCTGTATTTCTCATATGAAACTAGCAAAATAGGAAGGAAGATATCTCGTTTTGGCCATAGGCCTTACATATATAAAGAGTAAAACTAGCCTAATCCTAATAAAAGTAGTAAATCCTAGTCCTAATAGAACTAATGGACCCTAATTGAGTCCATAACAATTATATACCGTGTTTGACTCTGATCGGAATCAAAGTGGTACAAAATCCATAAAAAGAAACATAGTGGCAAGTTTTTACGTCAGATGCCCTTCCTGACACAACCCTTTGAAGAGGGGACATCATTTCTCTACAAACATCATCATCATATGCCTTATCCCAGCTATCTCGGGTAGGCGGCATGGATTATATACCGCGTTTGACTCTGATCGGAGTCAAAGTGGTACAAAATCCATACAAAGAAACATAGTGGCAAATTTTTACGTCAGATGCCCTTCCCGACGCAACCCTATGAAGAAGGGACGATATCATTTCTCTGCATACATAACATAAAAGAAAAAATATTACTTGAATGCTCCAATAAATTACATGATTGAAAGTAATGTTCTTCCTTTGACCTTGATAAATTCTCTCCAAACTTCATATTCAGCTAATATTTTGTGAAATTTGTTATCCCACCGAAAACGCTTTTGTTCACAGAGAGTGGTAATATACCCTTATACTGTTTGGCACACAAAAGTTACTCTAATCCAGCAATCTCGACTACCTAACAATTCTTTTTAATTTCTAACATTCAAATGATAAGAAGGATAGTTTATTTGGGCCACTCTTCTAGTCAAGAATTTGCAGTAAAATTGACTCATTTGATAATTATAATATGGATTTACAAGGGCCATGGTTTTTTCATTCCGTATACGATTATAGTAAATCAGCAACTACACACGACTGTTCTTAAAAAATACTCCCTCCCTCCAATGAAGCTCATGTGGATGTGGAAAATACAGGTCCAATATTACCTGGCTGTGTGTACTCCCTCAAGACAAAACACAAGTGCCGCAAAAAAACTCTTTTTTACGGTCCCTAGACCGGACACCGAGCAATAGGCGAACTCGACCATAGGACCCAATGGAAACTCAATTCCATAGAAATTCTCCTAGTGAAACTGAGGTACCTGTCAAAGAGTATATTAAAATTCTAATAAAATTCACTCATTTTGTCATGCAGAGGAGCTTTATTAAACGCAGGGAGTATAAAAACTAGATCATCTTACTACCACACATGAAGATCATAAGCTATTTTCCTTCAACCTATAACAAATTCCAGCCTAGAAAGATGCTAATTTTCTACTCATCAATCTTATTCATCAGCTAGACGCAGCTTTCAGCCATTAACAACATAAGCCTATCAATATCACTGAAAAATATCACCACACTTGAAGATCATAAACTTTTTTCATCAACAAATCAAAAAACTTCCAGTACAGGAAAATGGCAAATTTTCACTTTTTTGGAGCTTAAGAAGATGGTACTTTTAGAAATATCATTATCATTCACAATCTAGACAAAATTTAGGCTTTTCCAAGTACAGACGGAAAAAAAAACGAAAATTTAGACGCGAGAGAGAATGGGAGAAAGAGAGAAGAGAAGACCAACCGGAGGAACGGGAAAAAACGACCGGAGAGGTGACCGGAGCCGGCGATCGGATGGCCGGAGAGGGGTGGAAAACAGAAACCAACTTTTCCCTTTCTTTTCGACCGAGAAAACCTTTTCTGTTTCCCCTTCCGTCGAAATGCTGAGTTATGGCACCGGAGGAAGTCTTTTTCTTGAGGGTGCATTTTTGGATTTAGCGGTGTGATTTTTAGGCTCTCTTTGGTTAGCAATTTTAGGAGTAGGAAATCCAAATTTTTTAGATGAAGCTAAGTTTAAGAAATAAGGTGTTTGGTTGGCCAAAATTTACTTATTTTGATGAATTTAGGTCATGGTGGTATTTGGTGTAATTTTTAAAAGATGACAATGACATTTGATAACAAAAAACCTAATCATTAGCTGAAACCTCGTTTTTTAAAAAAAATACCCCTGTCTTCTTTCAAAAATTACCCCATTTGCCACATGAAGAAGTGAATTTGAATTCTTTTGGGAGGAGATTTCCCAAAAGAAATTGGATTATGGCCTTAGAATCACGTCATTTAAAGAATCTAGTGTGATTTTGCAAATGACAAGGTATGGCCTGTCATTTTGGGCAACCCCCTTTCACGTTATAATAAGAATCACGTCATTATGAGGTGAGATTTTTTAGAAGAATCAAATCTCACCCAAAAAGGAGTTGCCAAACACAGTATTTAGACAAATCACTTGATTCTTAAAATCGCATGGTCTAAATACACATTGCCAAACGCACCCTGAGGGAAAAGTGGGGAACATGAATTTCTTTTCTGTTCTTTCGGTAGAACCCTTCAGTCGAACCCAACCTCAAGAATCAAGACGGTCCGAGTTGAAAAATCAGCCATAAGCCTTTGTCAAATTTTCAGATTGCCCAACCTTCGGGGGAAAGAACGTGGCAGCTTTGAAAATGAATTTCTGTAACTCAATAAATCAGACTCGCTCCATCCCACATCAATGGTCTCATTCGATTTTTCAAAATGGACTAATTTTTTTTATTTTTAAAATTAAATTATTCAATTAGAGCGGAACGCAGGAAATAATCATTTATGTTTTATTAAACAAATGCTATAGTAATTGTGGCATAAATTAAAAATGAGAACTTTTTCTGTTAATGAGGGATTATCCAGCCCTGAGGACACACAGTCACACACGACTAGAAGGGACAGGTCAATATATGCACAGGGTAAGCGGGCATGGAATCTATGAGGCTGGTGAACAGGGCAAAATTCAGCCAACTTCATGCTTTACGTTCATGTACTAGTTTATAACAGCCTGAATGGATGCGTAAGATTCATGTCGCCAATCCCAAATAGTTAAAAAAAGACGCTATTTGATAATAATTATGAATTTCAAAATTACTTTTAATATACTACCAGGTTGGTGAAATGGTGAGGGCCATACCTCAAGAAGCAAAGGTCTTGAGTTCAACCCCTGCTCTGTTGGCCACACGGGTATTGTTTTCTGACTTTCAGCGAGATATAATGTGCTATAAGAGGTTGATTGCCTAGCCATTCTAGTTGTCCCTTAAAAAGCATGGTATCCTCATAAGAATAAAAAAGTTTATTATATGTACAAAGGTATTTTAATATTACAATACATATGAAAAATTCAATTAAACTTTTAGTGTGTTTCGGCTCGACAAATCCAATTTCTAGTCTGGAATCAAGATGAGCCAAGCCAAGTCGGTTAAGATTGCAAGTTGGCTCTACTTGTTATCACCGCTACTGCGTGGTTCACATATATGTACTCAGAACATGTTCAGATATATTACTTGGATCCTAAAAATTCAGGAATATAGCTTAGTTCTTGATCTAGTACTGTGGCATGTCCAATTATTAATCATACAGAATTAAGTGTATCCATTCGATTCGGTTGTGTTTCTGCATTTTTTGCACTAGTAATGCAAATGGATCCCCTTGCTTAGATCCACTTAATTCTGTCAATGTTGAGTTAACAGGGCATCGATCCCCTTGTTTAGATAGTGTTCACATGTACAAACACCGTGATCAAGAGAGGAGAAGAAGGGATTAGTCATTGGACTAAAAGATCAGATGTCTTGCACCCCAACCGCGTATAACACCTAGCTGTGTAGGCATCAAATCTCGGTCTCCTATCAATTTTTAGAGATTTACTGATTTACGGGATTCGGCGAAAGTTACAAATTTTTATTGTTAAGTACGGAAGTTGGGATTGCCTCTGTTAATGAGCATTTGGTAGTTGTAATACTTCCCATGCAATTCACAAACATGAGCAACGAAAATTATAGTATGAGATGTTAGAAAAACTTAACACACTACATTTTTTGTTGAGAATGGTAACAATTGAATTGAAGAATTAAGTACTGGAAGGAGCCAAACGCTAGCCCTGAATAAAATCAAACATGATAGTAGCTTTGGCCCATAGTAGTAGTCCACATTTGAGAAAATGTTATATTTAAGGAAGACCTACAATTAACCTTTTTACTTCATACATTAACCCTTTTTTTCCCATCCACCACTTGCTAGCTATAAGAAGAATAATATAAAATGGAATAATTAATATGAGACAGAATTTTTCCAAATAAGATTATTAATAAGGACGGAGGAAGTATTAGACAAGGTTTGTAAATGCAAAACTAATTCTATTTAGGAGTTTTAAAGAAGTAGTCATATGAACATTAAAGACAAATATATCAAGGCCCCCCATTATTTATACTCCCACCGTTGAGGCTGCATTTGAAAAATTATGGATCAAGAATTATTAGATTTGTCCTACAGGCCAAGATCTTCATGAACGCGCATGCGAAGGGGTAAGAAGAGGCTTGAAATGTTGTGGGCCCATAAATTTAACTCATTTTTGGATGGAGGGCCTAGATTTTAAGACCTTGTCCAAATATTAATGCACTTAACTACCAAAAATGGAGGTTGTGAGTTATGACTTGTGACTCTCAGTATTCAATGCTTCGAATGCATTCTTACCACTTCAACGAAACGAAAAGGCAAAGAAGCAGAAAAAATCAGACGCTGCCCAGTCTGGATTAAGGATGGACTCGTTTAACAGTCAACTGATTTGAAGTACTCCTTCCTCTATTAATAGTCCACATTTAAGAAAAGGTCGATACCTAAAGAAAGCCTTACAATTGGCCTTTTTACTCCATCCACTAATGTCACCTGTGGGTGTGAATAATTCGTTACTGTACAGTTGGAGTCGTTAAAAACCTTATATGTACATTAGGCCACCAAACACAGGCTGCACTCGACGTGGTCTACCAGATGCAAGGCCAGATTAGGTCAAGGTTTTTAGGTGCGAGTCATTCACTAACGGGCCTAACTACGTTGATTTGTATTCATCTGTCTGATGTCAATTAGGTATTTAGGCTATGTTTCACTAACAGTCCAACAACTAACGTAGGGTAGATAATATTGACTTTGGTGTAGGCTTGAGTAGTTAGCACGAGTCCATCCGATCAAATTGAGCTCAACGGAGCTGATGCCTGAGTTGGAGCTCAAATTGTGTTCACCTACTACTCCCTCCCTCCAAACATCTTGGCAGTATTCGAAGATAAGTTAAATTTTAAGCCTCCACCTACACCTGCACATGCATGTACGTTCATGAGGATGGCCTCCATCATTTTTTAAATGCAGCTAGGTTTTCTTGGACAGAGGGAGTACATAACAAACAATCCTATCATAAGACAATTATCAGACTATTTCCATAGACTTAACAATTAATAATTTAGCAACTTTATTACTACTACATTTTATTTTTTAACTTCCTGAATCGGTTTACTCCCTTTCTTCCATATTAATAGTTCTATTTGATTGTTCAAAATGAACTGCTTTTAGTTCATTTTGTAAAACAAAACAGGAACATTAATATGGAACAGAGGGAGTTTATTTGGGTAAAACATAGGTTAATATTCAATCTTGTAGCTTAATAATCATGTACAGTAATATAACAAGCTTCCTGCAAATTTGCACTTAAATAGGACATAAAGCACTAGAGTAAAATTATAACTTGGCTCAATGCCTGCAGCTTGGCTTAACTCTACTAGTCAACGCCCCTCCTTTTCTCTTGAATCCTATCCTTTTAAGCGTTGACTGGAATGTTCGAGAATCAGAGCACGTACGTGGGCCCACTAGCTACCCAAATTAGGTTAGGCCATCGTCCCGCCGCCTCAACATGTCATTGTATTTACAGCCACGTGGCACAATGTTTGCAGATTGTTTTTACCTTAAGGCTGCTGACTTGCCGACCAACAACTAATTTTGTTATTAATAATTAACTTCAATAATAGTCTGAGTGCTTTGAAAATATGACATGACCAATTTATCTAAAAATAACCCTTCTTAGACTTTGAAATATATTAGTCTCTTCCTTCTAAAATAAATATTATGTATATTCACATGACTTCTTCTCCCACCTATCCCGTCCAACTCGCATGCTTCTTCACAAATCAAGTTCAATTCAATCTTTCAAAGTGCTTTCCAATTTTGAAAATAGGAACTCACGTGAAAATATATATAATATTTTAAAATAATAAATATTTCTAAATATACATAATATTTTAGAACGGATGAAATATTAACTTAATATTTGTCACTTAATTTATATTACACGTAATTAAATTTGGAACCAAGAGCTCAGAGTTGCACGATTTGAGGGCAGGTAGTACGTGCTAAGCAGTTCTACACCGTAAGAGCAAGCCGGCCGACAATGATCCAACGGCCCAAATGCCTAAGCACCTACATCACATGCATTATTGGTGTATGTGATTCGTCATGACTCTTCTTCTAATGTAAACTTAACTAAAATAATTTAAGTAACTTAAACCATCATTAATTCCTTAACTAAAATAATTTAAATAACTTAAACCATCATTAATTCCTTAAGCAATTGACCGATTTTCTTTCTTTTTCTTTGATTCAACATGTGGCCAATTTCCTCAAAAATGGCCCTCTGGGGATATAACTTTTGAGTTACCTGATGTATGTGCATGTATCTAGTTTTGATGTAATCACAAAGGATGGAGCTGAAGATGGGAAACACTGTATTTTCTGGCAGCATGACATGAGTATCTGTGGTTTGTATCTTTGACCCTCATCCACAAGAGCTGACCCATTTCACTCAAAAGGACGTGCAGTGTCTGAAATGGCCTTGGATTTATGATGGCCATATTAGATAGATAAGACAAATTTTAGAATCTTAATTCCTTATATCAGGCAAACAGCTCCCATTGAAAGTGGAATATAGAAAGGTAACAACATGAGAAGGCATCTAATGCATAATCTGAAATGACACATGAAATTAACTGAGTAAGGTTTGAATCCGCCAGAGGCAGTTTCCAGTTGCTCATTTGAATCCTTAAATTAACTGAGTAAGGTTTGAATCCGCCAGAGGCAGTTTCCAGTTGCTCATTTGAATCCTACTTTAGGCGCTCAACTAAGTTCTATCTACATTAGCCAAGAGATTAAGAGTAATTAGTTGTAAGTTTTAACTCTGCGAGAGATGGGGATGCATGTTAGAAAAATTGCTTGTCACATGATGATTATCAAGAAAGTAAAAAAATTGACATATACACAGTACACATGAACACGGTCGGATGAAGACCCAATGGTAGATATGATGAAGGGAGTCCGTGCGCATAAAAAAAGCCGACCTTCATGATTTTACAAGAGCCGCACGATTCCCTGCATGTATGATCGCCTAATACCCTCTTTTTAACATAAAATAGCACATATATGCAACATTATAATCTGCAAAATGAATGAATAATAATTGTCCAAAGATGTATGGGCTGTTTGGATAGAGAAAGAGGCGTATTTCACTTTGAAAGGAAGGTATACATGAACCCATGGAATGCCGGCTCGCCGGCGATATATCGCCGATATATCGGTATAGGGCTCCACCCGATACACCAATACGAGTCAATCTCATTTTTCAAATTTTTTTCCAAATATCGCCGATTTCGGACTGATATCGGCCGATATATCGCTATTTTAAAAAAAAATAATAATTTTTTAAATTTTTTTTGATAAAAAAAACTTTCCTATTTGTTTCCCATCAGAATATGTGTTTTTATGCATATTTTGAAATCTATGTTTTGTCTAAATTAGTATAACTCATTTTAGAAGTTAGATTGTGAAAATATACGGTAAAAACTAGTTTTCGACCACCGATATTTTTTTACACAATATCTCCGATATTTCGTCTCTTTGACCGACCGATATCCGATACGACATTCCATGAACCACCACATTCAATTTCTTAACACAAAAAATAAATAAAAAAACAAAACTACTAAAGTTGTTGATATTCTTCTATAATCTTGTGATAGTCCAGGTCCAAAGTCCAAATTGAATAGACCTTCCCACGCAAACATGATGGATGATATATAATAATAACATCACTAAAAAACACAAGAACAGAGAACCAAAAGGAGACTCAAGTCATTCTTCCTTTTTCGTGTTACTAGTTTTTACTATTTTTCTGCTTCACACGATTCAAAAGAGCCGTCTGTGAAGCGTCCAAACAAGAGGCGTTTCCCACCACCTTCCCTCCTTTTAGACTCACAACCAAATCGTGATCTACCTCCACCTCTTCCTCCCCTCGTATATAAACACAACCTCAAGAGCCTAAAACAGCATGTCATTTTGAGGAAGATTACTTGTTTCAATCCTGAAAGCAATGGAGAACATGAAGAAGGTGGTCGTTGAAGAGGTGGGCAGCCAGGATTTCCAGCCAATTCACAGCCAAGTGAGGAAGATCAGGCAGGAGGCTGAGAAGATAAAAGACCCAAATCCACAGCAGTCCGAATTCAGACCTGCCGTCCTCCGGGAGATCACGAGGCAGCTTTCGCGGTCGCCGCTTGGTCGCAGTCGGCAAGCGATATCGGTTGGGGACTGATGGAGCAGGAGCAGTTGGAGACAGAGGTCTTTGGAGACCCTTCTCTCTGCTTGAGATTGTACAGCTTTCTTTTTGGGATCACTGGCTGACTACAGGATTAGGGGCTATTAGCAGCTTTTTGGGTTCTTTTATGTTCTCATAGAAAATCTTCTTGTTTTCATGCATATGATACCAGATGAGTATGTCAGTAAATGAAATAGAACATGTTTTGGATGATGGAGATGATTATTATTAATCTCCCTTTAGTTATTTATACTACCATGATCTATGCAACTTCGGTGCTTTGGTTAATTTTTGTGCTTGGAGGCTAATTTCTTTGGTGCCTGCTATGAGCTGTTTTTATGGTACGACCTGCTATTGAGCTGTGGATTGTGATTGTTTTCTGATTGACTCTCCTTGTAAGATTGGTTGACATATGTATCGTATATGTTCTTGCCCCTGTCTCGGTTTTTTCTCTTTTATTTTCATTTTCTCATATGGTTTTTTGAACTTTTAATCCCCTCTCCCACGGCCGGCCGCCGGCTGAGGGAAGGAGGAACTTAGAATTCCCACAGGGAACTAACGAAGGGTCGTCAAAGTTCAAGCCGGTGTCTGAGACCCTTGGGAAACCATGGAACTATGCCTCACGTCGGCCTTTTGTATTTTTGGATAAGCAGTGGCTAGGCCAAAGGATTAAGCAAGAGAATATTTTTCTTCTGCCTGCACATGCCTTTTCCTTGAATCATTTCTCAACAATTTCGACTCAATTAAGAACTTTGGCATGGGCATCAAAACATTCTAACTTCTAAAACTGACTAGATTACATATTTCTACAAACCAGAAAATAAAAATCAGTGCGACTAGGATTCAGCAACACACTAAGAATACATCTTTTAGAAAAAAGAAATTGATTTTGGCTTTTAACTGTAAACCAAACCTTAGACAGCAGTCCTTTCCTTAGACTCTAGTAATTTCACTCTCTTAGTAAGATTTTTCATTACATCTATAATCATGCTTTTCTTTTCAATTCTAAAATCAATGGCCAGCTTCCTTGCAATTGAAATGTCTTCCTTCAGCAATGACTCATCCTCCATTATTTTTGTGGGAAAATGTCCCAGCGAAATAACACAGAGGGCAATGGCAGTACGAAGCACCGATATTTCATTAGAAACCCCTAATGGAGCTTGACTTGATAAGGACATGAGAGTTTCTAAATCATTGTTCTGTACAAGTTCCATGTCACTTGTAAGAAGTACTCTTAATGCAGCTAACAAGCGACCATCCATCAATTCTGGACCCCCTAATGTTACCTGCAAAAGTTCAATTCATGAGCTTTCGTATTAGAAAATGAAATAGTGATCTTACTTAAATATAATAGTTTTTCTCCATTTCGTCTCTCCTTGGTTGGTTTCCCCCAACCAGGCTAGCTCTCACAATATCATAAGATGGTTGCGTTCTCTGTAAGTGTACTTGAAGCACCATATAGGAGCAGAGCCATAAGAAAATGGACTTTTCACAAACCTTGAGAACTGCTGCATCCCCATATAAATTAAGCCGCAATAATAATTCCTGCTGCCATATAGCAGGTGATGAAAAACTAGGGGATGAAACTCTGGCGGCCATGCTAGCAGCATCTAGAAGAACTCCATCATATTTCAGTTCCACACATTCGTAAGGGTTTGAAGGAATGACAAATCCATAGTCGAGGAGAAAAAAATCATTACTCAAGTTCCCATAGTTAAGTGTGACAGAATTATCTTGCTTAATTTCCTTTTCTGCTATAACCTGTGCAAAAACGAATTAATAACTTAGCTATCAAGAAAAAATATATCAAGTAGCTAAATAGATAGCAAAAAGAGTACTGAAAGTTGCCTTAATTGACATATTTGGGTTGCTTGCATCTTCCGTCTGAACAATTTGCCCATTTGGGTGAAAACTATGGTTACACATATCAATAAGTGGTAACATCATCGGGGTGCTACTGTGAGTCCCATGTAAGCGAAAAGCCCGAGAAGAGACTGCAGACATAGCCCATCCAAGAGAAGAAGCGTTCACATCCTGGCCTCCAAATGGGTGATATTTGGGTTCCAAAGTCTCAAGAAATTTTCTGATTTCTTTCTCAAACTTAAGGAGAAACCTACATCTTTTATCTACCTGATAAAGGAAGTTATCACCATCATACATCTATTCAGTGGCTATCAGAAGGTTGCAAACACAGAGTATATTCTCTCTTTCCATATGTTTCATAAATGACAACACAGAAAACATATCTGACTGAAATATAGTTTCATGCAAGAGAACTTCCTAATGCAATCCCCTAATGGGGATAAAATGAAATCAGAAGACTATATCACTTAGAGGCAGAAGTCAATAATTTGACAAAATTTGTTATAAGTAATTTGAAAAGAGTACCTGATGGATAAGAGGAGCGTATTGGAGACTTTTTATATCTTCACCAGCAAAGAAAATAGGTACATTGAAGGCTTCAGGCAAATTGCTGACGTAGGGCCACCAAAAGGATCCAACTGTGGCTCTTTCTTGGAGAAGTTTCAAACCTAGCCGCATAGCCCACAGTTCCTCTGCCACATTCTCCCCAGAGGATCCAATTTACTCCATATGGAAAAGTTATACTAGCCAAATTTCGAAATAGAAATTACAAAAGATGTTGTAACTGTTTGTTGGGAGGTCTCCAGACCAACAAAAAAACCATCAATAAAAGAAACTTACACATTTATCAGGTATATTACACAAATTATCATGTCGGACAATTGGACCAGGAGACCAAAATTGAATATTGGCGTAAAATGATAGACTAGAATCAAGGGATGATTTCAGCTTCAACCTCTTCGACCAAAAGAAAGAAACATGACCCCGGGTACAGGAATATGTGACAGAAAGTCATATGGTGAAATTTCCTACTCTTTCCCACATATGCAACATCTTTCTGTCATTGTTTATTTTAGCACTTGAGTAACCTTTACTCGTAATTTCCTTGCAACTACACTTAAAGTTGCAAGGGGCTATCAGGTGCAAGAAAAAAAAAAAGGAGACAAAAAGTATATATAATAATTCTAGCATGCAAAGTATATGTTTCAACAAAATAATGGAAGCAAGAAGCGAATGTATACAATCAACCTTCCACTTCTTAGATGGGACAAACACCATCCTCATCCCAAAGCTTACACTTGCACTCAAATATTAGCTTCTGGAAGGCTACGTTCATGGAAAATAATTAGCAACTTAGCATAACTTCGCCGCCTCTGCCCAATTCAAAATTTCATACAACTGAATAAACAAAGAATATGGAACAACATATTTTGAAAAATCCCATTAAGCTGTCAGTTGTGTTTGCTTTCACAACACTAACACCCAAGTTTTGTTCTTGCCATCCACTTGAGTGATCGGCTTGTCTTTGTAATCTTTTCTTTTGGGCTTTTGTAATATAAATTTTCAATGAAAAAAAACACCCAAGTTTTTGCAGAAAAGGGTTTGTGGGAATTTGAATTGCTTCATATGGCAAATGGTAATCATACCAGCATTTAGCATTAGAACTCTAATTTCATCACCTATATCATAGTGGAAAAAATAATTGCTTCCTAATATGGATTGACCCATTTGGATCCTGTACTACATATAGGTCAAATTGGATGCTAGACTATAGGAACAAACAAAGCCTCCTTGGATGCGTTGGGTGAGCGTGAAAACAATAGGATTGGGCATTAAAGAAACAGAAGCCCAGCCTACAGTGAAGAAATTGACTCAAGTGACCAGACCAGAATTCAGAAACTGTTCTTACAGTTTTCAAAAATTCAAGTTTGCATTGTGTTTTTTGTCTAGTCGTCTGGCTTTATGGAGCTCTGTGAGAAAGAACTAAATAATTGTTATCACAAAATTACGTAGCAATTATTTAATAAATTGGCTATTTAATAGCAGTTAAACAATTTTATCATTACAGAGTTGGAATTTGTTCATATACACATCAAGTGCTATTGGTTGACAAATTCTCTTCTCCATTCATGATCATGATCTTTACTTTTTGTCAATACTCTTTCTTTCTTCTTTTTTGTTTATCGACGTGAATTTATTACTTGAATTAGAAATAGAAAAGCCTTTCCCATAAGCGATACTGCAGATTATTGTATGGCAGCTAATAACAAAGTGTCTCAAGTATAACATATGCTAAAAACATTTGCTTTTGTAAATTCTGGCTAATATTAATAAACAAATCTGCGAGAAGAACATAACGTAGTATAACTCACGACATCTCATTATAGGTTAATTAGACAGTCTTATGCAGAATTTGAGCAAGACATACCTACAAAACTTCCAAAGAAAATCAATAAGAAGCTCACTACATTGTAAGCTGATTTCCATCTTCAAAAACACTAAAGATCCTCACTTTTTATGCAAATACCATCAATAACATAATTGAATATACAAGTTTAAACTTAATGCACATATATAGTACCTGGAACTCGACTACCCAACTGGGTCAAGACCGAGTTGGACCCGCCACCATCCGAATCAGCAGAGGGAAAGCTCAAAGGAATATGGTTGGGAAGGGAAATGAGCTCCGACCCTTCACCGATCTCCCGAGAAGCGACCAGGCCGAGGCCGTGAGAGCCATTGTCTGATACTTTCACGTCCGGGTGGACGAAGCCGCCTTCTCTCTGTACCCAGCGAATGAGATCCGGCGGGTGAGGGACGAGGCGGGTGGCGCTCTGATGGTAGAAAGAGACGCAGATGAGGGGCCGGAGCTGGGATATGGAGATGAAGTCCCTCGTCGCCGCCATTAGCGACGCCTTTGAAGCTCTCATCTTGACTGGCTGGAACTGGAAAACGGCTCGAAGGGCCTGTACATCGAAGGGATGCAACCGCTGATTTGGGCCCAAATTCATTTTTTGTTTGGCAACAGTTTTGGGCCCATATACATGGTAATCCATATCATCGTACTCCCTCCGTCCAAAATAGCTAGTTACATTTTTTTTCTTTTCTTTTTTTTTATTACGAGGGGTATTCCTTGGTGCATATTTTTTGCCGATGATGTAATTTTAGTTGATAAGACTAAAATAAGTTTGAAGGTAAAACTAGAATTATGGAGGGAAACTTAAAATCAAAGGATTTTAAAATAGGCAAAAGGTAGTCTCCAACCGGGTGGAGAGACCCTTTCTCCAATCTAGTGGGTAACAACTTTTAGATTGTGATCTAACGGATGGTTATTAACTTGCTATTTTTAAATCTAACTTAACCTTAGCTAACCCTTCGTTACCTTCCGGCCTCACCCCACAATCCTGTCAGCAATTCCTCCCCTTGCACGACCTCGTCATCCCTCTCCACTAGTCCCTTCAACCCCCCATGCTTGTCCCCCCTCTCCTCATGTTTGAGATCTGTCTCCCACTATTCCCCTTCCACTCTTCTAGATCGCCTTCTCCCTTACCCTATGTCTCTGATCTGGGCACTATAAAAGAGTCCCACCAGCACCATCGACACCTGTATGAATCCAATGCAAAGAGGGAGATGGGCTGCCTCCGACTTGCCGAGAGGGTGTTGTGGGTTAGTGAGAGGCTGAGAGCCAACAAAGTTAGCCACAAGACATGAGTATCTTCTCGTTTTTACGAGTTAAAGAGGGTGAACATTGGTTAAGGTCAAGTCGGTGAGAATCGTTGTATAATGATCCTAGGGTCAGTGGCCTAGTCAATCAGAGATAACCTCTCTCCATTCGGTTGTAGAGTCCCAAGACCTTTAAAATAAATAGAATTAAGACATAGTTTATGAAATTAATTTTAAGGCAAATAAAAATATAAATAGAACTTTAGTTGAAATAGATGAGCATTAAGTGCCGAAGTGTGAGAAATTATGTTATTTATGATCTATTACCCACAAAGAGGGAGATATTGATATTAGTATACAGGGTAAATACAGGGTGGGTAAAGTGGAGGGCAACCTCAAGAGTTCTATGTGATAAACGCATTCCAAATAGGCGTAAAAGCAAATTATATAGGATAGTTATTAGACCTGTAATACTCTATGGAGCGGAGTGTTGGGCTCAAAGGAAATGTCATATAGATAAATTGAATGTAGCCAAAATGAGAATGCTAAGGTAGATGTGTAGGATAACTCAGAGAGATAGGATTAGGAATGATATATATGTGAGAACTTAGGGGTAGCACCTTTAGGGAGGAGGCTTAGGAAGTGTAGATTGCATTGGTATGAGCAACATGCAAAGAAGACAAATAGATATTTTGCTGACAAGATTAGAAGGGATGCATGTAAATGATGCCAAGAGAGGGAGAGGGAGACCGAAGAGAACTTGGATGGAAATAATAAGAAATGATGTTTTTGCTTTTCTCTTACAAAAGTGACAACATAAAACAGGCTAAAATGGAGGCGTAAGATCCATGTCGTCAACCCCAAATTATTCGAAAAATGCGTTACTTGATTATGATTATAATTTGTGAATGAGGAGTATTGGAGTTTTTAGGACCGGACTAGAAGGGGCAAGGCAGCCAACCTTGTAGAGCATCGTGTTCCATCGCCATTCCCCCTATGGTGCATACAAGGCCTACCCATCATACGCACCAAGTAAATCGTGATATACTCCCTGATGGGTGGCCAACTAATTGGGGGTTCAAACTCGGGATCTCCCCTTCATGAAGCATGTCTTAGCCATCACACCAACACTTTGTTGGTTATAGTTCAAAATGGGAAAACACATTTAGCCTTTTTTCTCCATGGAGGCTTGTTCCTGCTTTGGGGATCAGTGTGGCTTAAAAAATTACCACCTCTACAAACCACATTGTATCTACCTTTTTCGGATAGACAGAGTAATATGTAAAATGAATGTGAAAAGAAAAAAGAACTAAAATGATCAAAGTATAATATATACCATAAAAATAAAGGAGAACCAAGATGGTTCAAGTAAAATGAATGTAAAAAGGAAAAGGAAATTGAAGGATTATCTACATGTGACTATTCCTACCAAGCCAGATTTGCCAAATGATGAAGAATGCAAGAAGACCCATTACCAAGCCAAAAAAGGGTTTGAAAAGGGGCTTGGAGCAACTAAAGCTAGTTATTGGATCAAAAGAATCACATATTTTAAGACCATTTTGTATTTGAACTCCAAGAAGTCACAAATTTTCTTATATCCCTTTAATTTTTTTGAAACAAGTTCAAGTCATAAACTTGTGCTACATTTTACGCTACCTATCCAACATATGAGAATATGCTAATCTTTGTAAAGTCATGTAGGTCTGCTTCTATACTTCCTCTATCAAAAGTAAGTAGATGCATTTGATGCCCAAAATAAGCTGATTTATCGACTAATTGTGGAAAGAAATAATTTATCTACTAATTTCGGAAAGAGTTGTCCTTAACCATCCTGGTTGCATCGCGAACAACTTGAATTAAAGAACCAATCATGCTTTTGTCAAGAAAAGAGTGTGTTGTGTATGAAAGTGATTTAAATTGAAACAGATCAAATTAGCAATGTTGAACACCGTAAAATGCTAACAAAACACCCTTAATTATTCAATGTATTTTTCACATGATATTTCACTAGTTAATTATAAAATTTGAAAATCTAACACTACATTTAATGTTCATGTCATGTATATTGATGTTTCTTTTGTATCAGTTGAGAATCAATTGAATGCTTACATGAGATTCATGTAAAAAAAAAATTTTAGAAAATACGCTAAACGAAAATATTTAGTATACTTTTCTCTTTTGTATCTCTCTTCTAGTTTTGATATTATATTTGATTCATTAGATTGTTTGCTTTTTATATTACTAGCCTTTATATTGTTTTAAATCATTACTTGTTTTAATAATATTCTCTATCTTGGGATGTGTGATATTTTCTTATGGCAGGCAAGGAATGTCATATCGGATATTGCAAACTCACACTGTAGTTTCTACCTTGACTAATCACACAAATGCCACTTAATTAAGTACGAGTTTCTATCCCAGCAGAAAAGAGGTTTACAGGAACTACCATTTTACTCTCTTACTCTAATCCACAATCTTAAGGAAGTAAACAATAAATAGACTAATATAGGTCATACCCTTCCATGACCTTTCATCCCAGCAGATGTTCAGATTTACAAGAACTGCCATATTATACTTTATTACTCTAATCTCCGAGAGATAACCACAATCTCAAGGAGGTAAGATAACGAAATTAACTAATCAAATAAATGTCACTTCATATCCTATTATGAGCTTCCATCCGGAGCAGATAACAGATTTCGGGAACTCCAATGTTGTACTCTATTGCTCTAATCTCCTCACCCTATTCACTCCACTAAACAAAGAACATTTTTAAAGTCCTTGTTGTTGTACCACCTCCTGAGGGCCTCCTTGGACCAGTCCCACCACCTGAGGCAAAGCCCCTAGTTGTTCAGGTGCTTGTGGTACTTAAAAACACTTGCAAACTTTTTTGTTTTACTTCTTGAGATTGTGGTTTGTCAATACTTGTCTTTTCTTTGTTTCTATTGACTTGGAAGTCCATATAGATTTTGAATGTCACTTTTCGGAGTTCTGTTTCGCCTTGTGTTAATATTAGCTAGAGCTTTCAGAAAGTCCTGAGAATCCACTATTGTGGTTAGGACACTAACTTCATTTTTGCTAAATTGCGGACAATTGGCAATTTCAGACCTAGACTTGAGAGGAAATTTTACCATTGCCGGAGTCATATGAAACTCTTTTTGGTAAACTAGAATTGAAAGGCATGTTAATGTTTTTTTTCTGAGGTATCAACTTGGAAATTTTGTGGCTGCCTTTGCTTATAAGGTTAATGTACATAATGCATTGGAAGCAGAATCTATGGGCTGTTATTATGGAATTAAGCTAGCGGTTCATCTACAAGTTAGATATCTTATCAATCAAGGAGATTCTCATGTTCTTATTAAACTCATCAATGTCAATTGTCCAAGTGGGACCTGGTATATTAAAGGACATTTGCAGTGTATTCGACAATTTAAGGCACAAAATGGGACTTGCAAAATCTATCATATCTACAGAGAACAAAACCAGGTTGCTGATCTTTTGGCTAATTTTGGAGTGAATGGGTTCTCATGTTGTTGGCTCTCACAACCACCGGAATTTATTTGGGAGGCTCTACATAAAGATCAGAGTGGTCAATGGTTCTCCAGGCTCATGAGGTTTTCTTAATTATTTCCTGCTTTGTAGCAAAAAAAAAAGTGAATGAATCACTTAATACTGAATTCGCTAGCTAGATGACAGATGTTTAAGATATATTTACTGAATATAATTGAAGACATGCGATGGAATTTTTGTGAAATAAAGAGCACGGCAACTTGCAATGCTATTCTGTAAAATTGGAGTTGTGAATAGTTGTTTTGGTTATCAATCACATGCATTGCATATCTTGATCTATGTATGAAACGAATAATGAGCATTTTAAAACATAGGTTCAATTCTTTGTGCGGATGCAAACTCTTTATAAAGGATTATAGCACAGACTTTGGAAGTCAATATGTAGAAGCGAAGATGTTGTCAACCTAGGCGCTAAGTAAAAGTCCAGTGCACAACGAAGAGGCTTCCCCCTGATAGCTGTCCAGTGTATAACAGTTATCTCAGATAGCCATCAAATAAGGTATCTAAGACCGCTAAACATGTCATTCCAATTTAGTTTAGATAACAACCGTATCATATCAGTCAACTATTTGTAAAATTTTCTCTCAAATCCAGGACTGCATTTGTTAATTGTCAACAGTTAATGCAACCGTCTCATATCAGGGTTTATGATCTTTGCTACGGTCCATTATAAAGAGAGGGCTTGCATCTGCGAGCCAGTTCACACAAGGAATGCGAAGCTCTGTCTATGCTGTTATTTTTTGGATGAGAATATTTTGACCTTGCATCTCTGTTATAATTGTTGGTAAAGTACTTAATCTTGGTATACAGGAATTGGTTTTTCCGCATACTATGCCATGCGGAATAATTTGATCGTCACATGTGGGCTATTTAAAGATATCATGAAAGGTTGTGCCTCATAGAAGAAAACAAGATAATTGCTGATGCAGGTTTAGATAAATCAAACGTATAAGAGATGAATGAAGAAAACATGTGGCTAGGAAAAGAGAAAGCGGAGGTGGAGGTCAGTCATTCTTGCTCTGTTTGCAATTCTTTTTCTCCTTTATAATACTCTTTATGCTGTTTCGAGTAAAATTTATCTGGATGCTACATTTAGAAAGGCTAGAATAGAAGATGTAAAGGCAGCTGATAGCCAAAAAAGTCATTGTGGAGTTTAAGAGATGGTAAGCTTACGATGATGCAAGAAAATTGATTGTTTCAACTCAGAAAGTCAACCAAGCAGTTCATCAAACTAAACTAAAGAGGAGTTTCCTTTTTTAACCCAGTAAATACTGTCTTAACTGAAGGGTAATCGGGCCGCAACGGAAGCGAATTTTAAGATTTTTATCCGTTTGATGTGGGTTCTCAAAGATTGGGTTTTTCCTTCAAACAACAAATATAACTTAATGATTATCAAATTAGAATCACTAACCTTCGGCCTTTGTGCCTACGAATCACTCCACAGATAAGAATATGTCCGAGAACACCAAATCCTTCACCGATCGAGTGTAGAATGTCGTGAAAAGCTATATTCCCCGAATTAGCTTTTTCACCCAATGAAATCAAGATCATCAAATCTAGAGAGAGTGACGCAATTTCAAACCAAAAGAAGCATTTCATTAGCATGGAGGGCGTCCCCTCCATTGCCTTTAAAAAGGCAGAATTTCAGTTACAAAAAATCATGCCATTTTCGGTTTCCCGAATTGGCTCAACGTCTCTCCCAGAACTTATTTCCAATATGGTGACTCTTATTTGACAATTCCATTTTGGTCGTACCAAAATAGCTAATTCCAAATAAGTGATTTCCGGATCGGTGATGATTATAGTGTATCTTCCAATTTAGTGTGGACCGGGCCCATGGAAGCCTAACTACTCCACATGCCTACACTTGCACGAGAGAGCCGACTCCTCTCAATCAAGACAAGTAAAATGGGACAAGAACCCATATTTACTTACATCCCCCACTATGGGTTCTTTGTTCATATTTGCGATCCACAGTGACTCGTGCACTAGTCCTGTTGTAATCCAAAACTATGAACGTGTTTTACAAATAGATCCGTCGTTAAGGCCTTCGTTAACAGATCAGCTAACATCTCAACCGTAGGAAGATGACTCACTGTCAACTTTCCCCGTTGTAGCATGTCAAACACATAAAAGTAATGCACCTCTATGTGCTTAGCTCTTGAACTGATCTCCCCATTACGGAGTGTCGACACAGTTGCCAAATTATCACAATAAATTTGGACAGGAGCATCAGTCCACTGTTCTAGCTGTAACCCAGCTAGAAACTCTTTAATCCAAACTGCCTCGGAAGCTGCTAAACTGCATGCAACAAACTCAGCTTCCATCGTGGACTTAGTAACGCATTTCTGCTTCTTACTAGCCCATGCCACGGCGCCGCAACCAAGCATAAGAACATAACCAACAGTGGATTTTCTGTCATCCTTACACCCGGCATAGTCCGAATCACTATAGCCTTCCAATGACAGGTTCTCGGCCTGATATGTGAGTTTCATATCCTTGGTACCCAACAGATATCTGAACACCCGCTTAATAGCCTGCCAGTGTTGCATACCTGGGTTAGCCTGATATCGACTCACTAGGCTTACTACAAAAGCCAAATCAGGTCGAGTGCAGTTCATGGCATACATCAAGCTCCCAATAGCCTGCGCATATGGCACAGATTGCATCTTCAGACGTTCCTCGCCTGATGCAGGTGCCATTCTTTTGGACAAAACTATCCCTTTATAAATGGGCGAATCTATGGTTTTCCAACCAATCACATCAAAGCGTTTCAATACACTCTCAATGTACGATTCTTGAGATATACTTAGCCTCCTCGCTTTTCTATCTCTCTCAATCTTCATCCCGAGGATGTAAGATGCTTCACCCATATCTTTCATTTCAAATTGGGTCTTGAGCCATTCTTTAAGACTGAGAATCATACTAGTGTCATTCCCCATTAATAATATGTCATCTACATATAGTGACAATATCATAAATCTACTCCCATCTCTAAAGGAGTATACACAATGGTCATAGTCATTGGCTACAAAGCCATATTCACTTATCACCTTGTGAAAAGTAAAATACCATTGTCTTGGCGATTGTTTCAGTCCATACAATGATTTAATAAGTTTGCACACTTTAGTTTCCTCTCCGGAAACAACAAACCCCTCGGGTTGTTCCATGTAAATCTCCTCCTCTAAATCACCATTTAGGAAGGCAGTCTTTACATCCATCTGGTGCAACTCTAAATCTAAGTATGACACAATTGCCAACAAACATCGGATCGAGATGAACCTGGACACTGGAGAATAAATCTCCTTGAAGTCTATGCCCTCTACTTGTGTGAAACATTTCGCCACAAGTCTAGCTTTGTACTTCTCTATTGATCCATCAGCTTTAAGCTTCTTCTTGAAGATCCACTTACACCCAATGGGTTTCCGTTCGTCTGGTAAGTCAACAATCTCCCAGACTTTGTTCTTCAAGATTGAATCCATTTCCTCTTGAACAGCCTTCCGCCATTCCTTGGAATCTGGACTACTCATAGCCTGCTCAAATGTGACTGGATCATTAAGTACAGGGTCATCTACCGATATTTCATCTTCACCAAGCATGGCATAGTAATCCTTCAACAAAATTGAAGGTCTACGCTCTCTTGATGTTCGAATTTCAACATCCTCATTGGATGTGTTACCTATCACTCGTTCATTACTAGTGACAGTAACTTTCTCTTTCTCAATTTCAAAGAGTTCAACTTTCTGACTAGGAGTTTTAAGGTCTATATCTTCCTCAAGAAAATAAGCATCTCTAGACTCTATAACCCCCACTGTCCCATCATCATGGTGTACTACAAATCGATACCCTTTCGAATGGTCACAATAACCTATAAAATTACATTTTATGGTCTTGGGATCCAACTTAGTTCTTAGTTGATCAGGCACCCTCACATGGGCCTTTGACCCCCACACTCTCAAGTTCGAAAAGTTTGGACGTCTTCCCGTCCATAATTCATAAGGAGTCAATTTGATCGACTTAGATGGTATTCAATTTAGTACATAAACAGCGGTGTCTAGTGCTTCACCCCAAAACTGCGTTCCTAGTTCAGAGTGGTTTAACATGGACCTTACCATGTCCATCAAAGTCCTATTACGTCTTTCAGCAACTCCATTCTGTTGAGGGGTATACGGTAAAGTATACTGATGCACTATTCCTTGGTTTGTACAATAGTCCTTGAACAAATCAGATGTGTACTCACCACCTCTGTCTGTTCTCAGAACTTTAATCTTCCGTCCTAATTGGTTTTCAACCTCAACCTTAAATTCCTTGAATTTTTCTAAGGCATCGGACTTTCTCGATAACAAGTACACATAACCATATCTAGAATAGTCATCTATAAACATAATAAAATACATCATTCCCCTTTGAGTCTTGACATTTATAGGCCCACAAATATCTGAGTGAATGACCTCTAAAAGGTCAATTGCTCGTTGTCCTTTCGGAAAAGGTAGCTAGTCATTTTGCCAGATAGGCAATCCTCACACATGCGCAAATTATCACTTATTCTAGGTAGTAACCCACTACCCGACATTCGGTGTAATTTTGTCGCATTCACATGACAAAGGCGTAAATGCCACAACAATGCATTATCAACAGCAACACAAGCAACATACTCAGAATCAATCATTTCATTATTAGCAAAGTCAATGGATACATCAAGTTTGAATAAACCATCAACTAAAGAAGCAGTAAATAAAATATTATTCTTTTGCCCCACAGTTCCCTTGCCACCCTTGAACTTGACTTCAAATCCCTTTTGAGTCAGAAGAGGGATTGAAATCAGATTCCTACTAATAGTAGGTGCATACAAGACATCTGTGAGGACCAGAGTGTTTCCTCCTAAGAGAGGAACACGGACAGAGCCAATCCCCAGCACGTCACAATAGGTGTTATTCCCCATGTAGATCTTGTGCTCTCCGGGACTAATTTCTTTCATCTCAGCGAAAGACTCCTTTGCCATTGCCACATGACGGGTTGCAGTCGAGTCAAGCCACCAACCTCTAGTGTTAGTGTTTACAATCAGTGCCTCAGAAATCATACAAACTATGTCCTTTCCTCCACCCTGCTGTTTCTTTTTCTCATTGCCCTGGGAGCCATTAGGACAGTTCCTGCTAAAGTGACCCATCTGGTCACATGTAAAGCAGGCTCCCTTCTTTTTGTTTTTGGCCTTGTCTCTACCCTGGAATTGAGGCTTCTTTCCTTTCCTCTTGAAGTTCTTCTTTGAGGTGCCTGCATAGGACCCACCTTTCTTAGAGCCAACATGATGAGCAAGGTTGGCAGATGCATTAGAGGCCCTCATATGCTCTCTCCTTTCCTGCTCCAAGCCCAGCTTGGCAGTAAGGTCATCGAGAGTGAGTTTCTTGTCACTCAGGTTCAACGCCACCACAACTGCTTCCCATGATGGAGGGAGACTAGTGAGTATCGTAGACACTTGGGCCCCCAATGAAATTGGATCTCCAAGCATCTCCAATTCACTAGCAATAATAGTCATGGCATTTATGTGCTCAAGCACATTCTTGCCCTCCTCCATCCTCATGTTGGTATAGCGAGTGTGGAGCAACCTGATGTGTGCCTCAGTATGCTCTCCATACCTCCTCTCAATGGCCTCATACATTTCTTTGGCCGTTTTGTGCTTCTCAAAAAGCAACTCCATCGTAGGCTCTATAAAGATAAGCATCGTGGTCCTTACTCGTGCATCCTCCATCTTGAACTTCTCGTACTCTCTCTTTTGAGCAACAGTACTCTGTTCACCCGTAGGTTCAACAACTTGGTCTAGCACATGACCCAAGTCATCAAGGAACAGAATGTGACGGATGCGCCTCTTCCAGGTAACAAAATTGGTGGAATTCAACTTTTCAGTCTTTGCCAACTCACTGGAGACCATACGGGAAGCCATTGCAACTTTTATGAAATCAGCAAGTGTTTCAATCAAATTGAAGATAAAAATTTACAATCAATGGAACAGGACAATCAGTGTAAAAACAGCACAGTTTGAATCACTAATTAACTACCAACAAACATATAATCAAGTGGCAAAAATACTACTTCAATATTAATTAGTTTTTCAAATCTTATCCCGCCGATCTATCGCATCAAAATACCCGATCGATCGCAATACGATCGATCACGTCAATTTCTCCGATTGATCGCAGCTTTCCGCTGTCGATTTTGCACAACTTACAGTATATACGATCGATCGTGTTCTCAGCCGATCGATCGCTCTGCTTGTAACAATATATTCAATCGTAAGCCCGATCGATCGCGTTTAGAAGCCGATCGATCGCTTTGATTGCTGTATAAAAAATAAATTTTTCCAGTAGATACGATCGATCGTAAATACTTCCAATCGATCGTTTCTAATGCAATTTCGATATTGGTTTTTAGCAGTAGATACGATCGATCGCAATTCGTGCCGATCGATCGTTTCCCTCTTTAAAAGCAACTCAGCGATCGATGCCGAACGATGGCGATCGATCGTTTTCCTTTTTCAAGAGACTTAACGATCGATGCCGATCGAAGCCGATCGATCGTGACCAGTCGTCTTCTCCGATTTTACCTTTGAGCGATCGATCGCTCTTGATGCCGATCGATCGCGACTGTAAAAATCGAGATTTTCAGTCGGAAAAAACCGCGAGGAAAAATCCCACAAATTTCTTGGAACTCTCACACCACAACGGATCCAAAGCTCCGATACCAATGAAGGGTAATCGGGCCGTAGCGGAAGCGAATTTTAATATTTTTATCCGTTTGATGTGGGTTCTCAAAGATTGGGTTTTTCCTTCAAACAACAAATATAACTTAATGGTTATCAAATTAGAATCACTAAACTTCGGCCTTTGTGCCTACGAATCACTCCACGGATAAGAATATGTCCGAGAACACCAAATCCTTCACCGATCGAGTGTAGAACGTCGTGAAAAGCTATATTCCCCGAATTAGCTTTTTCACCCAATGAAATCAAGATCACCAAATCTAGAGAGAGTGACGCAATTTCAAACCAAAAGAAGCTTTTCATTAGCATGGATGGCCTCCCCTCCATTGCCTTTAAAAAGGCAGAATTTCAGTTACAAAAAATCATGCCATTTTCGGTTTCCCGAATTGGCTCAACGTCTCTCCCAGAACTTATTTCCAATATGGTGACTCTTATTTGACAATTCCATTTTGGTCGTACCAAAATAGCTAATTCCAAATAAGTGATTTCCGGATCGGTGATGATTATAGTGTATCTTCCAATTTAGTGTGGACCGGGCCCACGGAAGCCTAACTACTCCACATGCCTACACTTGCACGAGAGAGCCGACTCATTTCTATGCACATCATCTGTGTATGGAAATGTGTAGGAATCTGCTGTAGGGTTATCACTGCCCATTTGTAAACGAGTGACAAGAGCATTGAGTTTTAATGAGGCTTAACAATGCTTTTTACATGCGTCCGATCATATTACTGGTATTTGTTTGCAATTGCCGTTGCCTCTTGTGCTGGATATATAACAGAGTAATTACAATCATAACAATCCTAAATATACTAGGCTTATATGAACTTGTGGGTATGATTTACTCGCCGAGTTTAATTAAAGCTTTCCAGGGTTGCCTACCCGCCCATTGTTTGCGTTCTCGTTACATGCTAACCATTTTCTGCAACGGCATTGCTCTAACATTGTCCCAGAATGTACACTTGAAGGGTTATATATCATTACTTTTTGTGAGCATATGTTTTGATGGCTTGATCTGAGTGCTACGCATTTTCCCTTGTTAATTTTCGAAGTTATAAGCAGTAAAGGCCAAAATAGTATTACAGGGAGTGGAAATTAGGTCTTCAGAAAACATTTATAGTTTGTACAAAGCATTCTAGCATGGCTTTTTGTAAATGACGGATACAACTGTGAATCTTTAGCAAAAGCTGATTCAACACGAAAGCAGCTCAATCGTATTAAGAATATAGAAAAGGAAGTAAACAGAAGATAAGTGCCGGCTTGCTGGAAGCAAACTGAGCAGGTAGAAGCAAAATTTAAATTGTGTCCAGCAATCGATCAACCTTTATGAAGAGCAATGCTCACGAAGGTCAACCCGTATAAAAGTGTGTCGAGCAGCATTTAGATTAGCCCATACCCACCAAAGGTTATATCTAAGCTTGTAGCACTGTTTCTAATGGCTTCTGCATAGCAACTCACCGTCATGGTCTTTGATCCAGGTGGAGAGCATACGTTTAGCCACATGCCTTTCCTATCATCTAACCAGGGGCGGACGTAGGAATTTTTGTCAATGGGGTCATAAGTAGGGGTGTAAACGGCGTCCGTGTCCGTTCGTTCGTCTGTTTTATTGTCCAAACGGACATAAAAAATTTGTCAGTCATGGACACAGACAGCTTTGGTGGTTTGGCATATGAGCGGACGCGGTTGCAAACGGAATGCATCCGCATCCAGAGCCATCTGTGTCCATCTGTTTAAGGTAAATGGTTTATAATGTTCGTGTCTGAAATGGTGGTGCACCCGGTAGAGCCCAATAGGCCGAGAAGCAACAAGGGTGATGAGACGGCAAAGCCTATATCCTATCCCTTGTTGTTTTGAAGCCAGACGAGGATTGTGACACCCAAGGAAGTCCCTAGGGCTATGCTAAAGAGATAGAAAGTGAAGAATGTAGAGATATATTTACGCTCCTTCTGATCGTTCTCATTAAATTAGTCAGCGCCTAATGTTGGCATAGCGGTCTTCAAGTCTCCAAAGCCTAATGCAATGAGATAGAGGCCGGAGAAGAGGATGGCAGCCTTCTGGCTGCTTGCATGGGGGCAATTGGCTCTTGGATCAAATATTATGCAGAACGTTGGTTGGAGAGTTTTCACCTTAGCTTGGATTGCAAGTAGCAAGAAACCCTGTCAAGAATGTAAAAAAAAATTATTATAAGAAAACTATGAATAACTAGGCCAACGACTAAGGTGTATTGAATTAAAATATATAGGAAAACTATGAAAATGAAATGTAATTATGATAAATTACTCTAGA
This sequence comes from Houttuynia cordata, assembly GCA_039654745.1. Taxonomy (NCBI): domain Eukaryota; kingdom Viridiplantae; phylum Streptophyta; class Magnoliopsida; order Piperales; family Saururaceae; genus Houttuynia; species Houttuynia cordata. The sequence continues at coordinate 3,818,704 of CM077504.1, forward strand.
AAAAATTAAATGTACATTATGCGTTAAAGGCATACTATTTGATATCTTGTTGACTTTCAATTGCGATAATTTCTATAAAAGATGTATCTCAACGCTAAGAAAAATAGTCAACAAATATTAAGTTAATCGGAAAAATAAAAGAACAAGTGTAAATGGTCAGTTTTAGAGAGGGGAGGGGTTTGGGTTTTATGAGATTGGTCAGAGACTGAGGGGGTCAGCCCATTTTTCCACTGGGGTCAGTCCATTGTAACCCAAAAATTAATATCCAACCCAATGGCCATTTTCCATTGGGGGTAGTGAAAAAACCCAAAACTCTGTGGGGTCATCTGACCCCGGAGCCTTCAACGTGCGTCCGTCCGTGCATCTAACCACGGACAATACATTATTATGATATATGCCTATATTAGGAGCATGTCGCATGCATAATAGTACAAACTTTGTTTATAACCATGAGCTAATGCAGATCAAAGAACTGAGAAAGTAAAACTGGATTAGAAGAGGAATCCTCATGCAACAATTAAAATGTAAAGGGAAAATACGTTTGATCCGGCGATACTTCATGAGCATGTTCCCTACAACCAAAAGTGGTTTATAATAGCCGAACATGTAAAATGGTCACATACTGCGATTTTGCAGCAACCATTTAACTCAGGCAAGGGAGAATTTGATGGCGAGATGCAGAATCGTGGTCACAATGTTCGGCTAGCCAATGGGGCACAATAATGCCCCCTGACTGTAGAGGCTACCCGCTTCGGGAGAAGTTATTAGGTACGCTCATGCTCATCACCAACCGGTGATTGACACGAAATCTAATTTGTGGGTCCTCAAGTTAAGCAGGGAGGTGTGTCAATCATCCTTGGTGATGAGCATGAATTTCCTGTATGCCGGGTACCTAATAATTTCTCCCCGCTCCGGTGCCTCGTAGCTCTTCCCATGTTTGCATTATTAACGAGGGGGAGTAGGCAGTGTTCCATGTGGAATAGTCTAAGGGGCATCGGCAGATGTATATGCAATAGTTACTAAACAAAAAGTTGTTGAACCGTATCCAAACCAGGTGAATTTCGCAGTATTAGGCAGATTCACCGAATTCTGGACGAATTAGTGTATATTCGTCCCGAAGTGCGGGTAGTCTTCAATATCTTAGGGTGCATTTGGAAATTGACATAGAAATTTTAAAAAAAAATCTCAGCGTAAAAATTTTTAGGGTGATTTGTAGGTGATTTTTCTGATTATGAAAAACCCGTTTGGGAACCTGAAATTAATTATATTTTCAGCCTTCAAAAATCAGCCTAACTCCTGTTTGGTGACTTGTATTTTCGAACCTGAAAAAAAATTAAGTATAATTTACATTTGGCAGAGTAGGTGAAAATTTTTTGTTTTAGCTGACGGCGACGGGCGGCGGTGGTGGCGGCGATGGGAGAGCAGTAGGAGGTGATAAAATGACGTGGAGAAAATTTTCAAGTTGATGCTCATTCGAATGAGAATCAGCATTTTCACTTCTTTAACGAGTGATTTGCTTATTTTTTTCAGTTTTCAACGTGAGGAGTGAAAATTCTCAATTTCAGTTTCTAAATGCACTTACAACTGATAGGTGAACCTTTCACCATAAGCAGCTCCTGTCAGCTCTTTCACTAAATAAACAGTTTTCACCTCAATCAGCCCCTTTCAACCTAATTTTTTTTCCAATTTTTCAGTAACCAAACGCACCCTTAGTCATCTAACCAAGGAGCATCATGTTGGCTTTGAAGCAGTTGTATGGTACTGGCATTTTGTAGACGTAATTCGGTGTTAGTCCCATCTATCTCTATCTATAGTTTAGCGGTAGCGATCGATCGGGCATTCGATCGACCTTGAAGTTTCTGTCTCGGCGTTTGGTTACTGAAAAACTGAAAAAAAAATTAACCTGAAAGAGGTGAAAAGTGTTTGGTTACTGATTGAGCTGACAGGAGTTGCTGACGTAGATAGGTAAAAATTTTCACCTATCACATGTAGGTGTGTTCGGAAGCGGAAATGGAGAATTTTCACTCGTGATGTTGAAAACTGAAAAAAATCAACAAATCACCTCTAAAATAGGTGAAACGCTAATTCTCATTCGAATGAGCATTAGCCTGAAAATTTTCTCCTCATCACCTCTCGTTGCCACCACAGCCATTGCCACCACTGCTGTCACTGCCACCATCGCCGCCGGCCACTGCCATCGCCACCGGCCACTGCCATCGCCGCCACCCACCGCCGGCCACAAGCCACTGGCGCCACTCCCCGCCCCAGACCACCACCACTGTCGCCACCCATTGCCCAAAAAAGAAATTTTTCACCGCCTCCACCAAACGCAAATCATACCTAATTTTTTTTAGGTTACCAAACGCAAGTCATCAATTAAGAGTCAGGCTGATTTTTAAAAGCTAATAATATGATTAATTTCATGTTCCAAATGGATTTTCCACAATTAAAAAAAGCACCTACAAATCACCCTGAAAATTTTCTGGCTCACATTTTTTTTCACTTTTCCCTATCAATATCCAAACGCACCCATGCTTACAAACTGTGTACAAATTTTTGCCCAAATCTTTGATACCGGCCCAAAGACCTCTATAACCTCATCTCTCTGCGAGCTCTATTGATTTGGGATTGTCCTCATTTAGAGGCCTGACCAGACGATTGATTACGACCCAACCTTCAACAGTTGTATTTTAGGGTTTGTGCCAGATACGACATTACCAACACTCATCCCAATGTTTTTTGCCAATTAAAGTGACAGGGAAGGTTGGTTCACCGAATTTCATTTGGTATAGGCTAAGGCTCCGTTTGGTTGCAGCTTCTTAGAGTAGAAGAAGCAGAATCTAGGGTATTCTGATTCTTGGATTTTAGTTATGAAGTGATGTGTGTTTGGTTGGATATAAAGATAAATCAGCTTTCTGGTGAGTAGTCTGTTTGACAACACAAGGAAAAAACATATTCTAGATTCTCAAGTTACAAAACTACCCCTCATATTAATTTGGCAACATAAGCATTGTCTTTTATGCTTGTTCAATGCTGTACAGAATTCCCCTGCAAACGTGCCAGCTATTCTCTATTAAAATCAACTGTAATTCGCTTTTTCCATATGCTGATGTCTTTTGCAGCTATTCTCTTCGAAAATGCATACATTGTGGGCACTCGTGCATGGGTAGCATATTGAGCCTCATCTGTGAACGCCAAAAGGTTCTGCTTGGTCCCGTAGTTACATTAACATCACATTAGTACTTCAATGTGAGTGTAGCATAGCTCATTTTGTTTGTAGGTTCTGTTCTTCCCCATACTATAATTATTTCTAGTTACCCAAAACAACTGAGTAAAAACATACGGTAGTTTTTCTTTTAATTAACTATAAGACAGTTAGTAAAAAAAGGCTTTGCCGTGATTTTTTTTTTAATTACATTGCTTGAACGGAAATGATTAGAACAGACCATGATACAAAGAAAGACTACAGACGCCTAATGGTCAAGCAAATGTTTGAAACTCATAGTCAATATGCAGAATCTCACGTATTCTTCAACGAATTTGTACATGGCAATGGATGCAAAAATTTCAACCCTTTGTGAAAATTTAAGCACCGGGATGGATGAATGCTGAAGGGGCCTGTTAGTGCTTCTTCCCAGGAAATTGGCATAACAGCTGCCCTCACCCAAGTCCTGCAAGGAGCGTACATCGTGTTAATTTACCTAGATATTCAAATATCTTTCTTTTTCTCAAATATTTGAGATCTTAATGGAACATCATGGAAGTGCAAAACTGCAACTTTAAACTCAGATAGCCTTGGTAAAACAAAATGGAAAAAGCTTCATTAATTCAAATAACAGAATCTAGATGGCTGCAGGTTGGTTGCACAATTAAATGGCTAAAGTGTTAAACAGATTAGCCTTCTCAAAAATAAATGAACATTCTAGGTTCAAGCTGGGAGCTATAAGCGAAGACAACCAAGTCACAGTTTTTCACAAAACGATACATACTTCAATCTAAGCATTCTCAATTTGACATCTGAGGACATGGCCCTTAAGCATGCTGTCCTCTTAAACAAAAGTAAGACCCTTCCCTTGAACATGTTTTCCTCCTTAAACAAGTGGCATGGCATACGATCAGCCCTATTCACTTTAAATACTAGATGGGAGATCATAGACTGAAATAATGGAGTATGTTGTATGCTGCAGAATTAGTACAGAACATAAGATATCTGATAATTCTGAAAGTAAATGAGCACGACAATGGTGAATAACCAAAGGAGTTAACTAAGCTTAAGACAACACACCACAATTCGAGTTTGCAGATTCCTGCCTGATTTAACAATGTATATACGTCATCTAGTGATGCATGCTATGTATGGTCTATAGTAATGCACAACAAACAAAAAAATCTCAATTGGTCTAATTGAAAGCTATTCAGCAAAAGCATGAGATCCAGCTCATATTAATTTGCAATGTCAAACTAACTTGAACAAACGTGAAAAAGCACAATTACATTTCCTAGCCTTTAAAAAGCACCGGAAACTTTACCAGATCTTGAGACACTGTTAAATTATATGGAAAGAGTACAAATAAATTCAGAATATGCAAGGATTCTGGCAAACTAATAAACCAAGCACAAGAATAAAGGGTTGGAATAATCAGCTTGAAAAACAAGAAATTGATCAAGTCCCTAACAAGTCAAGGTACCTTGACTATATTGATGCAGTCTAACAAGGTCTATGGCCGTTCAGTGCCACTAATGCTGTCTCGGCATATGTAACTAAAACAACTGGTTCCATATAATTTATTGACAGAAAATGAAAAACTTACCTGTGAAGCTTCAATTCCTTTTGGGAGGTTTTCCAAATAAAATTCCCATTCCTGCCCATGCCAATCAGCAACTTCATCTTCTCTTGGCATCCGACCAAGTTTATACTCTTTTGCCAAAGATACTATCTTTGTATAAATAGTAGAGACAGGCTCCAGTGTATCTGAAGGAATACATACCAGTACCCTCATGGCTTGTTTCTTCAGCACCTTGCCATAAACACCTCTCCTATCCATGGCCTTCTCTTGACATGAAAACAGCATAATCAGATTTTTCTTTGCAGCATTTCATCAACAACACACAATTATTCTGCAAATTAAAGCCACTCAATTTTCCATTGAGTCATTCAACACATTTATCAAACCCAATCGTGATAAATGACTGAAAGTCCAAAAAATCTAATTTTTGCTGATTGAAAAACTCACAAAAATTCAAATTTTTGGTACTGGAAGGGGTGATTAGGAGATGGGGGGAAGGGAGAACCTGGGAGACGATGGTCGCCGGCGAGAGAAGCTCTCTGCGCGAGGGAGATGATGGCCGCCTTCTTCAGCTCGTGTATTGCCCAGCACCCGCAGATCTCCACGGCGAAGCGTCGAAGATGAAGCTCAGCCAACAATCTCCCGGCGAAGTGCAACTTTGCGGTGGAGAAAGGAAACCGCACCCTCCATGGCGAAGCGAAGCGGCGGAGTTGAGGGGCGAGGGCAACACACGGGAATGGGAGGGTTTTTTTCCCGTCTGGCTTTCTGTTGAGCTTTTTCTCGAGAATCTCGTTCTCAGGATATTCTCGATTAAGTCGACTTTCCGCCCAGAAAGTCGACTTCACTACAACCTGTGCTTCTTCCGCAGTAGCGCTACCAAATGCGCTACTGCGGAAAGCGGCACTTTCCGCAAGAATCTCGGGCTGAAAGTGCCAACCAAACGGGGCCTAAGTGTAATGTAGCATTATCATTTCTCTAGATTTAATGATTCTTGTTAGAATGCCCGAATCGCACATGCTTTTGGCTGCATCGAGCGTAAATGCGCAACCCATGTAATGGTAAATGTGTTATTGATCATAGGGGCTGTTTGGGCAATTCTTCTTCAATTCACTAGAAATATGTTTAGACAAAAGAATCGGAGAAGAATTAGAAATTCTCATGAAAGTTCAATTCTTTGAATTTTCAGAAGTGGGTTTGGATAGTGAAAAGGGGGAAAATTGAAATTTTTACATAAAAGTTTAATTCTTCCTCACGTCCACCTGAAATTGGTGAAATTCCTCTCAAGGACTTTCAACAAATGCTTCCCCACTTTCATGTTAGATGAATTCAACTACAATTGTTAACTTTTTGTTGATCAATCATCACACAATCACATTCTCACCTCTTTCTCTATCCAATTGAATTTCTCATTCTTCCCAAATTTAGATGAATTAATTCAAATGAATCTTACTTCAATTTCTTTGTAGTTTTACTATCCAAACAGCCCCATAATGAGCCTCTACATGGCTTTTTCCAAACAAAATTTGAGTCTTATCTTAGTAAGTACCTGGATGGATACACACTGTTGTGACTTGCGAGTGGGAGCATCAGTCTATCAAATTTAATCAACGATGCACATTAGTAGTCAGATCTGGATCCAATGCGTACCCTGACACACAAAGCAGCACATATTACACTTTTCCTTTTTACCATAAGTATAAGATAAGTACTTTTCCTTTTTACACATTTACAGCCGTGGTACATGCATGGTTTCCCGTTCTCAAATCCCCCCCTTCTGCATTGCCCACAAGGTCCAATTCACTTCGTTCATTTTTTTCATGTACCGGTTCGATTCTCACTGTTCTGTAGCTTCAAATGTCACCAGCAACACAATTAGCTGAACCGAAACATAAATCATGGGGTTTGGCGTTTCCATTGAGAACCTTCCCTTCCCGCTCTTTAGAGCCCAATGGGATTCAGACTTAGGACCTCTGCTATGATATCCTACAATTAAACAGCGCACAAAATTTCTCGATCAGCCACTGTTAAAGTTATAGTTAAAACTTTTAATGAATCTTGATTTGATTAGGACAGGATTTTCTGAATCATGCTTTTGTATAAATTCCATGACACTTGTAAAAACTCTTAACGCAACAAGTGACCATCCATTGATTCCATGATAACTTTTTTTTTTTATAATTAAAAAATTTATTAAAAGAAACAAAAGAGAGTACAAGGTTAAAAGATTACAATCAGCTCCTCGGCTCAGGGGGAGCCAGGGAAGAAAGACCCCTTAAAAGGGACTTCAAAGTATTCCAGAAGGCTCGATCGATCAGGGGGGTGGGCGATCGATCTCGCCCCTCAAGGCGATCAATGATTCTATGATAACTACTTCTGCCACATAGCAGGTGATAAAAAAAACTAGGGGGTAGAACTCCTGCAGCCATGCTAGCAGCATCTACAAATATTCCATCATACTTCAGTGAGTCGAAAAGATTTGAAGGGATGACAAATCCATAGTCCAGGGTATAAAACTCGTTACTCAAGCTGCCATAATTAAGTGTGACAGGATTGTCTTGCTTAATTTCCATTTCTGCTAAAACCAGTGCAAAAGCGAATTTTATAACTCAGGTACCAAGTATAATAGAGATCAAGGAGCTACAATGGCTACGGAAAATAGTGCTCAAAACTTGCCTTAATTGATATATTTCGGTCACTTGCATCATCCATCTGAACAATTTGCCTTCTTTGGGTGAAAACTATGGTTACACATATCAATAAGTGGTAACATCACAGAAGTACTGCTTTCAGTCCCATGTATGTTAAAAGCCCGAGAAGACACTGCAGACATTGCCCATCTAAGAGAAGAAGCATTCACACACTGGCCTCGAAAAGATTCTGACTTCTTTCTCAAAACCAAGGAGAACAATACATGTTTAATTACCTGATAAATGAAGTAATCATTATCATACATTTATTTGGCGGTTATTAGAAGTTTGCAAACACAGAGATGCTATCGTTGATTAAAAACAGAGATTCTATATGACTTCTTTCTCTCATTCAACTTAGTTCAGAAATGCTATCGGAGCATTCATATGAGCTTGAGACACAATTTCATGCAGGAAAATTTTTCTAATGCATCCCTCTAATAAAAAAATGGATTTAAAAACTAGAAGCCTTGCCCAATTATGATATAATATACAAACACTTCAAAGGAGAAAAGTTCAATATTTTTGACATATGTGACCTGTAAGTAGATTAAACAGGTTACCTGATAGATAAGAGGAGCATATTGGAGATTTTTTCACATAATCACCAGAAAAGAAGTCATATAGATAAGGCAAGTTCTATAGGACAGCCAAAAGGAGCGGAGTGTTGAGCAAAGAGAAGTTATATAGATAAGTTGAATGTAGCCGAAATGAGAATGCTAAGGTAGATGAGTGGGCATGCCATCACTTCATGCAAGATGCATAAACAACGACTATGAAACAAGACTATCCTTTAAAAGAACCATGCATCGTTAGCTAAAACCATTTGCTTCTAAGATCAGTCAGCAAACTGTGAGTAAAACAAAACACAGATTATTTTACCACTCTTTCTAAGATCAGTCAGCAAATCTGTGATTATTTTAGCACTGAAATAACCTTTACTCATAAATTCCTTGCAACTACACTTACGGTTACAAGGGGCGATCAGGTGCCAGAAAATAGAAGAAGAAGAAAAGGATCTATACTAATTCTAGCTTGCAAAGTATATGTTCCAATTAAGTAATTAAAGCAAAAAGCGCATGTATACAGTCAACCTTCCACTTCTTAGATAGGAAAAACACCATCCTCACCTCAAAGCTTACACTTGCACTTAAATATTAGCTTCTGGAAGGATATGTTTATGGCAAATAATTGTCAACATAACATAACCTTGCCGCTTCTGTTCGATTCAAAATTTCATGCAAGTGAATAAACAAATACCATGAAACAAAATATTTTGAAAAATCATCTTAAGCTGTCAGGTGTGCTTGTTTTCACACACTAACACCTAAGTTATGGCAGAAAAAAGGTGTTTGTTTTGGAATTTAAAGTGCTTCATATGGCAGATGGTAAACTTACCAGTATTTAGCTTCAGAACTCTAATTTCATCACCTATATCATAGGAAAAAGATAATTGCTTCCGCATATGGATTGACCTGGTTAAATTCTGTACTGCACATGGATCAGGATGGATGCTAGGCTACAGGAGCAAAACCTCCTTGGATGTGTGGGCCAAGCGTGAAAACAATAGGATTGAGCATAAAAGAAACTGAAGCCCAGCCTACAATGAAGAAATAGAGTCAAGTAACCAGATCAGAATTCAAAAGCTGTTCTTACAGTTTCCAACAATTCAAGTTTGTGTTATGCTTCTTGTCTAGTCGTTTAGCTTTATAAAGCTCTGCGAGAATGTACTAAATAATTACCATGACAAAAACACGTAGCAATTGATTAATAAGTTGGCTATTTAATAGCAGTTAAATAACTTTATCTTTATAGAGTTGGAATTTGTTCATATATATCAAGTGCTATTTGTTGGAATTTGTTCATATAGTTATGACTTGAATTATAAATAGAAAAGCCTCTCCCATAAGAGACGATATTTCTACTGCAGATTATTGTATATAAGACACCTGGTGGAATTATTGTCACGAGAACACAAACACAACTGACAGCTAATAGAACTTCTACCTCCTTACAAATTCAACCAAGTGTCTCAGGAATATCATATGCTAAAAACATTTGCTTTTGCAAATTCTTGTTAAGACTAATCAACAAACCTGCGAGAAAAGCATAATACATAATAACTCTCGTCATCTCATTAGGCTAATTGGATAGTTTTGTGCACAATTTGAGCAAGAATTACCAGCAAAATTTCCAAATAAAAACAATAAGAAGCTCACTACATTGTAATCTAATTTACTCTTCAAAAACACTGAAGATTCTTGCTTTTCCAGCAAATTTCACGTACCCAGCAAATACCAACTCGAATAGACAAATTTCAGCTTATGCAAATGAAAAAAGTACCTGGAACTCGACTACCCAACTGGGCCAAGACCGAGGTGGACCCGCCACCATCCGAATCAGCGGGGGGAAAGCTCAACGGAATGTGGTTGGGAAGGGAAATGAGCTCCAACCCCTTACCAATCTCCCGAGAAACGACCAGCCCGAGCCCCTGAGAGCCATTGCCTGATACTTTCAGGTCCGGGTGGACGAAGCCGCCTTCTCTCTCGACCCAGCGAATGAGGTCCGGCGGGTGAGAGACGAGGCGGGCGGCGCTCTGAAGGTAGGAAGAGACGTAGATGAGGGGACGAGGATGGGATGCCGAGGTTGGGTGGGTGAAGATGTAGTCCCCCGACGTCGCCGCCGCCATTAGCAGCGCCTTCGAAGCTCGCTGGCTGGAAGCCTGGAACGGGAAGAGAGCCAACGGCTACAAGGGCCTGACCAGTGACCATTGAAAGGTGTTCTACCATGGGCCCATTTACATTTATTCTTTTTGCAACAGTTTCGGCCCATGTACCTGGTAATCCATAGCATCATAGCCATAGGTTTAAGGCCCGACTTTAGGGCCGGGCCTGAAAATGCGAAAAAGCATGTTGGCCCGATTCAAGTGTAAAAAATAGTTTTACCATTTATAAAGAAATAGTCCGCCAACGTTAATAGAAGATATATTCACCGAGAACTCATGTAAACAGGTGGAAAGCATCCATACACTCATCCTTTGTCATTGAGACCCAAACAAAGGCTAAAGGTTCAATAGTGGGCTCCCTTCAAATGCCCAAAGTATAAATAAATAGTTTTTATTTAAAAAATAATAAATTTTATTTATTTAAAAGATGAAAGCCCGAGGCCCGCTGACCTGGCCAAGCTGGACTTTTGGAAACTAACTTATGGCCGTAGGAGTTGGCCGTTTGGATCGTAAAAAATCTAAAACATAATCATAATCATAATCAAATAGCCCATTTTTTCAACTATTTAGGGTCGGCGACACGGATCTTACTCCTCCATTTAAGCCTGTTTTGGGCTACCTCTTTTGTAAGAGATAGTAAAGTCAAATCTTTTTTTATTAACTTCATCCAAGTTCTCTTAGGTCTCCATCTCCCTCTTTTAGCTTCGTTTTCTTGTATCCTTTCTAATCTTCTCACATGGGCATTTAATGGTCTTCTTTGCATATGCCCATACCAACGTAACCTACATTCCCTCAGCTTCTCCCCTAAAGAAGCTACTCTTAAGCTCTCCCAAATATAATCATTTCTAATCCTATCTCTCCTATTTATCCCACTCATCCACCTTAACATTCTCATTTCTATTACATTCAATTCATTTATAAGACTCCTCTTTGGTGCCCAACACTCCGCTCCATGAAGTATTGCAGGCCTAATGACTGTCCTATAGAACTTGCCTTTAAGCCTTTTCGGAACATGCCTATCATACAACACTCCCGAGGCTACCCTCCACTTTACCCACCCCACATTTATCCTATGCACTACATCACTATCAATATCTCCTTATTTATGGATAATGGATCTTAAGTAACGGAATTGATCATACGTTGACACTTCTTGCCCATCTATTTTAACTAAGGCTCTATCTATAGTTCTACCTTCTTTAAAAATAAATTCCATGCACTCTGTCTTAGTCTTATTTATTTTAAAACCTTTTGATTATAGAGCTTCCAACCACAATTCAAATTTCTCATTCAAACCTACTTTACTTTCATCAATTAAAACTACATCATCTGCAAAAAATATACATTAAGGTACATTATCTTGCAAATGACTAGTTAGTTCATCTATAACTAAAACAAAAAGATAAAGACTTAAGGTTGACCCTTGATGAAGACCTACCATAATCGAAAACTCCTTAGTTTCCCACCCAATAGTCCGTACACTAGTTACAACTCTCTCATACATATCCTTTATGATCAAGGAATTCCAGATATATCGATTTCGGGCCCCACCCGAGAAAACGAAACCACAAAATATCATTTTTTAAAAAATTTACAATATTGGCGAAATTTCACCGAAATTTCGGTTTCAGACCGATATATCGCAATTTTAAAAAAAAATTGGGAAAAAACTTTTAAAAAAAAAGAAAAAAAACAACTTTCCCATTTGTTTTCCACCCTAATATGCATTTTTATGCATATTTTGAAATCTATGCTTTGTCTAAATTAGTATCACTCATTTTAGAAGTTAGATTGTGAAAATATATGGTAAAAATTAGTTTTTGACCACCGATATTTTTTTACAAATATCTCCGATATTTTGTCTCTTAGGTCGACTAATATTTTACAGATATCCGATACAAAATTCCTTATTTATGATATCTAAAGGATATGTACGAGATATCATAAAGGATATAGGAAGTGTTTTACACATCCACAGTGAAAAATCTGAAAATGAATAGTGAAAGTGAATTTTTCACTGTAGATGTTTTGGATTTTTCACAATCCAAACGTAAGTAGCCTGGCCCGTTGACAGCCCCAATCATACTCCCTCTGTCTGAAATAACTAGGTACATTTTTTTATTTTTTATATATAGCTTTTTCTTCTTCTTTCTTTTATAACAAGGGGATGTCCGAGTCCTTAGGAACCGCCTATACCCCCATAGGCAGTGGCAGACCCTACGGCTACATGACAGTGGGCTGTACGCATGTGTTGCATTTCTCAATTTACAAAGTCAAGAGATCCTTAATTGGTGCTAAAGCAATTACAGAAAAATAATACAAAACTTGAAAGACCAATCTAGATTGTAAGCATAGAAACCAATTTTTTTAATTCACCTGAAAAAGTAAATTGTAATCCACTCCATTTCTAAGCTCTGTATTAGACACGTATAATAACCACAATTACCAATTTATTAATTTATGTTAATAACTAATGTATTGGCGCACCAGAAAAAGTAAATTGTGATCCAGTCTGCTTCTAACGGACAGGTTCACAACCAAATTCATGACACCCAAAAACATCTACCCATTTTAATAAGTATCTCATGTTATTTAGACCAGCCAAAACATGTATTACATATTTTCAGAATTTTTTCAATAGCCACAGAAGCATTAGTGCATTATTGATGTATCTTAAGCACGATCCATGGTTTCTAACAGACATTATACATACTCATTTTTACCAAAATCTGAGGGTGAAGGTGCAGTCTCCAAGAAGCATTTGTTGTGTATGTACATAAGACCATACTCTTGTCAGCTACATTATCCAAAATATGTACATGCATTTGTGGTTGCAGAACAGAGCTAGAGAGCAAACAATTTATCCATCTTCGCATACTCGGAGTCGTAGGCAACAGGATCTGAGAATGATTGCCTGGACCAAGAGAAAGACTTGCTTCCACTGGCTCTTTTAATCCGTCTTCTAGAGTCTTCACCAAACCTCCCAAAATGCTGACGAAAGACGAAGTAGCACAAGATAACAAAGGTTCCAATTAAAATTGGCCCTCCAATGGCCGTGATTGTGATTGCCATCCAGGATTCAGTCTTCCCAACAACCACATAAGCCAGCCCCAGATATGCTCCACAAATATTTAGACAGGCTGCCCATAAGAGCTTGTTCACAATTGACACCACCTGTTTCTGGGCATTAGTATCCCATGCAACCAAGGTTATTTGGACCACAACAACAGCCAGTGATATGAAGAGGGCAGTTGCATTCAAGAGACAAAAGACATGAAACCCGATATGATCAGCTATGTATGCCTTACCGTCATCTTTTCCGTCCTGAAGGTACTGGCCTGGCAAGTTGAAGATGGACATGAAGGCAATAGAGGCAATTAGAACTGCAACAACAGTGATTGAGTTGTTGGTGTTTTGAACAGCTTCTCTGTGGAGTTTCTGCAGTTCCTTATGAATCACATTGACCCTTTTGTTTGTTTTTGCATTTTCATTGAGTTGGTCGTGAACCTCATGCTTAATGTCACTTACAGTCCTTCTCAGCTCCATGGCTTCATCAGTTCGACCAATATCTTTTGCATTCTTTGCACCAGCATCTCGTAGCGACTCTGTTATATCCAACCGTGCTGGGCCGTATGTGAGCTTATCGGCCAAATCCATTGCAGTTTCTTTACGGTTATTTATAGCATTTACATCAACACTATTATAGCTCAGTAGAAGTTTCACGTTCTGAAAGTCAAGAAAAAATAATTGGTTAATGTCGCATTTCTATCACCTTGGATACAATGTGGAAGTAAGAAGCATTTCCATTAAGGTGAGATCACTATGGATCCCCACATATATTATGAGGATGAGGATAATGACTGACCCATGAATAAAATATCAGGAATAGAATCTGAAAAAGAACTTGTAAGCCGAGTGACTTTCTAAATTGTATCGGTCTGTCGTTATTAGTAAAGCCAGAGATGATTGAAATGCTCACATGTTAGCATCTTGAAGATGCATATAAAGAATGCTATTGGCAAGTAAGAAAAAAAAAATTGGCATTATATTGCATATACTATTGTTCATCAACCAACACCTTTTCTCAAATTGTCATAATGTCTGCATAGTTGTTTAGAATTTTAGAATGCCATTCATGTCACGCGACTAACTAATCTCCAGAAAATTGCAAATTCAGTCAAATATTTTGGTGACTTTGTACTTTATTCTGACATAATGCCCTTCGATTAAGGTTTTGCATAATTACTTAAGGAGTCCAGGAAATAGTTACTGATTGGAAAACAACTGGTACTGAACATATTCTGCATCCTAATTGTTTGGAAAAAGAGAAATAATAAAGGAAGACTAATCAAGTTGGTTTAAACGTGTATGAGGATTAGCAGACTAGAAAGAATTTGACACATGACAAGTTAGGGTGTGTAGTCTGCCACCCCATGTTTTAGGCAGACCACCCCCTTTAACACGGACGGTGGATATTTACTACCCGTGTATGGGATGGGCTTCCTAAAACGGTGTGGCAGACTAGACAGCCAATTAATAATGGATATGGCATTTTTTTAGTTACCAAATTGGCATTCTTCCTATTGAAAATATTATTTCTAAATTCGACCTTTTCAGGAAAAGATAACTCAGTACACATGACAAAAAATGATAGAAAAAGGAAATCAAACCCAACCATATGATAGAAAAACTATACCTCATCACGCCCCTTTCGTGTTGCTATGTGTAAAGCTGTGTTGCCCATCTTGTCTCGTTCATTCAATATAGAAACATCAGCAAACAATATCTCTTCTACCACATCAGTATTTTTACCTTTCACCGCCATATGAAGGGCTGTTTGACGTTTCTTATCTTTGAACGAGACTATTCCTGAATCTCTTTCTATAAGTAACTTCACCATTTGGACTAAACCATTTCTTGCAGCTGTGTGCAATGAAGTCTTTCCATTCTTTCTCACAATTCTTATTGTGCTCACATCTGTGTCTAGTATGGCATTAACTATATCCAAATGATCCTTAATTGCAGCCGAATAAAGGGGGCTAGTATTTGTTGCATCACATAACTGACAAAGATCTGGCCAATGCTTCAGTAGTTCTTTCACAATTCCTGCACACAAATGCCAAGTTGCACACAGAAAGTAAGAAACAAGTTCATGCCCGAAAGTAAGCAACAATCTAAAAAGTTCAATTTTAACAACTCCACTTGATCGTAAGGAAGCAACCAAAGGAGCTTGCTGTTATGCTTTTTTTTAAAAAAAATTGGTATAGAACCACACAAGTTCCCTAGTGCTTATAGCCTTCTGATGGGGATCTTTTTCTTAGACTTCCCTATCTTGCCTGATTTTCAAGAAAATATTAAGAAACTAGAAGATCAAGAAGAATTTTGGTGATAAGAGAGCAAAGTCTTCTTGATGGGATTTTGTTTCAAGCCTTCTCATTCTCAAGTGGTTACATATTGGCGATAAGCCTGGAGTTTAAGATACACTAGATCGCCCTCTTGAAAGTGAATCTCGCGATGGTGCATGTCATATATTTGCTTCATCGATGCTGAGCAAATTTGATGCTTGACAATTTCATCTCGTTCAGCCAGCTCCATATCCACATAAGGCACCCTAGCAGTACCCACCACATGAGTTAGCAATGTTGGTGGTTCTCTCCCACACACGGCCGCCTGAAGATGAATAGTAGAATCTCAACTAGTGTTATAACAGTACTCAACCCATGATAAAAAATTCAACCAATCCCTTGTCCGGACATCCATAAAGCAACGGAGATACATCTCAATTGTCATGTTTACCACCTCTGTCTTGCCATTGGATTGAGGATGGTAGGTTGTACTGTAATTGAAACTAGTGTTGTTCAATTCAAATATTTCTTTCCAAAAGGCGCTTATGAAGACAGGGTCCCTATCACACACAATATAGCGGGGCATGCCATATAGTTTAAAAATTTGATCAAAGAAAGCTTTAGCCACACTTTGGGCAGTATAAGGATGTGCTAAAGGAATGAAATGCATTGCTCATTTTGTCCACCACATTAAATGTATTTGTCTTTCCAGCTGATTTTGGCAACCCATCAATAAAGTCAATAGAGATGTCTTCCCAAATTCTCTCGGGAATTGGCAAAGGCTGCATGAGTCCTGCTGACATCAAAGTCTCAGATTTGTGACGCTAGCATGTATCACAACCTTGAATGAATTTTTTAACATCATTCTTCATTCCTTTCCTATAAAAAACTTGTCCGACCCTTCAAATATTTTTCTGGAAACCTTCATGTGTGCTGTTGTGGAATTGCTCCAAGATATCTGAATCAATTCAGAATTTGCTGGCAAGTGGATGCTCCCTTCATAGAATAACAACACCTTTTTATTTCCCATGGCAAATGAAGATTTTTTGTTGATGCCAACTCATGCTTGTGCTGAAAAGAAGGATCTTCAATATTAATCTTTTGTATTGGCTCTAACCAATGAGGGACAGGCATTGAAATTGTGGATAAGCATACAAAATCTTCATCACAATCTGTCTGGTGAGAGAGAGCATCTGCCCCAAATACTGTACTTGAGAAGTGGCAAAAGAGCATTTTTTTTTGGCATACAACTGGTTAGCCCGCAAAATATCCGATACAAGACGTAAGTGCATGACATGCTGTTTTAGTCTTGCTATAAATCAACATGTCATCAAAAAACACAGCACAAATTTTCTTAAATATCACTAAAAAATATCATTTATCAAAGATTGGAATGTAGAAGGTGCATTTGTAAGGCCAAATGGCATAACCAAAAATTCATAATGCCCTTGATGAGTTCGGAAAGTTTTTTTTTTTAATATCAGGTGGAAAATGTGGATTTGATGGTAGCCTGACCTGGTGAAGATATGGGTCCCATGCAATTTGCTCAGGAGCTCGTCTACCACTGGAATAGGGAACTTGTCCTTGATTGTAATTTGGTTGAGGGTGCGGTAGTCGATGCACATCCTCCATGATCTATCATTTTCTTCACCGGTAACACTGAAGAGGAGTAAGGGCTATTGCTTGGCTTGATTGTGCCGGACTGGAGCATCTCAGTTACAATTTTTTCCATCTCCGCCTTCTGGAAGTGTGGGAAACAGTAAGGGCACATAGAAATATGTCATTTATTAGGAAGCAGTGGGATTTTGTGGTCTTGTTGGCGCAAAGGCAGGAGTCCCTTGGGTTCAGAAAAGATATCTTGAAAAGTCTGAAGTAGGGATGCCATTTCTATGCATGCACTTCCATCAGAAAAAATCTATGGAGGATTCATAGAAACCATGTTGAGTAGGACTTCATTCCTTCTTTTCCGCATTTCTTTTGATATTTTAAAATCCTCAAGGATTTTATTTGTTGGTGATGACGCCCCCATAACATGTGCCTTTTCCCGTTGAGAGTAAATTGTATCATCAACTTGTCAAAATCCCACAAGATGTTGCCTAACGTCCTCAGCCATTGGGCCCCCAATATGACTTCATACCCAGCAATTGGTAACAAATAAAAGTCCACCACTATAGGGATCGTCTAAATGAAAATTGTCATAGCCACACATTTTCTAGCGCTATGTAAATGTTCTCCATTTTCAATGGTCACAAAAAAGCTTTTGTTGTTCTCAGGATGAAACGCCACTTTACAAGTCAATCTTTCACTAATAAAATTGTGAGGTGAGGCCGTGTCTATCAATATAGTACAACATTGTTAATTATACCCTTGAGTCACATTGTCTGAGGCAATGGTGCTCCTATGATTGCATTCAGAGAAACTTCAGGGCTTTCTTCAGCACTTGCATCCATAAACTCTATTTATTCTGTGTCGTCTCCATTCTCCCAACATGCTTCAATGGAAAACAACCGCTTGCATCGATGTCCGGGTACAAAAGATCATTACAATGAAACACAACTCTCTTGCACAACATTCTTGAAGCTATGAGGGTGACATTTTCTTTACATACATAGAATCGGTGGTCGGTTGTTCACTAGGAGATCCTTGGGATTTTTTTGCATCAGGTACATGTGAAAAGTTTTTTTTTTTAGTCATAGTATATAAAGGCCTATTTTTTTGAAGATTGGTTTCATAGAGTTCTACAAGTCCTGCCGCATCCACCAAACTACAAGGGTGTCCAACATATATATCTGTTTTAATAAAATCTTTCAATCCACTTATAATCTTTTTGAGACATAGATAAAGGGCCGGCCTCGGATGTAGGTGCTCAAAAAACAGATAATCTTGAACAAAACCGGTTTGTTGGAGTTTGGATAGCACTCCATAAAAATTAATACAGGGACTCAGCCCAAATCTAATAGATATCGCCTTTTTAAATTCAATCCATGTTGGAACATCTCCTGGATCTTTCAGATTTTGGAACCACAGTTGGCATCTCCTAATAAGTGGAACGATGACATTGCCACCCTTTCTTCTTCCATGACGGAATGAAAATCACAAAATTGATGGAATAGATCCTCTGTTCCATCAAACTTTGGAAATTGAAGCTTCAAATTCCTTGCAACCCGTGTGAAGGATTCAGTTCGCTCTCCATCATGATCAAGAACCAAGCGACTACACGGATGGTGGTTGGGCTGGTGAGCATCTGCAAAACTTCAGGCTTGAGAGTTCTCCCCTTTTTCATACGGAAGACGTTCTTGAGTTAGAAATTATTTCCCACGCAATGGAGGAATTGTGTCTTGCCTTATAGACAAGATTTGAAGTTGTTTCGTGAGCTCTTCAAGCTGAATTTGTATTTCAGTATGCATAAAGGTCATTTGCGCCTGCAAAGAAGCAATCTGCTGATCGTTCTTGCTCAATGCACGGGTAGATCCTACAGCGCGAAATTCCTCTTCATCCGAATCCAATTGTCCCTCCATGTTGGCTCCTGATACCAAACTGATAGGGATCTTTTTCTTAGACTAATTTTCAATAAAACATTAACAAACTGGAAGATCAAGAAGAGTTTTGGTCTTGCTGCTGAGATTTTGTTTCAAGCCTCCTCATTCTCAGGTGGTTACATAACCAACTCCCACTCAGAGAATAACCTCAGACGTGGATTACATCCACTTGGCCTTGTTTTATTGCAAGCCAACAAAACAACACAACACATATTTACAATAGAGCCACAACACATATTTACTTAATTTACAACCCATAAAAGGAGTTTATCACCTTCACTCAACTATCCAAATGTTATTCAGCATTTTAAGCACAAATTAGGGAATCATCATTATAATCATAATCAAGATGCGGCTTTTCTCAACAATTTGAAGTTATAATTGTGTTTTAAGCGCAAATCAGGAAGTAGGCTTTAAATTTTATCAAGTCTAGGTAGAACAGGGGCATACTGGGCTAAAAGGAGAAGAACCCGCAATAACTGTTTTTTTAATATATAAAACCAATTATATTTTGAAATAGGTGGATGGAAATAAAACTTCTATCAATAGTCGACTACGATGGAAATAAAAATTCTATCAATAATGGACTACTACCTGGTGGGAACAAGAAAATACTCATGAACACAAATTCCATTTTCACCCGAGGAAATAACAGTCATGACTACAGATTCCATTTCCTCCACAGAAAATCAAATGACAAGGTTCCACAAACAAAAAATAACCAAATCCATATATTCGAAATTCTTTTTGACAATTTGAAAGGATAAACAAAACTTACTTTAGGAATGATCCAAAAAAAATTTTACTTTCGGATTTTAACATTGAAAGATCATTCTCTTGGTTTTAGTTGACCAGAACTTTGTGATAGTAAGAAAGAACTCACGATCCTAAAATCGATATTCTACGCAGGAAACAACCAAAGCTACGTAAATATCAATCATCTCGGCTCAATGAAAATCAAACGAATGAGCAAAACAACCTCTCCTCCGCAGTAGAAAGGCCATTACGAAACACTCAAATGAAAAAAGACGCAATCTTTTCTCAATCAAATGCAAAAACTAAGCAAACGTACCCAGATGGCCCTTCTTAGCAGCGGCATGAAAAGCAGTCATCCCAACCTTGGATTTCAAGGAAGCAACTTCAAAACTACATCGCCCAGCCAAGTAGGCCACCACCTCTTGTGCGTTGTTATCAGCGGCGATGAAGAGCGGCGTCTCTCCGGTGTCGTTCTGGAGGCTCATCATGGACGCAACACCCTCCAGGCCGTCCAGCTCTTCCACGACGCGGCGGACGGCGGGGAGGTCGCCGGAGCAGACGGCGGAGAAGAAGGCGTTGTGGGAGAGCAGCCGGAGCGGAGGGCGAGCCATGATGGTGAAGAAGAAGAAAAAGGTCTTCTTCCTCTGCAATCTGTTTCAGCATTTGAAGGAAGGGAGTGGCTTTTGGGTGGGGGTGGTGAATGGTTTGGGAGTAAATGATGGGAATAGGGGCTTGAAAGCTACTGGGAAACAATACTGGGGGAGACTGCGCAGGAAATAGAGTAGAAAAAACGGAGTGTAACCGTAAACTGACGTTGCAATAAGGAAATTATGGTATTGCCCTATCTTCTAACGTTGCGTTCGACAACCTTAGTCCTTTTAGCCGTTTGGGGCGTGATTATTGCAAAAATATCCAGACTGGATATTGGATATCTACTGTAGCATCCATGTGGATTTTTACATCCAGCTGAAACACGTCCTGAGATGTTTCAGCTGGATATATAAAATATCCATATGCTACAGTGTAGCAAAACATCCCATCTGGATGTTTTGCTTTTAATCACGCCCCAAACGGCCCAATCACCAAAGTAGATAGAGATTTGCATTTGAGTTCATAAATCTCACGGGAATAGTGTGATTTTACGAATGAGATTTTAATATTTAAGTGTTTGAGGTGTGATTTTGTAAAGGACAGGGTTATACGTGTGATTTGCGCCCACCTATTTTCATGTTATAAACTTAGGATGAGATTTAGGCCAAAATCAAATACCACCTAAAAATATGTTGCCAAACAGTGGATTTGGAGAAACGACGCAATTCTATAAATCATAAGGGCCAAATCCCTATTGCCAAATGCACCCCTGGGGAGTAATTTTTATAGTGTATTTCGTACACCATTATGTCCGTGTATTTCACCATGCACCTACTTACATGTTATCATCAGTGGGCATGCATGTGGACCCTGGTAAAACCGTTACAGCCCTTGTTGACTAATGCGTAAGATGGTGAGTGGTGAAATACGTGGATAGTGTGGTGTATGAAATACACGAAATTTTCTCCTTTTGGGGGCTTATAAAGTTTACTGAGAAAAAAATAGCCACATCAGCCGAGGAAGAAAGACGTTGCATGATAGACAGTCCTTTTTGGGAAAAGGCAAACCTTGTGCCTTAAAACCCGTATTTTTTCCCATGCCTAAGGTGATAGCCATCCGATCAAAGTGACCTGACGGGCACCAACCTTGAGCACGAAAAAAATATTGTATATGGGAGACTGCTCACAAGGCTTTGAGCAGATAAAAGCCTCAGCGGTCTATCAGTGATAGTTCTGGCAATTTTGAAGGTTACAGACACACTTGCAATAGACTGGATATTTCTAGCATTAGACTGGAGATCTAGAGCTAGGACAGAACCAATGGATCCAACAAAAAGGTGTCTGGTAGACCAGAACCATTTAGTGGTCTACCAATATGCAATGACAGAATGGACAGAAGGGTTAGCAGTTGACCGCAAGCAATTAGCAGTCTACTGGACCCACCCGGTGCTGAGATGACATGGCATAGCCTTTTACGCGTTCTATTTGAGGGGCTTTTTCTCTGCAATGTATTGTATGGCTTAATTTGACAGTAGGAGATTCTAGGCCACAAAAGGATGAGTCTTTTAACCCTAAGAGAGATTTTCATTGAAATGTAACTTGTAAAAGTTTCGGCTTGTTAAGAGAGTTGAGAGTATCTTATATTCTCTTATGTAATTCCTCTAAAAGCATAGTAAATTTGTGTGGCCTTGTAGATGTAAGCACATTGCTGAACCACGGAAATTCTTGTGTCTCTTATTTTATTTTTTTGTTCTTGCGCTAGTCTTTTAGGCAATCCTTCCGCACGTACAAGGAGATCAACATCGTGATTTCCCGACAAAAAGCACTAGTTATAGGGCACAGGGTTTAACATTACTTGTCATTTTTGTACCAGATGCAAAAGTCTTCATTTTTCCCTTCCACGTGTCAAACCATCATTGGTGGTATAGCGGATGCTGGTCATGTAATGTGGTCTGGTAAACATTCTTCTTTTCTGAGTCCTGGTTATATGCGCCTTGACACACCAGGCAGGCCGTTCTTTTGGCGCATCATGAGACCCAAAATCAGGAGCAAGCGGTGTAGTCGTCGGATCGAGATGTGAAGGTGTGCAATGTGCCTCTGGCTTGGCACACGCGCCACGTATGCATCGGGCACATCTCAACTTTCGCCAAAGTTAATTAGCTTCTAGTGGGAATCATCACGACGGACAATTTTAGTTTACCAAGTTATATTTCCTTGACCCCAGTGGAAGGAAGAAAATTGAGATATATGGAGCCCCACTTTGCTTGTCCAATAACAACATTGGTGCATGAATTTGGTCCAAGTTATAAGCTCATCAACCTTCGAATGAAGTACGATCTTACCTATTGATCAGTTATCTCAATGTTGTAAACTACTCCATATTGCATAAGCTGCATGCTAAATGATACGAACTAGAACTTTTAAACATTTTCAAACTTGGTTGCTTAATGTTGCTAGTCCTCGCAATCTCCAGAGAATAACAACCAAAAAGTTAATTGTAACAATCAGACAGTCACCAATCCGATGTTGGTTGCACTAGTTGGATTTTACTGAGCCAAAGGACAGGTTCAAGAATCTACTCCATGTGCCATGACAAATTACCGGATGCTCCGGAGGTGCCATCGATCCCCAAGATCAAAGGTGTAAGCTGAAGCGCACCTCCATAGCATGTGCGCCATCTATCCCAGTGATTATTGATGACTCCTATATAGGTGGCATAAAATTGACGTGGTCTAGCCGGAGTTCCCAGTAATTTCTCTCGTAGATAGAAGAAGGTAAGTCTTTGAAGAAATCACCTAGCAAAAAAAAACGAAGTCTTGGACAAATCAAGATGGACCAATATCATAATCATATCATAATATCAAAAAAATATGGTCCGATGGATAGTATTTTAAGTGATATTTATCGTCAACAATTCTTGACTAAGGGGCCATTTGGGGCGTGAAAGAAGCAAAACATCTACAGTGGAATACTTTTTTTGGGATGTTTTTAACTTTCAAGTTTTAACTGAAAGTTGAAAAAATTCCAAAAAAATATCTGACTGAATTTTTTTCAGCTGGATGTTTGCTTTTAATCACGAACCAAACGGCAAGTATTTTTTCTTTTTACTTTCTTGACTAAAATCCTTCGTAAATATGACCACCCTATCTCTAGTCAGGCCAACCAGTATAGGCCACACTAATTCAAGGCCATGATGCTTTTTAGAAAGTTAGAATAAGACCAAGTCAATTCAATCAATCCATTTTGTTTGTTGCTCGATCAAACCTCCATTATTGTACGAAAGACTTAAAAACAAATCAACCTCCAATGTCAATATCAGGAACATTTTGAGGTTCGTCTGGAGGATATCCTCCAATAACAGGAGCCGTCGATCCGCAGCCATGCACTGTACATTCCAGCATTTATAGTCCGCCTGCCTTATTTGCTTGAGCGTGCAGTACATGCCTGTGCGCCGTCGATCATGAAATTTGATGACTCCCGTCTGATGGAGGATAAGCGGGCCAAAAATGCACCCCCAATATCCTTGTCCACAAAGGTAAATTGGACAACATACAAATCATTTAACGGAGAAACAATGAGTTAGTCCGCAGCATGTCCCAGCTCTTGTTTCTGTTCTTTAGGGGCCATTTGGATCGTGAAAAATCAGCTCCATCCATTCTCAAAAATCCATTAACCTGTTGGATTTTTCAATATAGATGTTTCTGATTTTTCACGCCCCAAACCGAAATCTCAGTTTGTGGGCCTGGAAACTAGCTACGTCATCCTTGATTCTGATGGAGGTATACATACATCATTGGACAAACAAGCAGATAGTTTGTTTTGGCAACAAAAAACAAACAAGCAGACATGGCCCATGTGAGCTTGTTTTCTTTTCAAATAAAAATATAAAGTAGACAAATATTTTTTGGGAGTATTAAATGAAAAGAAAAACAGAAAAGTATCTTCTGTTTTTTTTCATCAAAAGAAAAGAAGACAATCTTATAAAATCTTTTCCTGTCCCTAGGTATAGTCCGGCATGGATTTCTTAATCTGGTCATTAGCTTTGGAACGAGGGAGCAATAAAAAAGACGGTAAATCATGATCAATTGTTTAGGTTAGCTGACAAATGAAGTATGATTTTAACAAATGGTTGTCTTGCATGTGTTCCCTTCCTAATTTGTATCTCTGGACTTTTTAGCCAAAGATGGCGGCTTATACTAATCCCAAGATTACAAAATTTAACAAGGATTTGATTGCTGTATTAAAAAAGGAATCCATACAGTAATCTTGTGAAAGTTGTTAATTAATTAAGTAGTTGTACAAAAAACAGGAGTAGTATTACGGATATTGTTTTTTTTTTTCCTGAAACACGGATGTTTTTTTTGCTATACCGAAAATAAATATATATTTCTTATTCCTCAGAGTGTTCATTGAGAAGTTGGGGTTCTACAGCGGTAAGCTACCCCAAAGCGGGAAGCTTGTTTGTCGGTATAAATCTCTAACAAGATATGCATTAAGGAGCATTGCCAAAGACATTCTCAATTCCGAAAAAATAGCTCGGATCCATGTGCATGAAATGTAGTGCAAAAGATACCCAGCTTTGGTGATTATCATGAATACAATCACAGCGATATACCCTTGTTTTCTATGAGTGGGGGTCACATGAAGTATTGATGAAGTGGTAAGACTAATGCAGCCTTCCAGCTCGATTCTAGGCAACTTTTGGCGGACAGAGCCAACAGAAGTTTCAAGGCATCCATGAATAAGTGTTGCAACATATATTTTTTTTAAAACCTGGCTTCCTTACACATTCCATGCATGATTGAGGGTCTCTTGACAGTTCACACATTCCAAACATGGTTACATGAGCTGCATGAAACTAAAAAACTATCTTATCACCATAAGCTTTTTCAAAATGAACTAATATCAGTTCATTTTGCAAAAGCGTATGGTGATATAAATTTGGACGGAGGGAGTATATTACTCCAACGATCCCAATTTACTGCGGCAAAAAATGATGAAGGATATGAAATGTATGAAGCAGAATGGAGCAACCTGGTTTCTTTTTCTTTGAAAAAGAAGAGGATGGAGGATATGTAAATTAACAAGTGATGGAAGGAATGCTTTGCTCTTTTATAAATTAGGTCATTTTTTTATAAAAAAAAAAACAAAGAGGAGAATTAATATGGGAGGGGGACTTGGTCGGCCATGCACTACGAAGGCTCTCTACAGTACAAATGGTTCTCGGATTAAAATGTGATGGCCCAGCTATCCTTGGGATTGCCAGCTAGGGCGGACCTACGTGTAATGCATGGGTCAGGTTTCATCGATTTTACTAATATTACATATACATTTTATTTTCTTATAAATTGACTTAATTCCCTTACCTGACCCATCTAAAAATGTCCTGACCCCATCCCTGAAAATCTTGCGTCCCCGCTAGATCCAAAGGACAGCACACACTTCATTTTTTTCATCTTACATTTTAAAAAGGAAAACCTTTATATGAGATTGCTCAAGCACGTCCGCGTGGGCCAAAACACCCTGAGTTGTTGGATTCCAATCTGATGGCCAATTCAAACCTTCCTGCCCCCTGATTTTTAATTTGACGCACGCCATCCGATCGAATTCCGGCTCCTGCCACCTCGGCTCATGTGCCAGCTTGCCGAGCCTGAAAGCCATGTCTCGTAGTAATTGGGACTCTCTTACGAGTTGTATCTCCATCAAATGCAAACATATTTTCATCATCGCCCAACGGTTAAATGTTTTTTGACAAACCAAGTTGAACATTTTATATGGGACGGAGGGAGTGCCATTTAATGACTTCAGGTACCTGGTGATTGACTTGGTGACAAGCCATTAACAACTTACTAATGCAAGACAAAACTTACATTAAGAAAATTCTATTTCAAAACTCCGCTAACTAAAAACTTATCTAGTATGAAGCCAAGATGTGAGTCCCCCTCGGGGCGTTTGTTATAAAAAAAATCATGTGAGTCAATATTTAGTATTGGTTTGTTGCTGAATTTTTAAGAACAAACTCCCTCCATCCGGTATTACTATCACCATGAATTAAAATTAGTTCATTTTGAAAATCTTCATTATAATAATATTCTTGGACAGAGGGACTATATAACAGTATATAATACATTTAAATCTCTTTAAACATGTTACATGTTATACCACGCAATTACAGACCAAACTCCACTGATAGAATATATTCTATTAGACCTATTTATCAATATACTAGTTTATAGTTATGTATAATAATGATCGAACAATTATCTTACAAAAAGAGATCGAACATATTCGATCCACTTCAGCATAAGTTCCACCCTGGAAATGGTGCATATTGGCAGGAAATGTCTCCTTGTTGGATAATGGGGAATAAATTTGAGCACATGAATTGTACTACAAATGCAAGTTGAATACCTTGGAGCTACAAAGATCAATTATTTATACAATTGAGTATCTTTAGAAGTTTTTTTGGATAATAAGTATCTTTAGAAGTTAGAGCTAACATATGGTGTATTGGTAAGAATTAGACTGAAGAACTTTTATTGATTGGATTCTTTATAAGGGAAAAAGTTAAATGAGATCGCTCACATTTGGCTTATATGAGGTCAATTCAAGTCATAGTCATTGGATTATGATCTGACGGCTATAAGGGTGAGTGG
This sequence comes from Houttuynia cordata, assembly GCA_039654745.1. NCBI lineage: Eukaryota > Viridiplantae > Streptophyta > Magnoliopsida > Piperales > Saururaceae > Houttuynia > Houttuynia cordata. The sequence continues at coordinate 3,845,789 of CM077504.1, forward strand.
TGGTTCACACTCACCCACTCACTGATTTGATACCTACCGTCAGATCGGAATCCAACGACCGAAAATACACTCTTTTAGACAAATGTGGATGTAGGGAAAAAGGACCATGGTTCCCTTATGAACGAACTTTGGAACTAAACATGTTTCAAGCTTCCTCAAGCTATGCTTTCTTGGCTTTACCATGGGCTAAAGAGCTGGTGTTCTTGGTAGAGAGTCCATGGGCTTCGACTACAACTTTATTTATTTACTCTTTCCAGGTCACTATTAATCGAGACAATTAGCAAAATATGCGGACCAAAATTAGATGATACCATTCTCTCCGATGGCCCCCTCGGCTCACCAACTTCATCGGGAAGCACCACCACCACCGGGAACTTTGTGGAGATAATTCTCAGGAAGCCTACCATCAAGGGTTTTACATCTCAATAAAAATGATAATTATATGACGGTCTCAATTAAAAGTGATTGGAGGGAGTATGTGTTTATATTCAATGCCCCATCTTGATGTGAAGAGCTTATAGAGCAAGTCTTCATTGCTCCAACTCGTTTTATATTCTTGAAACTTTACCAAAATATAAACAAATTAAGAGAAAAATTAACAAATGGTAACTATACTCCCTGAGTCCTACTTAAATAGTCCAATTTGGTTTTAATAAATGAACAATTTATCTTAAAAAATCATAGTAGGCCATTAAAGTGGAACAAAGGGAGCATACTTGACGTATACTTGGACGTTGAGCATTTAACATAGTATTGCATACGTGAATATTGATAAGCATTTTGAGAATTTGCTTATTTCAAAAGAAGTTCAATTTATCCCTTCTAATTCGCAATTTCTCGTGAAATTAAGAGAGTGATCATGAGGATAGTCTGATAATTAGTAGCCGGATTCTTCTACGACATGCACTGCACAATCCTCCTTGCATCAATGTCCCACCATTCAATAAAAAAAACAATTTCCCTAAATGTAGCTATTATATGGGACGGAGGAAATAGATAAAATGTTGTATATGCTCATTTCTTTTGCTCATCCAATTGAGCAAGTGCCATGCTTGGGGGATTCAAACACAGAGCTCACCCCCTGGCCCCAAGCCCCCAACCCATGGTGACCTGGATATGCCCATGGGCCTCTTCTAAGTGGGCTTTCAACATAAGATAAGGAACCATATCAGGTCCACATAGGTGGAGATTGCAGATCCACATAGGTAAACAACGCAAGTTTTCCTAAATGCAATACATAGTCGAGGACGTTCTATAAAGAACCTATTAATCGGCATAGTTATAGTCGAGGACGCTCTATAAAGAACCTATTAATCGGCATAGCTTCTTGTTGTATCTACAGTTTAGCATAATTAGAGTTTGAATCACAGCTGGTTCAATTAAAGTTGAATTTGTTCATAGACCATTCCCATGTTCAGAGTTGTTGCCATGGGCGGACTTCACAAATTGCTGAGGCTCTCAAAAGGAACTTATATTAACTTTGTATCAAATGGAGAGTATTAGACAACAAACGCAAAGCCAAAGAGTGTAATTAAGAAGATTTAATTAGTTGATTTAAGGTGAGGAAAGCAAGCACGCCGGCCAATGGGGTTATTCTGACCAACAAGTACTAAGCACGCCAGCAACGAAAGTCCACCCCACGTGGGGCCCCACACACTAGCATTGAAGTGGACACTCCAAAGTTTCGTGGGCCCCCAGCAGAACAGAAGAGGACAGTGGACTTTTTCGATGTAGCACAGACCGGTGGCGGTCCAACCAATGCGTGCGGCGACCGGGAGCGGGTCCGGGTTGAGGTTTCTGAAAGTTCTTCAACAAATCACAAAATATGTGCCCAATTTTTGGGGTAATAATTATAATGCCACCTTTGTTTTTCTTTTTATATACAATGGTAAGTTGAATTAGGAAAAAGTTTAACAAGTGCCCCGTTCATGCGCTTCAGAATGCACCATTGCGTTATGAGAGGTGAAATCGAGGGCGTCAAACCCGCTTGCCCCCCTGTATTAACGTGCACAGCCAGAGCGAAATCCAACGACTTGCAATGTCTTGGTGCATGTCAATGCACATGGGCCAGAGCGTGTATAAACATGACTTTGTGTTTTCAAATAACCAAGGGATGCTAAACATGACTTTCTGTTTTTGAATGACCAAGAAATGCAACATCTATTGTGATCGTATGATCCCATTCCATGTTATCCTTCTCACAGAGAATCCCTGGCACACTACTCCAGGGCACCACCAGGGAACCGTCCATCTCCAGGATCAACAACGCACATGTTTTACATGTGCGCTCCAGCTGTTTGACATCTTGGTGATCAACGGCTCTTGTGCCATTAAAGTGATGTAGCATATTGTTATACCCAATAATTTCTTCCTTATAACAATTACTGGATGAAATACAAAGGGCTTAATTAGTGGACTAAGAAAGTTGATTGTTGGGCATACTAAAAATATCACCTTTTCTCGGGGGTGTTGTCATGGAGGGTAGTATCGATATCCATTGGTACTACATGTCAATGAAAATATTCATTGTTATGGAGGGTGGTATCGACATCCATTGGTAATACATGTCAATGAAAATATTCATATTTATACTAAAAAAACTTCACTTTTTCATGCATACATGTATTAAGAACATAGTTATTGCCAGTGTTACTAGTTCGAACCCCCACTCTATTGGCCACCACTCGGATTATGAATATACAGGAGATTGGTCTCAGATACAATGAATGACCAGTTTCCCTGGCCCCTTATAGTTGGATCCTTAGAATTTGGACATCCCTCGTTATCTAATGCGGAGTATTTTTTTTATACATATCAAATAAGGAGTATTAAGTGTATTAGCTTGTTGCCCAAAAGAAAATGTATTAGCTGTAAATGCATTTTATCAAATCTGTATCATCATAATTCATACATTAAGGGTACCACGTACGTACCTTTCTCAACGTCTAATTGAGCACCGCCCACCGTATAAAAACCGTATCCAGCAGTTCGTATCTTGAGACTCCCTTGTATCGGGCCCCGTATGTGCAACAGAAAACGACTGGATACTTGGACATTGGATCATGCTGACGACAAGCATCATGCGCCTAAAAGTTCATCTGCAACCAAATTCTTCCTTCGATTTCTTCATTCATTACTATGATGGAGCGACCAGAAAGAATCATTTGTTTTCCTTTTTCCACTCCCTTTATGGTATATGGTATTTAAACTTCCAACCTGCTCTGCTTCTTCAGTGCCTCTATAAAAACCACTTCTGCTTCTGTGTCTTAGCCATCATTATTCACTGCATTGCTTGCTCTCCATTCTTCCTCTCTCATTTTTTTCTGCCATTTTTGCATCTGGGTCTTTCTTTTGGTCGGCTATAGACATGTCTCTGCTGAATGATCTTCTCAACTTGGACCTCTCTGACTGCACTGATAAAGTCATAGCTGAATACATATGGTCAGCTTCTTATCCTCCTCAGTTTGCCTTTGCTGTTTTTGTTTTCCTTCTTGTTTCTATGGCAATTACTTTCAGCTGTGCAATTTATGTGATTGTCATTGCCTTTGAAGTTTTTTTATTTCTGAATGTTACTTTTGCTGGGTACTCTGGTACTGCACATTTTAGATTTTGTCCTTTTGGGCTTTTTTTTTAATATGTAGATTTGGCTATGGGAAGGATTGGATTCAACTCGTGGTTTATGGTTTTTAGTTTACATGTTAATAACTATACTGTGACTGATGCAAATTGTTATAACTATACTGTGACTGATGCAAATTGTTATAACTATACTGTGACTGATGCAAATTGTTTTACTTTGTGAATGCTTCTTTTCTTCGACTCCAGTATTTGAATACTCTGCTTGTAGAACTTACCATACTTTATAGGATATCTTCTTTGAAGTTTTTTCTATGTGAGCTTTTGTACATATTTTGCTTTCTGATTCCGTTCATCATGTAACGTTTTGTATAAATTTTCGTCAAGCTTTAACCTTTCCTCTTTCATTGATGTTTGATTTCCCCTGTCGTTATAAAGGGTCGGAGGATCTGGCATAGACCTCAGGAGCAAGGCCCGGGTAACTTCTCTCACCTTCTCTATCTTTCTTTGTATTGTGCAGTGATTAGTGATCTTCTAATTCTACTACAAATTTGTATCCTATTCAGACACTCTCAGGTCCTGTAGATGATCCGGCTAAACTACCGAAGTGGAACTATGATGGTTCAAGCACTGGTCAGGCCCCTGGACAAGACAGTGAAGTCATTCTATAGTAAATCCTTATATTTCCATATCTATTCAGTTTTTTGCCTCAGTTGATTCATATCATGAACCTGACTGGCTTCTCTTTCAATAGTCCTCAAGCTATTTTCAAGGATCCATTTAGAAGGGGAAACAACATCCTGGTAACTGAATTCTGTCTATGGTGCCATAGTCGTTTTGCTTCATATATGAAGCTTTTAAAAGATTATAGTCGTTTTGCTTCATATATGAAGCTTTTAAAAGATTATTCTATAGCGGCAAATAGTTTATATTGTTTTTTTCCATCTGATCATTCTTTGTTACTAATTCGACGAATTGTTTTCATTTAGGTTATGTGTGATACTTACACTCCGGCTGGGGAGCCTATTCCGACTAACAAAAGACACAATGCTGCAAAAATTTTCAGCCATCCTGCAGTAGCAGCTGAAGTGCCATGGTGATGTTCTATTTTCAATTATTCATTTCACTTTTAAAATTTATATCTATCCTACTTTTGTTGCTGCATATATATATATATACACACTCTTGCTATCATTTACATGTGGTACTTTCTATTATAGAGATCATTGACATTGATTTCTTGGATTGGTAAATGAAAAAGGTACGGGATTGAACAAGAATACACCCTTTTGCAAAAAGATGTTAAGTGGCCTATCGGGTGGCCAGTAGGTGGTTACCCTGGTTCTCAGGTAATCTATAAGTATAATTTACTTAACTTTATTTTTTTTCCCTTTCACATCATTTACAGGGCAAAGTATCAATTACCTTATTTTAACTTTGTTTATGTTGATATTAATCTCTACTCTTCTTATTTATCAACTATTGCTTTCCTGATCTTTCTTTTGGCAATCCATTTTAAGAACCTGGAAATAGTAAGATTATCATGCCATTTTTCTTAACATCTTTTTTTGAATTAGAGTACGAACCCAGTTGTTTTTTGTTTTCAAATACTATTTTTTGAATTAGAGTACGAACCTGGATTCAGAAACATAGTAATAGTACTATTTTGGTACATGTGTGACTGCTACATTTTGCTAACTGCATTCTCTATTTTGAAAATTGATTTCATCATTTTTGAATTAGAGTATGAACCCAGTTGTTTTTTGTTTTCAAATACTTTTTCAGTTTTTATTGTCATATCTAAATTGTCTAAGTTTCTGAATCTAGGGGCCATACTACTGCGGAGTCGGTGCTGACAAAGCCTTTGGCAGGGACATTGTAGATTCCCACTACAAAGCCTGTCTTCATGCTGGTATTAACATCAGTGGTATCAATGGAGAAGTCATGCCAGGCCAGGTATTATAACATGTACCTTTCAGTCTCTATTTTGATCTATTTTTATGTAAAATGTGCTCAATTGTTGAGAACTATCTTTCAGTGGGAATTTCAAGTAGGCCCTGCTGTTGGCATTTCTGCTGCTGATGAGCTCTGGGTGTCTCGTTACATTCTTGAGGTAATTGATGAGATAAATTATGATTCTCTATGTAGGACAGGCATTCTCTGGTCGAGTTTGAGAAGTATGAGAATAATTTTCCAAGGGTTTCATTTTTTTGCTGATACAAAAAACTTTCAAATCTTTCCAAGTATCATCAGTAATAGTTGTGCAATGTTTGATCAACACAGAGGATTACTGAGATTGCTGGAGTTGTGCTCTCCCTTGACCCAAAGCCCATTCTGGTTAGATGTCATTAGAGTTCTTTTAAATACTGGCTACATAAATATACTTGGTCTATTTTTGTTTTTGTTTGTTGTATGGTAAATATTGACATCCATGCCTTTTTTCCATCATCAGGGTGACTGGAATGGAGCTGGGGCTCACACAAATTATAGGTAAGTGAACAATATTTATCTAAGTAGTTGAGAAATTATTTACCCTTTTGTTCCAAACCTAAGTTATCAGTCTCTTCCATTCAGCCGGTTCTTTCTGTTCATACTTTGTGCCTCAAAAGAAAAATATATCTCTAAGCTTTTCCTGTTAATATAATTCAAGTGTCTTAGGCCACCAACTCATGAATATGTAAGCTTTTCTATATGAAGGCTATTATCTGCTTCAATGATTATAATCATTTCAAGAGTGTTCTTTTGTCTTGTTTTTCATTTTTGAACAAATCCATGAGACAAGAGGGAGATAGAAAAATCATTTACCCAATTCTTCCATTTAGCTGTTTCTTTTCGTTCCATATTTTACTCGGAAGAAATATATGTTTATGTATTCATTTCCATTTAATATGCTTCAAGTGTCTTAAGCCAAAACTAGTGCGTTTCAAGCTTTGTTTTACAAACCTATTATCTGCTTCAATCTTGTTTTTTGTTTTCCTTCACAATCAGCTGCTTAATCTGACTATAATATTTATTTTCCAACCATTATTTACATTCGCATTGTTTTCCATTTGAAAACACTTTTGTCATGTGGTTTCAGCACCAAATCCATGAGACAAAAGGGAGGTTATGAAGTGATTAAGAAGGCGATTGAGAAGCTTGGGCTGAGGCATAAAGAGCACATTGCTGCTTATGGTGAAGGGAATGAACGCCGGCTTACAGGCCGACATGAAACAGCTGATATCAACACCTTCTTATGGGTAAAACTTCATTATTATCACATTATTGCTTTTTTCGAATGATCTTAAGATTCATTTAATTAACTGTTGTTATATACTCACATTTCCTCTCGCCAATTTGTAGGGAGTTGCAAATCGTGGTGCCTCAATTCGAGTTGGGCGAGACACAGAGAAAGACGGGAAAGGTTTGTAGTTAATTTCTAGTCCAATTATTCTTCTCAAAATGTTCTTTTCCTCTCATTTTATAGTAATAAGGCTTCCTCTTTTGTGTTTTTATATACGAACTAATTGATATTGTGAAACTGATACAGGTTACTTTGAGGACCGGAGGCCTGCTTCAAACATGGACCCCTATGTTGTCACTTCCATGATTGCTGAGACCACAATCCTATGGAAGCCAACATAAGATTATCATAAGCTGGCATGCTTATTTATACCTTTGGCAATTTTAATTCCGTGTCGTTGCCAAATTGTTGTTGCAACAGTTTGTTTGCATGTTACAATAAAATCGTGTGGTGTTTTAATGTTATTGAACTTTTCAGCACATTCAAGGTGAGTTAGTGGTTGTTATTAGAGGCATTGCAACTGTACTGAGGGATTTCAAAGTACACGTCTTATTGATATGTTCGTACCATGGCGTACCCAATTCATACTAATATTATCCCTCCAATTAATGGTGTATATCTTCTGTTTGCTTAATTTTCATTTCAACAACTTCCTTACCCTCTGGTGATCCTTTCCCACCTTCCTTTCTCGTTGCTCTCCATTTCCACTATTGGCCGAGAAAACCATCAACCCTGAACTGTGTTCCATGTGTCCTGGTCCGGTTCAATTCCTTTCTGCCCAAAGGTGATGGCCCCCACATGCGATCCCCTCCATCCTCCTTGCTTCTCCCTGTTTCACACCAGTGTGGATCCCTCCCCTTTCCGGCTTTTCCATCTGAAAAAGACAAACCCGTGCCCTATAACCCGTGCTTTTTCCATGCCCAGGGTTGTAGATCAAAGTGATCCAACGGCCACCAAAACTGAGCACGAAAAAAGCATGCGTTAGGGGTTTAACATTACTCCTCTCCCACTGCTCTATTAAATTCATCCATTGCCTATCCCCCTTTCCCAAGTATATGTTCTCCCCTTTGATTCCTCCCGTTGTTCCAGGTCTATTTCCCCCTCCAAAACCGAGGTAGGTCCCGTTACTCTCTCGCCACGAGAAATTATTAGGTGTAAGGGAAAATCATGCTCATCATCACCAATGGGTGCCCCTTCCCTTTGTCTAACCCTTGCCAAAGGAGTCTTGACCTGCCTCCAACCGCTTGGTATCTCCTTCCCCTCCCCCATGATGGCGGTTTCCTCTCCAACCCTCTTCCCTTTGGTAACAGACCTCCACCAGCCGTAATCCCCCCTCCTACTCTCGCACTTCATCCTTCTCATCATCTGCACGCACACCACAAAGATTCACTTGGTGACCCATTCGCCCACAAAAGAAGCGAAATGTTGCATGTATCCCCCTCTACTTCAACGGCTCATATGCACAAATCCTATCCTTGCTCGGAATCGCAAGAATCTCCTCTGCTCCTGGTGTTTGTGCCTTTGCTCACTGGTCACATACTCGCCAACATTCTTCCCAGATTTGCCCGCCCTTTTAGCCAGAATCTCTGTCTTGAGCTCTGCGGGGAGATCCCAAATTTGCATCCACAACTCCTATTCTACCCCGCAAAGCCCCTTCTCCCAACCCTTCCATCCACATTATGATGCAACTGTCAAAAAGCCACGGGTCGCCCCTGAGGACTCGCCGGAGCTCCGTTTCTGATGTAAGAAAACCGCCTACAATGTCCTCCGCTTTGTCCCACGAAGGCATGAGAACCATTCGGCCCCCCTTCATATTTATCAACTTGGAAGATAGGAGGGGAGGGTGCACGCTTGAATCAAGCAGTTTCACTCGTCCCCAGAATCTCCTCCTCGTCCTGGATGGAAATTCCCCACAGTCCTTCCACTAGCTCCGATGGACTGCCTTTTCCACCACTTCCCCCCTTCCTCTGCCATATTAAACAGTCTCAAAAAAAGGATCACAACGAATTTGCCTCTGATCCCAGCAAAGACCTCGACTTTGATTGAGAAGATCACCGGGACGGAGAACACAGACGACGATTTACCCAACCTCTGCAGCAATGACTTGGGATTGGGAAGGTGAATTTGCCCAGCTCTGTAGGGAAGGAAAGTGACTGAAGCTGGTAATGTAGGCCTTGAATAATGTCATATTTGGCACTCTCCTCCCTCATGCAGCTTTGAACTTGATTTTGATTATGCACAGTTCCTCAACCTTCAATTGTTCAGATATTGGAATTTGCATTAGAGATGACTGCGGCAAGGTCCTCTACTGCTTAACCAAGAAAGAACAGCTAAAAGTGATTGTGCAGCAAAATATGGAAGCAATTGCACCTTATATCTTTCTCATATATATCCGCCAATTAGGTAATGGCGTTGCCCACACTGCCTAGCTAGGCACACTAGGGAGTGATCAAGAACAGATTTGGGGACGTATCCCTCTGAGGTTCCTGGAAATGGCTCTCAGCTTTGGTGACTAGCTTCCTGGAAAGATGTAATTTTGCCATGTTTATTACTGGAGTTCCAAATTGACAAAGAACACAAAAGCAAAAAAAAAAACCACACCCTCACGGGCCTAGCATTGGGGTACTCGGGTTGGGAAATACTCCACCCGTCTGTTATTATTATTAACATTTGATTTTAAAAATCATTTTGAACGGGAGAGGTATAAGTGCAAGAGGACACATTTGCAACATCCTACTTGAAGAGAGTTTACCAACATCCTGCTTTGAAATACAAATCCAATTATGTAAATGCAGACAGCCTAGTGTTAGCCCTAGTGCGCCTTCGCTCCCAATGAGTCAAACTCTGGAACGCGTAATTGGGTGCGTCTCTTTCGCAATGGCCATTGCCCATTTGTTTGAAATTACTAAAATTTTATGTGTGTCTCACTTCATATATTGTACTCCTTCCGTTCTAAAATACTATGTACATTTAAAAATATTCATTTTCTTAAATATTGTGTATATTTTACCAAATTATGTGACTTCCTCTTTTTAAAATTAGAGGAGACTTGGAAGGATTGACTTGAATTTAGTTCGTGAATGATCATATGAGTTGGACGCGATATAAGGGAGAAGAAGTCGTTTGATTTCCTTGTGGGTTTCATGGTCCAATAAAAATAAGAATTTTCTCAAATGTATATAGTATTTTAGAACGGAGGGAGTAGTAATTATCACTTTCATTTCTTTCTAGGATTGATTAACAATTTTTTTGCCACTACTCAATATTGTTGGGAAGATTGAGAAATCCATACCTAGGGGGAGGGATATACCAACTTTTAGAAGAGTTCTAGATAGCTCTCTCTGGAAATCTTCTCCCCCTTCCCTCTCTTCTGCCCAAACTCTTACCTTTTCTTCCGATCTAAGCATGAACAATTAAGCTCCACTAGGTTGGACTCGGTCCTTCCTATCCTTTTGCGTAGTAGCCTTATGGCTATGTATCACGCTGATCTTCTAGCTACTGGCATCTGTTTGGCCGACGGGCATGATGCTCCATAGTTGCGTCATGTAGATGGTTTTTAATCTATGATCTGCAAAGTCCTTCACATTATGAAAAATAAATACTGGCAACCTCCCCATAAGAACTTTTTCCATATTACCTGGTGCCACTCTCCATTTTCTTATATTACCTGGAATTGGGTTGTTTCTTCCAAATGTCCTATAAATTGCCAAAAATACCCCCAGCTGGAGCATGTATAAGCATGGTTGCACCACCTAACTCTGCATTTTAGGGATTTGCGGGAGTGTTCAGTCGGAGAAGAAGGCATTCCGGTGAAGCTCCGTTCAGCATCGCCACCCGTATCAACTCCGGCGTCGTCCAACCCGGAAAAGTGCATCTTCGCGCCAAAAAGCAGCAAAAAGATCGGGAAAGAGGTCTGTACGCAAAAACAACTATAATGGAGGCATCGTACAATAAAAACGGTACGTCAAGTTTAAATCCAACGATTTTAACAATGAAAATTACTTCCAATGAAGAAAGTTAAAAACGTGAGAAGTTTTGAATTTTGTAAAATAGCATGTATGCATACACGACTGTATGAAAGTCATGTGCCCGTAGACACGACTCGTAGACGATGATTTTCACTCATATACGGTTTAAAACTTTGCGGTTTTTTAATTATTTTGGTATTGTACTATCAAGTAGTTATGAAGAAGATACCTGTGTGCTCACACTACTATGGAGTGTTTATAAATTCTGATATGTGCGTGGGTGGGAAACGGAAGCTTATGCCTGTATATACACAAGTAAAGTACATCAAACTCTTGAAGCAAGTGGAAGAAAGATTACCGCTGAAGTCTGCATCCGGTATATTATCTGTGTCATATCTTGTTGATTATGGATCCCTATACGTCCTTGAAGACGATAAAGACCTGGAGTTAATATTTCTCGTTCACAAGAACAAGCAAGGCACAAATGGACTACTCGACTGTACGTGAAGTGGACTTCTATTGGCAATAACATGGAGACTTCCACTGGCAATAAGGAAATGAATTCCAATGCAAATAAGGAGGAGGAGAGGATACTATAGGCAGAATTGAGGCCGGCCAGTAAGACACCGCAGGAGAGGCCTTCCACCCCATACAATAAGACACCCGCATCAGCAGTTGAAGGAGGAAGAGATGAAGATTATTTACTTGAAGCTGCGATGTGAGATTTAAAATTCGCACACGCTAATTGTACAAGTCATGTTCTCGAAGACACGACCTGACTTCAAGTTGTGTTCTCTAAGACACGACCTGACTTCAAGTCGTGTACACGAGTTGTGATATTATCCAGTCCATTCATACAATTTATTCTCGCAAATTGGGAGATGGTAATGAAATTCTGAAGGATGCATTTCCTACTAAAGACGATGAGAATTTCAAATCAATGGATTGAATGGGGAAGAAGGTGAAGATGAAGATGCAGATCAAGAAGAATTCTTCGATGAGGAAGAATTATCGTGGTATGAAGATGAGTGGGATGAGCCTCTTACATTATTAGATTTTCGCTAACCAGATCCCACGGGAAGACACGATATAGAACTCCAAGATGCAGCGAAATCATCCACTTCTAGAGTTCCAATGGGAGGAGACACATGTAAAGGGAAGCCTGTCGTGTCCAATAAGCAAGAAATAGATAACGATGAGTGTAAGGACCCTAACTTTTGAACCGGTTTATTTTAATATTAGTCATTGGTTAATTACACGGTTTAAGTGATTTTCGATTTAACTCGATTATTTTCGAAAATAAATGACTTTACAAAGGTTTTAATCAAAACTGATTTCACAATCATGAATTTCAAGTGATTTTAGATCAAACCTGCATTTTTGGAATTTTTCAGATTTTTCACTAATTTTCCAAAAATTAGGGTTTGACGGAACCCTGGCGGGCCCCGTAGCTGAAATTAGGTTTTTATGACCAAAATGCCCCATACATTACAGAAATTCATTACAAAAATTTTCAGAATTTTTTGGACTAAATTTTGGATTAAAATCTCTAAATTTCCTAATTTTAGCATAAAACCTTGTTTTTACCCCAAAATTTAATTGGGCTACCCCAAATCTTTCTATAAAAGGAAGGTGCTGTGCCTTTTCCTAATTTAGGAAAAAGGCTTGGCTGGGAGATTAGGAGCCTCTTTCCCCATTGGTTGATAAGGAAGTGAGCTTAATCCTTGCTCATTTTCTTTAAAGTTTTCTTAATCATTTCTTAATCTTGACTTATTCTTTGTTTCAATCCATTTTGAAAGCATAAAACTACTATTTTATACTTCCCTATTAAGCCTAATCTTCAAAATCATGTGTTTAGGTTTTTGAAAGCCCTAGATTTAAGGTTTAACATTTGGTTTTCAAAGCTTAATAATGATTAGTAGAGTATTAATATAAAATCGTCTTTTTGGAAGGTATTGGAGGTAATTGAAGGTTCATTCTAATCAAGTCAAGGTAATGGGTTCTTCAATCTCGGCTTTGGGTAGTGAATGGTTTGTTTTAATAGTTTTTACTTGAATGGGTGTTTTTGTTTAAGGTTCTAATTGTGGGTTTAATAAATGCTAATCTTTTGCTATGATTTCTTGGGGTTTCATCTTAGAATGATATGTAGATATGTTCTGGAATGTTTGATGGGTTTTTGTTAATGTTTGAGGTATGTATTAAGCTTTCAAGGTGTGTTAATGGAGTCTCGGTTTTTGAAATTTTGAAAATAAAAGAGATGACCCGTGATCATCTTCTCAGTTTTAATTTGCAGCCCGATTTTCAAATGGTCATAACTTTTTATTCCAAACTCCGAATTATGCGTGGTTGGTGGCATTGGAAAGCTGACTTCTTGACTTTAACATGAACTTTGAATCAATCTAATCTGAGATTTGTGCACGAAGTTATGAAGATTCAAATATTAAAGTTACTTTTTACCTCCTTGTTGCATCTTACTTTTGTTTTTTTTTTCTACAAAAACCAAAAACTACATTAAAATACTACTAATTCTAATCAAACACCAACATAAATATAGGTTAAAGGACATTTGGAATGCATAATTCATGTATAGGTCATATGGCTTATGAGTAATTGAGGTGATCATGTTATGTTTTATTGTATGGTAAAAGAGCATGTTTGTAGGAGTAAACCTTTAACTCTACATTGATGGATTTAAACTCGAGGATATAAATTGATTTGATTTCAGTTAGAATCGTTATTTTGGAAGGTATTTAAGCATGCAAATATTGCTCTATGAGTTTATGTCGAAGCATTAATAATGTAATTAGAATATGCATGAGTATACACACATGGGAATCAATTATGAGATTTTAGTTGATTATGCTTTGATTATGATGCATGAGGGGATGGATTAGGAGCACGTTCCATGTGTTGGAACACATGAAGGATTGCTCACGGGTGTATCATGATAGCATGCATCATGTATCGGACTTCATGGATGAAATTTTATCGTTGTTTAAATGGAATTGATCGATTGTATGCAATGTGTGAGATTATATGCCAGATTAATCGATTGATGAATTAATCAAAACTTGGTTGGTCCGAAAGGACATGTTTTCGATTTCGTTTCATCTTGGAACTGGTTCATTCCCCGGGTTGAGTTTGATTGAGATACGTGGGGGTGAGGGATGGACTCGCCTTGCGGAGTTGAGAGGTCAAAAATCGGACACTGAGCACCCGGGTGGTAGGCTCTTGTGCACCAGCTACCATGTATTCTAGTTTCTCAGGATGAGATTCGGGCTCTCCCCCACCACAGGAGACTACCCAGGGCGAACACACCTGCTCTAGTTTCTCTATTTAAGATTTGGGCATCTTTAGCTAGGATTGCCCAGGGCAAGTAGCACGTTGGGATTGACCACCCCCTTTGTTCCAGTGGTAGGAACCAGACCATGATACACCTTCGTGGCCTAGATTGTGTCCCGCCTTCGTGGCAGATTGTGTTACTCCTTGATGGAGGCATTCACCATTGTAATGATACATGCTTATTGCGATGTTATGCATGATTGTACCATATGTTTTGTTACAGTAGACATGCAAGGTGAATTTATGAGATATGATTGCATGATTGTACTATGTGTTGGCTACTTTGAACATGCAAGGTGAATTTATGAGATATGAATGCCTAATCAAGATGGAAGCATGAGAATGAGATATCTTTATGCAGGATTATGTGGTATAAATGCATGATGTGGAAGTATGTGAATGAGATATGGTTATGCAGGTTTATGTGTTAACATGCATGACTAGATAAGGAGATAATCATGTTGATTATGGATCTGTTGCTATGTTATAATGCCATGTGATTTCTGGTTATTGTCATTTATGTAAAACCATTACTGAGTTTTATACTCACCCCTCTTTCCCTTTTTTGTCTTGGGGCTGCGTGGTGTGACACGCGATGGACAGGATCCTCTCTTTGAGGAGCGTTCGTAGAGAGAGAGAGCGGGTTTAGGTGTGGATGCCTTGGACTTGATCCAGTTTATCTTCTGAGTTATTATGTTGATGTATGTTGTGACTTGCGGGTAAATACATTTTGGACCTTTATTATTCGAGCTCGGTGTATTGGCTCATGTTTGTAGTTGTGAGTTTAATGACTTGTCGACTTATTTTGAGATTAACCTCTACCTTTATTCCTCTTATTTACTCTTGCTCAAAATCATTTGCGTAACTCTGTTAAGTGAGACCGCCCATATGAGGGGCATAAGTCTTCTGCTATATCTCCTTAATGTCGCCCCCGTGTGCCGGTTCGACTCTTGGACCGTATTCGGTTCGGATCGGGCGGTGCCCGGGGCATGACAAAGAGTTCCTTCAAATTGAAAGTGATGGTGGTTGGGATTGGGGCACTTATTCTGCTTTGGCGGGTCCTTCAAAACCTTACGAGGAGGAGATGCTATTGAGCAACAGTTTGCAACTAGACAACTACGAGGCACAAGTTGCCTTAGAGGCTAGGTTCGAAAGCATCAACCAGTTCAAGATGGTTCTTACTGATTTGACAATCAAGCAGAAGTTCATGTTCAAAGTGGTGGATGAGAACAAGGACACATTTGCTGCAACGTGCAAGGTTATAAGGTGTAAGTGGTACATACGGGCTTCAAACAGACTTGACGGAGTAAGCGTGACAAGGAGTGAAGGAATACATACATGTGGCACAAAGATAAGTTCAAAAGATCATCCTTTGGCTTCACACCTGTGGATTGCAAGAAAGTGTCATGGCCTCTATAAGGATTCAAATTCCGTCAAAATAAAAAATATCCAAAAGTACATTAAAAAATATTGGGGCGTCAAAGTCAACTATAAAAGGGCATGGAGGACGAAAGAGGAATTGATCCGATTGATCAATGGCAACCTTGAAGATGCATATGAAATTGAGGTAGGACGATATGACTTCAAGTGTTTTGAATGTTCGTCGCAAGAGCATTCCGAAGATCACTGATGCCGCTGCTCACTGTCAATGGAACATTCCTAAAATGAAAGTACTTTAGAGTTTTATTGGTTGCTATAGCCGTTGACGGGAATCAACAATTAATATGTGTTGCATATGCAGTTGTCGAGAAAGAGACCATACAAACATGGTAAATATACAAACATGGTCGTGTATAGAAACACACAACTTCATGAGTATTCGTGTTTTCGAGAACACGACTACTCATGAAGTCGTGTTTTTATATACACGACCTTCTACTTTGGTAAAAAACCAAAACAGAGAAGTCCATTATACAAACTGACGCCTTCTTTGTGTAATATATTTTGACTCTCAATTGTGACTTGCAGGACGTGGTTCCTTGGCTTACTAAAAACTTTTCTCTTTACAGACCCCCCGACCACTTTGGACACAATTGTTTCTGATAGGCAGAAAGGACATCTGAGAGCGGTTGTTGATGTCTTTCCTGAAGCTCACCATGGGTTTTGCCTGAGGCATATGGCAGCTAATATGCTTAGTTAGTGGAATAACAAGTACCTAAAGGACCTGCTATTCCGAGCTGTTGCATGCTTTAGGAAACTAGAATTTGACGAGATCATGGAGAAGATGAAGGAACACAATGAGGAGACCTAGAAATATGTTGACAAGATTGATAAAAGATATTGGGCTAACGTGGAATATCCTCTCACATCAAACAGATCAGAAAGTGTAAATAATATGCTTTTGATGGCTAGGTTTTGGCCAATAACTCGGTTGATTGAGCAAACGCGTGCAACGACAACCTCCCATTTTCAGAGACTCCAAGTAGAAGTAGAAGGGCTAATGACTTCGTTAACAAAGTATGCACAGAATCATATCAATGAAATGAGAAATATGAGTGTTGGAAGAGTTCAAGTGCAACTGCTATCATTACGGCAGTTTGAAGTGAATCTTTATACCATGTGGTAAGTCGTTTTCAAATGTCGTTTTAAAGATGAATAGTCGTGTTTACAAATACATGCCTTGATGAGTATTCATGTCTTCGTAAACACAACTATAATGGTAGTGTATAGAAACAGAAGCCTTCCTTCCAGAATAGTTGTGTCTTGGTAGACACGACTACTCATCAATTCGTGTCTTCGTAAACACGACTACTCATCAAGTCGTGTCTTCGTAAACACGACTATAACGGTAGTGTATAGAAACAGAAGTCTTCCTTCTGAAATAGTCATGTCTTCGAAGACACGACTACTCATCAATTCGTGTCTTCGTAAACACGACTATAAAGGTAGTGTATAGAAACAAAAGCCTTCCTTTCGGAATAGTCGTGTCTTCGAAGACATGACTACTTATCAATTCATGTCTTCGTAAACACGACTATAACGGTAGTGTATAGAAACAGAAGCCTTCCTTCCAGAATAGTCGTGTCTTCGAAGACACAACCACTCATCAAGGTGTGAATTCATAAACACAACTATTCATCAATTCGTGTCTTCTAAAGACGACTATAACGGTAGTGTATAGAAACAGAAGCCTTCCTTCCGGAATAGTTGTGTCTTCGAAGACACAATTACACATCAAGGCGTGTATTCGTAAACATGACTATTCGTCAAATACACAATATTATAACGGTCAATCATTATCTTTTTTCTCAGGATGTTGTTGACCTTACAAAGAGAACCTGCACATGTGACTTTTTCCATAGCATGGGACTTCCGTGCAAGCACGCCATAGCATTTATTGATGAGAGGAGTTTGGACCCGGTAGAATATTGTGAAAAGTAGTACTACACAAGTAAGTACCGCACAACGTATGAAGAAGTAGTCTTACCAACTTTAGATAGAAGTCAATGGGGTGGTTATGAGGTTTTATTTAAATGTGAACCGCCTTTGCTTGAAGCTCCAAAGAAGGGTAGGAGAAGGACAAAAAGAATTGAGTCACAGCTCGAGCCATCGCAGATACTCCCACAATAAGGCAAACATACTACAAATGAGACATCGTAGATATGTCACTCCGACTTGCCTAAGCCCTCAACATTCATCACGTAGATCGTATGGAATTTTAATTGAAGAATTTGAATTTGTCTTTGACAGAAATGTTTGTACATCAAATAATTTTAGTACAGAAATCTATGTATAGGAAGAATGAGCATATGAAATCTATGCACAGAAAAAAGATTAGAAATGCAAAAAAGATGTGTATTAATCTTCATCTGATTCCCTCAGAAAACCCACAACTATGACTTCCTGATTTTCGTCTTTAATTGAATCGTCATCAAACTTGCAGTGAATCTCCCCGTGAATCATACACATAGCAATGATTGGGTGCCACAAACGTGTAATTATGTCCTGATCAAACTCCGGTGGGTTAACATTGGATGCCGCAGTCTTTTGAGTTTGCTTAACACGACGCTTTGGGGATCTGACTCATCCTCTAGTCCAAGCAACGCATCCACCTCAGCTTGTGTGCCATGACAACGTTCATGAACTTCGTAAATTTATCTACTGCGGCCCTTGATGTGAGTACAGCTGGAACTTGCCGGAGAGCGAGTTGTAGAAGTGCCATACACAGTTGGGGAAATGAACGTAGAGGAGGCAGAAGTGAGAGTCGGTGCGGATTGAGAAAAAAGCATAGAACATGTTCCTGTTCAATCCTATCAACATCCTCCCAAGCTTACGTATCAACTTTGTATTATCGCCATCCTCTTTGTACTCCTGCAAAACTGAGCCATGGCATGTAGATTAGAATTGGTAAAGGGGTAAGTCAAGTTATCGAGCCATGGATTGCAGGGAACACTTACATTGTCGAAGATCTCTTTAAATGCATGGGGTCCAAAATAACAGAAGGGATACTTCATCCGGTCTCTTTCATTGCGCTGCCGCAAGAGACTCAGAAATTCATTTATAACCTGTAGAGAACCACAACATAATAAGAAATTCTTCTATTGCATTTGAAAATGGAAACAACAGCAAATAAGCTCTTTCAAGTAGGAAAAATGAAATCAGTAAGGTCGTGTATGGAAACACATGAATTAAGGAGTAGTCATGTCTTCGAATACACAACTATGCGTTAAGGCGTGTCTTTCCATACACGACCTGACTCTTTTATGTGAAATGGGAAAAAATAAAACACAAGTAAAGTATACTTACATTTGTGTTTACTTCTGTAGTTTGCATGAAGGATATGTAGTCTTCATCGCATAGGGAGGGGATTAAATAAGGCTTTCTCGGATTGGTGATCCGTCCATCGATTGTCACTCTATCACGTTCTAACAACACTCTCATCTCAAAGCACAACTCCAAATTAGCATAGTATTCTCGGAGTTCCATTGGAGCCAGTCGTGGCGTTTGGAGGCGATCAACGTCAAGAGGTTGGGATAAGGTTGAGCCTGTAGCCTCCTTCTTGAAGTCCGATTCCTTCTTCTCGTCCTCCTCATCCTTCTTCTCGTCCTTCTCCTTATGCTCCCCCTCCTCCTTCTGCTCCCCCTCCTTGTCCACCCCGATATTCGCCTCCTTCAAGGAAGATATCACCTCTTTAATGATATCAGTTGTTTGGTGATCAGAGACGGTCTCCTCAGAGTTTGATTTCTTACTTGCTCCAATGCCATTCTCCTTATGTGCTCCTCTTCCCATAGCTTATGCAATTCCTTCTCCGGGACAATCCTCCTTCTCCTACTTACCACAGAACTTGGGGGGAATAGATCCTGACTGTACTTCTGACATTTTTCCACTTCTGCATGCTCCATATCTTCGTCGAAGTGTGGTTGGTGCTTCTTCAGGAACATCATCGCGAAGGCTCTCTTTGTGGCTCGTTCAACATTCTCTTCATCATGCGAGGGCTTCCTTGGAGCTACATTGAAATATTAAACAATCGTGTCAGTAGAAACACGAAATAAAACAGTCGTGTATAACATGACACGATAATTAACAAGTCATGCTTCCCCACACACGACTACTCAGGAAGGTGTGTTTGGAGAAGCATGTCCAAAAAAAGAAAAAAATTCGTGTTGATGTGTCTTATTTACCCTTACCTCATTTGAAGGAGTCATCGATTGTCTTGACCTAATCGGAAGATATTTCATTCACGTTCATCATAACCATTAACATAAAGATTTTGATTGAAAATTTATCATTAACAAGCTCAGTCAAATAATCACAGGAAATTATAAGCATTCGCCGTACCTTACATTAACGACAAATCAAATAATTATATAGATTATGACTTTATCAAAACATCGCATTCAACCAAATAAGCTATAAAAACACTTCTTTATAGACATAGAAATATCAACTAAATAACATCACCTCTAGCTTTGACAAAAGATTTAGCTATTCATATTCATGAGAAAAGAAAAAAAATCTGATTTTGGAAGAAATTGCATTTAAGAAATCACTGTAGCAGTTTTACTATTCACGGGTACTGTTCACAAAATACTATTCACGGTAGCAGCGCACTGTTCATCGTCTTCCTCACGAGCCCGGTTACTGTAGCAATTCGAAAATACTGTAGCAGCAATGTAGCAAGTGCGAAAACAGCTCAAAAACTTCCCTTTTTCCTCTCGATTTCTTCCGCTTCTTGCTCCCGTCGATTCTCCTCTTCCTCCTCTTTGATTTCCGGCCAAAATCCCACCGAAAACACGACCCACTTTAGAAATGGATCTCTCTGTTTTTTTTCTTTCCAAAACAGTCCTTCAACATTGCGCTCTGTTCTCGGTTTTTATAGACATAACTTCGACAATCCATTCCCACATGAACTTCTTCCAAGTTAATCCGAATCCAAACAATTGCAATCTGATTTCAATTCGAAGTCAATTCAAATCCCTGCAAAACTGTTGTTTTGCCCATCTCGGCCTCTATTCTCCTTCTTAAGCATGGATCTGTTTCTACCAATTCTCGCCCAAATCATGCTCTTCAGTTCGAGTTGATCCGAAGAAGAATTCAAATCGAATATGATTTCTCAGTCCCATGGCCAAAAGAATGTTCTGTTGTTTTATCGAACAACCGAGAACAAGCTCGTGCGGTTCTTTTTTTTTAGTTGGGTTCAAAAACCCGTCTCGGGTCTCTCCTCCATCAGATCAAATCTGAACGATCATTTTCTTTATTTCACTTAAAACTTGTGCCCGTTTTCCATTAAATGGATCATCAACGGTCTGGACCTTTTGCTGCATTTGATCTCCAATCTTGGTTACTCTGACAATTCAAAACCCGCCTAATACGCTCTTCTGCTGCAAGCATCTGCAATCCTCATTTTTGAACCTGCAAAGATAAAACTAAACCGAAATTAGACGCATAGTAAAAATATAATTCATTAAATTCAATAATGCATCTAAAATAGTTAATTAGAGTAAATTAATTATTAATCCATATTTACTATCTTAATCATAAATAACCCGTTTTATTCATGTTTTATCACAAAAACTACACTAGCATATAGGTAAATAAGGCATATAAATGTGTATATTTTATGCATATCAGCTCTAGTGTTGTGTGGAAATAGAACTGTGCAGAAGACGAGGCAGATGATCATTTTCATCATGTCAGGCTCTGCCATCTTCATTGCTCCAACGTTAAGCTTTTCAATCATTTCCTCTATGTAAGAAATATTCAGTTTCCTCACGGAGAAGTACTTCCTAAAGAATTCCCCTTGGGGTCGGTTGCCCTTAGCTAGAATGATCTCAACTTTTTCGCCCTTTGTGGGTAATCCAGTGATAAGAACAACTTCTTGCTCTGTGAAATTTAGTGACCTCCCCTTTATGTCGAAGACCTTGGCCGATTCATCCCAATACCTCATCAAATGGTCACGGTAAAACCCGCTTCTTTAATAAGTTCAACGCATCTTTCGTGATGCTGTAGGAGGGCCGCACGCTTCTTTACAGATGTCTCTATAGGAGCCTTCCTCTTCCTGCCTCTCTGTTTTTGCTCTCGCGGTGCAAAAAGAAATTCCTGATCCTCCTCCTCTTCCCTTGGTATTTGCTCCATTGAGTCATCTCTTTCTATATCAATCCGCAAGGAGACAGGTAAAAAAAAATGAAAGAAAGCATGTCAGAAAGACACGAAAATAGAAAAGTCGTGTATGCACACACACGATTTAATATCATATCGTGTACAAAAAAACACGAAGACAGTAAAGTCGTGATTTCACATACATGACTTAATCCAAATTAACAAATCGAAAAGTTGGAGCTTCTCAAAGAAAAATCAGTATGGATTGTACCTTACCGATAATTTTATGCTATTCTCTGAGTGTATTTCACTAACGATGAGGTGTCGTTGCTCGAAAAAATCTTCACGATGATTTTCGCCTCTGCTCGCTGGCAACACATGGACTATTTGCTCTGACCAGCCGAAACCCTATGTCTTCCCCACTGTTCCTCGTCACCAAAAAACTAGTCAACTGGAAACCCTAGCCGGAAAACACTCCAAACACATGTAATCGCTTGCAATCGATCACTCTGCTGGTTGCATGGAGCCGCAGGGAGCAGCAGGGGGACGTCAATAAGGGCGCCGCTCGAAATCGCCGCCTTTGCATCCTAAAACCGAGCTGAGGTGATCATGTCGTCTTCAACATGACCCTTCGGATACCAAAGGCATGACCCACCTAAAAGAAGGTCATTTTTGGTACTCTAGGTGTTAATTTCAGGCTATATGGGATTTCACTGGAAAAATCAGGTAATATTGAAAAAGGAAGAGTGGAACCAGGTAATATGGAAAAAGCTCTCTCCATAATGAATGAAAGGAAGATGCTCAATTTCATCATCAATCGGATTTTTATTGACCTTTTGGAATTTGTCGGGGATGGAAGCACCTTATGTTTAATGCTACCATGGATGATGCATCAAGATTATGATAGTGCCTGTGTTGTGATTTTGGATTATGTAATAAATGAGCTCGTGAACCCTTGTTCGAATGTTGCTGCGTAACCCTCTTTTTTGGAGGCACGCAGGCTCTATCATAACGTACCTCATTTTGTATTAAGGAAGTTAGTTCTTAGCAACAAAAATAAAACATTCAGGTAGATGTTATGCAACACAATGCTGTCCAATTACCATGGAGCTCTCAAGGAAGGAATTCAAATAAGAATTCATATTTTCTTATTGATGAAGAGTTGACAGAGAACTACTATCAGTTATTTCTGGAATCAAACAGGTACATGTACTAAGTTACATTTCACCTACCCAATTTCCTTTTTGACTGATCTATTTATAAACATGCTTACCCATTTAAAATCAGAGTCCTATTTTACCTTTATTTTCTTGATATTGACAAGTTTAACTAGCTAGCTGATTGTAGAAAGTAGGAGCTAGGATATATTCCTAGCCAACAGGGGTTCAAAAAATAAACATTTCAGAAAGGTGGACAAGTTGGGAGAAGAACTTGGGTGACCAACTTAAGAGCATGCTTATAAAATGCTCTGCATATATTTAGCCTGATGCGTTCACGCCATCCACTCCTCACATGCAAAAAGGCCTATTCAACAAAAGAAAAAAAAATCACAAAAGAGACAAAAAAGCACAAGATAACCACACTTGCTAAAGCACACCCCTTATCTCTTTTTCCTAATTGTGACATGGACATGATACATAATCAATAATTAAATGGGCATTTGGGATTCATGCCAAGCTTACAATCTAGCTGAAAAATAATGAATTGAGGAAACTGATCCTAGGTGCAGGGAGGAGAACTTTTCTTATACTAAGGTCTAGGGGATTTTAAATACTTCCAATAAGGAACATGGTTTTTATATTTTTGGGAGAAAAATACCACTAAGCCCCTTCCCCACTAAGTTTACTTTTAGGGTTAAAAAACCCACCTTTTACCACTAATGCCTCTGGCCACTGCATTGGGCTGCAGACGTAACCACAGCCAGGATGCCACAGACTAGGCAGTTTTTAACTGCAATTCTGCGGCGGACATGAGAAAAGAGGAAGAAGGTGGAGGCCATTGGGTGGTTAGGGCACCAATGTTCCAAAATTGGTAGCAGGGTAGGAGGGCGGCATCATAATAGGGCCATTTTTATCACGGAAAAAATTTATATCCTCTCAGTTACACCCTCATTTAAATACTCCGCCAATAAAATGCAGTCATGTCATCTATGAGAATAACCAAAATAATGTTTGTCACTTGAGATGACATGCCGCAAGCTATTGGTAGAGTATTTGAGGGAGGATGTAACTGAGAAAATGTAAAATTCTTCCTTTTATCACATGTGACAATAACAATTTTTGTTACCTACTGTGCATATAGTGACCAAGTGCCCCTAATGAATCTAATTAAAAAACAAATCAAGGGCATCAGATCCCCTCATATCATATGGGTCTTCTCTTTTCCAATCTTTTTCTTGCTAAAAAAAAGGAACACGCTTTGTCCCTATTTTTTTGGTACCCCTCTTTAATACAGTCCGCACGTCTCAACGCGTTTTATTTGGTTCAATCATGCTGCTCGTGCCTCCCTGTCTTCTCCTCCTCCTCCTGCTAACCACATAACATCAAATGTGCATTCATGAACTTTAATACAAATCTAAATATACTTACTGTAGATGCATTACTAGGTGTTTCTAGAATTATTCTAGATGGTAATCTCTAAGTAGGAAAAAATTAACATGCATCCAGCCTTACGCGCCTACCTATGTATTAACGTGTGCCACCAGATGGAAATCTGATAGCCTGGGATGCAACGGCACATGCGAAATCATGTGAGCTGTGGCGCATACAATCGAATTCACATAAGTAATGTAATTTTTTTATGTTATATAATGTAACATAAGTAATGTTGGGAAAAGTCATCACTTGATTATGATTATGATAATTATGTTACATAAGTAATGTAAATTTGTGTGATCATGAATGGCACGTACATGGAAGTTACCAAAGAATCAAAGAATTTGATTCCCTTTCCCTGAATCTCGTCCATATTCATCCTCCAACGCGTTTTATCTCAAATGTACTGATTTGCCTAACCTACTATAATCTACCAAATGACCAATTTCCCCCTGCTTGCATACATGCACTCCACAAACAAAGGTCTCCCTCTCATGCTAATTTTGGAATTACAAACCCTAATTGGACAATAAACCCACCATTACCGGGCTTGATTTTAACCTCCTCCTCCTACCCTTTTATTGCTTTACGTACACCAAATCCCCCCAAACTTGTTTGGTTCTTCTTCTTCTCTCTTTCCTCTCCATTCAATCCTATCATCTCGTGTTCATCTTCAATGGCCGGCCTCCGAGCACTCCTGACCGGCAAGGCAAGAAAGAAGAAGCCGACGAGAAGCTCTTCCTCCTCCACGCCGGCCACCCAGTCAGGCCAGACCACCCCCACCGCCGGCACCCCCACCCCTACCCACCTCCAAGAGCTCGAGACGGTGTTCAAGAAGTTCGACGTGAATGGTGATGGGAAGATCTCCTGCGCCGAGCTCGGCGCCATTATGGCCAGCCTCGGGCATCCGTGCACCGAGGAGGAGCTTCGGTGCATGGTCAGGGAGGCGGACGCCGACGGTGACGGGTTCATCGACCTTGCGGAGTTTGTTGAGATTAATACCAAGGGAGTTGACTGTGCCGCGGCAATGGAGGACCTGAGGGATGCATTCTTGGTGTATGATGTTGATGGGAATGGGGTGATATCGGCAGAGGAGCTGCACCAGGTGCTGAGGAGCCTCGGAGAGAGGACATCGATGGCTGAGTGCGTGAACATGATCCGGGGCGTCGACTCGGACGGCGACGGACAGGTGAGCTTCGAGGAGTTCAAGATCATGATGACCAAGTCCTTTTCTTGTGGTGCAGGTAGCCATTAGAGGAAGGAGAAAAAGGGATTTATTTAGTTTGTTGTTTAATTTGTATGGTGGGGATGATGGTGGATTAATGAAAGATAGTGCATTGGTGGATTGTAGGTTGGAAGATGTATATATCACAGATTTCTTTTCTTTTCTTCTTGTTTTATTTCGTGTTAATTTCCTTGTTCATGTGAAATGAACTTTTAACGGGTATTCATAGATGGATCTTATTTCAATCTGGAATGACTAATTTACTTTTGTTAATTTCGATTCTGTCTGTTTTATCATTGTGGGAAACAATGTACTAGTGAATTTCTGATACGGGTTTTTTGACAAAAGAACTTCAAAATGATCATTGCAATTTTTGGCATGAAGATCCAAACTCTTTTCTTTCTTGAAAATCTAATTAATTTGTACGAAATGGTGCCTAAACGTATGCTTACCGTTGAATCCAATCTCAATCAGAACATTAACTAGGTTCTCTTTGTCTCTTTAAAAATTCTAATGATATTTTTTCTTCCTTCAATATTGATGTTTTTTGTTTTTACTTGGATCATATCTCGATCTCCAACGAGCAGTTTTCTTTTGTTCTTGGACCTTACATATGGTTGTGAACTTCAAATTTTTACCTGTTGGGAATTGGATTTCTTCTGAAGCGAGTTCAGTTCTTTTCATAGGAATGCACAACTAGAAAAATGTCTTTTATTTTCTTATGTTCGATTTTTAACATGTTTCTTGTGTGTGTGCTTATTCATGAAATCCTTTACTAGTTTTTTTTATGTTTCTTTTCATTTTGTTGGATTGTAATATGATAAATTCAAACTTTCTTTTGTTCTTTGGCAACTGGCTTTGTTCCACAAGGAAACAATCATTCAAATGCATGAATATTGTGTAGATTTCGTAATTGAACTTTGCGAGTTGGCTATTTCAAATACACAAGTGTTTCAATGTGGTATGGGTGGCGTGCTACTAATTTTGAATGGTTTTGGTTGGACAGGTTTTGGGCGTAATTTTCTTTTTCTTAAGAGATATATACCAATTTATTGCCTAAAGATAGGTTTTCCCCCTTATTGATAGGATAAATCAGAGAAGATTATGCATATCTATATATTCCATTCAAGCTAATCTCATATCCAAAAAAGATACTCATAAGTACTGGAACCATAGAGATGCATAGCTTTCCATTTTTAAGTCTAGAATTTCTAGTTTCTCGTTAATAGAATTTACTAGTTAAGAAAAGGTAAATAGATGGAAATAAGCCAACATATTTTTTTGCTTAATCGAACAAGGGTAACACACTATTGTTGCCAAAAAAAATGCACGGTAACACACTAGCCAAATTATGGCTTTAGTTTGGGATTTTTTTTTCGTTTATGAGAGGTTAGTATTAGTTTTTTGCCACGCGCTTTGTAGTCCTCTAATATATTTTTGTTAAACTACTTATGATTTATCATCGATTTTTCTGTTATCATTTTGGATAAAAAGATCATGTAGTATACTGTATACCCTTTGCTAAAATAAAATTTGATCAATTATAATGAGAAGGCCCAAAAATAGCATATGTTGACTTTCATATGAATTACTGTTGGTTTACTATTAGTTTACAAGGTTAAGATGACTGGTGACACCTCGGCTTCCTCTTGCTCCTATTAACGCTTGTAAGAGGATTCAAGACGTTCTAGCAAATAAAAGGATATTCATGAAGTAAGAGAAGGGCAATTAATAGACTTGAAGAAATTTGACATTTGTAATCTTTGCACATGGCTGTTTCATAGAAACATTCATCTGTATATAAAGAAAAAAGTAATATGCACTCTGCTGATGAGAGTCGGCATACGATGAAAAGCTATAAGCCCTTAAATCGTCATCCTATGGCATGCGGGCAGGCAAATGATCGACGCTGAGGGGACTTCCCCCATGTATTAAAATGGGTTAGGGGTCAATGAAAATTAGAAATGGAAAACTATTTTATATGAAAATAGTTTTTTCACCATGTTAGGAGTTAAAGAAAAGCTGGGCCATGAAAATGCACTTTTTTGGATGGCCCGAAAATAGCCCTGAAAAATGCCCAAAAATGACCTAAAATTTTCAGACCTCATACGGTACGAAAGTC
This sequence comes from Houttuynia cordata, assembly GCA_039654745.1. Taxonomy (NCBI): domain Eukaryota; kingdom Viridiplantae; phylum Streptophyta; class Magnoliopsida; order Piperales; family Saururaceae; genus Houttuynia; species Houttuynia cordata. The sequence continues at coordinate 3,873,438 of CM077504.1, forward strand.
GATTTCTAGACTGAGAAAAGGGTCGGGGGTTTGGGTGAATCAACCTCCCTCCCTGGCTAGCTGGTCCTCTAAGGATGAATCAACCTCTGCTCCTCGCCATCTGCTCCACGTTCGCCGCCGTTACTCTGTCGTCCGGAGGTGGCGGAGGTCCTGAAGATCTCGCCTCACGGCCACCGTGTACCTTCACTTGAATTGATTCTCCCCCGCTGGTAAAGCTACAGCCTCCTTGGTTCATGGGGAGATATTAGCGCAAGTCAATGCTCTACTATGGAGAGGCTCTATGCATGGGAGAAGAAGCTATTTGCAGAAGTGAAGGTATTGCAGGCACTTCTTATGTTTTGTCTAGGATGCAGAAATGTGTTTGTTCTTTATCTTTGATCTCTTATTTTTGGTAATTTAATCTCTAAAGTTTCATTAACTTATTAGGTGTTTTTCAACCAATGTTATTAGAACTCGCACTGAAAACAGATTCTACAGTTTGTTCTGCTATCAGATTATTGATATTTTAGTAGATGAAAGTAAACATTTGAGATAGTTACTGCGAAATCATATGACATTTGAGATAGTTACCGCAAAATCATATGATCAGTGGCATAATCTTAAGCAAATAATGGATTAGTGTCATGGTCTATTTTTTCTTCGAGAGTAATTTATTGATTTGTGAAAGATTTCATCTTTTGTTCTTTGAAACTGACTATTGAAATATAAATCTATGTGGAATACCTTCTATGAATATAGTTGTATACCAATGTGACGTGTTATTATATTTCTTCTCGTTCAGAATGCTGAATGCATTAAAAAGTGGCACATAAGAAAAGGGTAGCACTGCTAAGGAAGCAGTAAGCGAAGGGGGCAGATTATATTAAAATTGAAAAAAACAAGAAAGAGATTGAGAAGTTGCAGTCTAGGCTGATTGTGGCTTCTCAAGCCATGCAGACAACTTCTGATGAGATAATCAGACTGACAGAGGTGGAGCTCTACCCATAGCTCCTTGAACTTTCCAAAGGGTAAGTTTTTTACTAAGTACTATATTTGTATTAGTTTCATAGACCTATTTTATGTGAGGACATAACATAATTTAAACTGAATTTCTTAGAGTCAGTACATGTTATGCTCTGTGCTGTGATATCATTAGTTAGTCTGCAAGTAGGGTTGTATCTTAAACCCGGACCCGGACCCGACCCGACCCTACCCGGATGGAACCGAACCAAAATTGAACCGGTTTGGGTACTATCTCGGGTTGGATAGGGTATAGATATAAAAAACCCGGATGAATCTCTAGTAGGGTCCGGTATTGTTAAAAATTACCCAAGACCCAACCTGACCCGACCTGAAAAAACTGAAGACCCAGACCCAGAGTGATATTACCCAATAACATAACCCAGATTATCCAAATAGTCAAATACCAAAGTTACCCCATTACCCATATAAAAGCTTCTCAAAAAAACCTCAGCCGACCAGCCGCCGCTGCCTCCTGCGACTTACTATCGCACTGCCATATTTTTCTGTTGAATGGTGCCTTAATAGGCTGGCTTTCGATTTCTATTTCGGCATCGGCAACATGGTAACTCTAAAGCAGCTTGTGTAGATCTTGATTAACGATGCTGTGATTTTGATTTAGAAATTGAACTTAGATTGCTGAATGTGTGGCTCTGTAAATATTGTTACTATGTGGGATGCATCCTTTTTCGCATAAATGATTAATTCAATGGAATCTTGGTTCCTATTTAGGGTTCTCAGGTATTTCGGATTTTAGCGCGGGTAGGGTCGGTTCCGAGAATCATGGGTACAATCTCGGGTAGGGTCGGGTATGGGTTTCTTGGTTCCAATCTTGGGTAGCGTTGGGTATTGCCACTGGCGGAGCCAGAAGGGGCAAGCGGGGCCAATTGCCTCAGCTGACCTTCCCATTAAGGTAGTGTATTAAAAAAATAACAATTTGTTGACTAGTCTCTAATGCTGGAAAAATATTTGACAACATGTATCAGAAAAATCAAGTAACATGGAATGTGATAGTCATTGGTTTGACGAAATATGGTGAACTTGATCTAGCTGTTTCCATTTTCAAGAATATGCCTAACTAGAATATATATAGTTCCTTGGACTGGAATCATTGATGGGTTCACTCACGCCAATAGACCGAAAGAGGTTTTAATTCTCTTTAATCAAATGATGGGGCATTCTATTAAACCGACTGCTATAACTATTCTAACCATTATCCCAACTATTTTTAACTTAGGCAACCTCAATATTGGGCAGTCAATCCATGCTTACACCAAAAAAACTTCCTTTAATATGTCTGATATTCGGGTCAATAATGCATTGATGGACATGTATGCTAAATGTGGATCAATAGAGAATGTTCTTAGAATATTTGAAAGTTTCATGAAGAAAAATGTGGTGTCATGGAACACTATGATTTCAGCATTGGCCACGCATGGGATGACTACAATTTTTGTTAAATTTTGTCTTTGCTACTATAATTTATCGACTGATCGCAACTGTTCCCCCCTTGCTACCATGATTTGTTTGTATGATATTTAAAAAATAACATATATATAATCGTATTTTAACACATACTTTATCTTAGTTAAAATGGTATATTTTGTTATACTTCATTTTTATCATTTATTTTGCAAATTTTGAGGAAATTTTATGCCCCACCTCATCGAAATTTCTGGCTCCGCCCCTGGGTATTGCAATACCCGAGCGTACCCGACCCATGATACAGCCCTATCTGCAAGAGTGGCTCAGTCAAAGTCAGGTCAGATTTCTACTCTGTTGGGTCAATGCCGCAAAGGTTGCCACCTCTGAACCCTGCACAACATGATATGAGTATTAATTGGTGTAGTAAAATTGTTAGTTTTAAGGTTTCTTATAAATGTCACCTTTTTTTACTATCAATTCAAGTAAAGCATCTTATAGTGTCACCTTTTCTAAAAAGGACCATTGTATAGCAATTTAATCACCGCTAAAGTAAATGAACTAGTCAATGATTCGAGTTTACTTCACACAAAAACTTAAAAAAATATACATTTTCAAATTGCTAATATAAATCATAGTTTGATCTAAGTGATCTTCCAACGATCATTTGTCTTTAGAAGCCTTCTACAACTAGCCTTGCCGGTGTTAATTAAGAAACACTTGATGCCCTCATAAGCAACTTTGTCAAGGATTCTGTCAAGAGCAAGTTGCCACTCCTCACACAAAGCATAGATGGCAGAATTCTGTTTGGTCTCAGTTACTGGATGGTGATTGAATTGGAAGAGGCAGAGATGAAGGTAGCTAGTGAGAGAGTGGATGTAATCCCTTTGCGACTTGATAATGGTGCAGAAAGCCGAGTGCCATTGCTGGACCTCGAGCTCAAGCTATAGGGTTGCCTGTCGCTGTATCTCGGAGGTTGGCTCAGTTCCCAAGTGGAGATTGTTAAGGAATTTTAGCTGTTGCACTATGTGAGTCTGGACCTAGTGGCACTCATACATGCTTCTCCACATGTGCATTAATCTGTTGAAAGGAATAAAGAAATGCATTGAGGCAATGGATAAACCAGTTATATAAATTTTATTTGTCATTGAAGCAATGCGGACACCAATTATGTAACAAAATCAATGATCAAAATAAACTAACAAGGTCACGAATTACTGACCAATAAAACCATAATAATGCAATGAACACAAAATCTTCTCAATTAAAATCGAAGACAAACCTTAATAAAATGTAAAATAGAAACTCTAACCAGATTAGTCGGTTTTGGCCAAAAAATAAAACATCAAAATCTAACCCTTTTTCTGGGACCCAGACATAATTCATGCACTTTACTCTATTAAATAAGTAAAACAGAAGTGAAAGAAGCCCATTTCAATGCAAAATTAAAAATAAAGAGGAACATCTTTCTCTCTCTCTCTCTGATATATATCTGTATATATGTATACATATGTGCACACACAAACACATAACATACGGCTGCGTAATAAGGGTGCTTTGGCCAGATCATGAAACTGTGTTTAAGAGATTTGCCCATATTATGCATTTATTCACCACTTCCAGGTCATAAGAAGCGTGATCTGCAAAAGTTTCCACCACTGGAAGCCAAGTCATATAAATGTTTTTGTGAAATAGAACAGTTAATACGGGATGCATAATTTTGGTCATTTTGGAATATAGCAGCCCTTTCAATTTTATGTTAGTTATAATGGATTAGTAGTAGATTTTCTATGATAATTTCATTTTTACATTTTCTGCAACCCCTAACTAGGTAAAAAAATTAATTTTCAGTGAAATATTCATAAACACTTTCTATAACCCCTAACAGCTTTTTACGGAAAAATCTATTTTTTAATGAAAGTTCATTTTTCTAGAGAAGTATTTTCATGAAAATTTTTTATTTTCTAGATCCCCTAACCCACCCTTAATGAGTGCGATAGAGCTTGATAATAGTTTTCTAGGTAAAATTGTAAGAACAAGTTGATATGTGAGAGATTGCATATACCAAAAATATGTTTGGCGTATCCTGCATTAAGTAATCACAATTTAACCACACACATGTAAGAGGGGGCAGGTGCATTTGAATCACGACAGATATGTAAGCGAGGCAGGTGGGAAATTTGGCTATTATCATTAACCCTATGGTAAGTAACAATTTAAAGCAGGAGGAAAACATTATATACAGAGTATTTTATTATGTTGCCAAAGAAAAAAAGAGTCATTCATTTAGTCCATTGAATTTACTTTCTTAAAGAATCATCCATCATTCAATTAGAAAATAGGAATGACATTATGACATGATAGAAATTAAAATTTTGAATTATGTTGCCAAAGATAATAAACTTTCTTATTCACTTTGTTATATATGCTTTGAGCGTGGCTATTTGAACCCCATTAATCTCCTCTATCACCCGTTACTTCTGCACAGTTATAAAACTGAAAATTTCTCACTTGCATCCCTGTTTTCATATAAGCAGGTTGAATATTTTTGTCGAAGACCAGTTCCCGAAATCCTATGTCAGGGACTGGCTCCCAATTAGATGTTCTTATTGTGTTTTTCGGTATGGGGACTGCACCCTGTTATGTTGTCCCCAAAATCCTGTATGCAACCTTTCTCAATCCAGGCCTGCCAAATCCAGCCATAGTTAGTCAAGGCCGCCTGCCAAGATGTGACCTCAGCTGGCAATGGCCAAACAAGCATCGGGTGTCCACTCGGACGGTTGGAGGAAGAGGCCTTGGCAGAAGAACGAAAGGATGAGGAGGAGGAGAAGAAAAAATAGGAAGGAGTTCTAGGTTTGCTGTCGCTATGACCGGCGGTGGCTTGCTGCCGGTGGGATATTTGGTGGGCAGCTCTGCTGAGGGAGAATGAGGGAAGGGGGAGAGGGAGAAAATGGGGTGTGGGGATAATGAGAAAAAGAATGGGAGATGGGAGCAATAAAAAAATGAGAAAAATAAATGGGGGAGGGTAGGGTACCGGGGGACATAGGAGTTTAATGGGTCTAAATAGCTTCATTCATAAGTTTTTTAGGGCCTTGTTCTCATTTTTTTTTCTCACATGTATAGATATACTTTTTATTTAAATAATATTGTACACTAATGCTATAAAACAAAGTCCCTTTTTTATGCTGGGACCTTAGGCAATTGACCAACTTGCCTCTAGGCCTTAAGCCGCACCGCTAGGACACGTATGAATCCATAATCGACAGGGAATTAGGGATACGGATATGTGACACAAGTACGGTCCCGTTTTGTAGTGTTTGTGCTTCATAGGAACTAGTCAAACTACATGTGCAGAATAGGACTACACAATTTATATCATTATTCATATTATTATTATAGTTCTTTAAACAAAGATTTATAACGAGCGTTGTTCAAGTCCTTAGGATCAGACTAGACTAGAAGCTGGGCAGGGCAACCGACCACTTAGAGCATTGTATTCCATCGCCAAGTTGGAATAGGTTCAAGCAACTCATCAGTTTTTTTTCTTCAGAATACTGTTATTCAACTTACAATCACCGTTTTTTCTAATTCCTGCAGTAAGAGCATTATAATCAATTTTTGTCAAACTATAGCTTAATTTTGTCCTCACTCCTCACATACTTGTGCCTTCTATTGTGAACTGTTCAATGCCAGTTATCAAAATGAAAAAAAATAAATAAAAAAGAACTGTTTTGTGTTGATGTCCCTCAAAGCTTTCCTAAACTGCAACAATTCAGGCCTTCTGCGACGAAATGTTTTCGTTGCAAAAGCCCATTTTCGTAGCAAATTCGAACAATTGCGACCCATTTCGTTTGTCGTTATGCCAGCGCAAATACGCTGCCACAAAAAAGTAAATGCGACAACGACGATTTCGTCGCAATAAATACATCCTTTGAGACTAAGATGCTACGTGGCAGTAAATCAAATTTCGTCGCTAAAGGTAAATGTTTTCTGGAGGAATTACAGTTTAGGGTTACGAATTAAAGCTAAATACACTTTAGGATCTGACCCTAAAGTGTAAATAAGTTTGGGTGAGGAAGGGGAGAGGCATATGATTTTTCCATAATGCCCTCACCCATTCCCGCCCTTCTTTCCCTCCAAAAAGCATCATCATGCCTTCACACATTCCCTTCACTCTCTTACCTATCTGCCGCCTCCGCCTCCGTCTCCCTCATCGCCGCCGTCTCTGTCTTTCACTTCTCCTCACTCTCTTCCCCATCTTCTGCCTCCGTCATCGCCGCCCTCTCTTCCCCTTATTCCGCCTCCCCTCATTGTCGCTCCCTCTTCCCCCTCTTACGCCTCCCCTCATTGCCCCTCCCTCTTCCCCTTCTTCCCCCCTCTTGGCAATCCCTTTCATCCTCAGCATTTCCCCCTCCCCTATTGGTTGCTACTGTTGCGGGCGTCCGCGGGAAGGCCCAATCAGTGCATAGTCGAGGAAGAGCTGCCACTTGCAGAAAATATGGATGTAAGTACAGAAAATTTGGGTTTTTTTATGTGCAGTGGTGTTTGGTAGGATATACCTATCTTGTGAGTTAGTGTCATATGAAATATGTATTTTAGTTGCTCTCTTATATGTGTGTGTTGCCTCATATATAAGTTGTTGTGTTGCAATGCATTTTTAGGCATTACAGTCAAGTTGTGACGCATTTATAGTCAGTTATGTTACATTTGCGATGCGTTAAATACTTGTTGCGATGCCTAGTAGATATGCTCATATGTGTTATATCTTAATTAGTTGCGATGCATTTTTTGTAGTTATGATGCTTAGTGGCTGTATTTATGATGGCAGATTAGTTAAGTTGTGACGTTAGCAGATCTGATACATTACAGTGAAGTTGTGATGCATGCTTATACAGTTAGATGGCATTTGCGATACAGTTGTGATACCTCTATTATTAAGTTGCGATGCATTTGCGACTCTGTTGGAATATTAATTTGCTTGAATTGCGATAGCAGTGCGATGTTCTAATAGCTTACGACATGTTGAATTGTAGGTAGAAGGGTCCAGTTTGAGGGTGTTGGCATGCTATGGTGGCCACATTGATCATATTTCTGGTAGCAATGTGGCGATAGTTGGAGGCATATGCCACGCTCACACCCTTAAACCAAGTGATACTTTCAGTTCATTTGCTAAAGCGTTGGCTGAAGATTTCAACATTCCAGAAGAGAAACTATGTTTTGTATACATATACCCCGACATCAAAGATTTGACGTTTGTGTCGAATGATCATGGATTGACTGAGTTGAGGAACTGCTTTATGCAATGTGGCTTTTGCAAGGTGTTGTTGTGTGATGAAGGAGAACATCCAATTATAAGCAGTTCTCCAAACAATACAGTTGAAAGCAAGTTGTTGTGTTGCAATGCATTTTTAGGCATTACAGTCAAGTTGTGACGCATTTATAGTCAGTTATGTTACATTTGCGATGCGTTAAATACTTGTTGCGATGCCTAGTAGATATGCTCATATGTGTTATATCTTAATTAGTTGTGATGCATTTTTTGTAGTTATGATGCTTAGTGGCTGTATTTATGATGGCAGATTAGTTAAGTTGCGACGTTAGCAGATCTGATACATTACAGTGAAGTTGTGATGCATGCTTATACAGTTAGATGGCATTTGCGATGCAGTTATGATACCTCTATTATTAAGTTGCGATGCATTTGCGACTCTGTTGGAATATTAATTTGCTTGAATTGCGATAGTAGTGCAATGTTCTAATAGCTTACGACATGTTGAATTGTAGGTGGAAGGGGCCAGTGTGACGACCGTAAATTTTATAGTATTTTCTTGGCTCAACGGTATGCATTTATTTAAATTTTTGAAAATCTTTTGAAAATTCAATTCCCGCCGGAATCGATCGAACACCGTAAAATTTGTGATTTTTTTGAATTGATCTTAATCGGAGATTTTATTGGATTATATGATTCATGGTTGGCGTGACATGTTGGTTTGGCTTCATTTGACCTAAGATTATTGGATAGGTTTTTGTATGAAGTTTGTATTATTTTTTGGAATAGAATTAATTTGAGATTAAGCAAAAATTATGAATTAGATATTTCTTAAGTGGGTTAGTAGTGATTAATGGAAATTCTAAAAGAGAAACCCAAACCCAAACCCAAACCCATTTGTGCTTGGGTCGGGTTAGCCTTAGTGGAGGGAGTTGGAGGTTGTCACAAATGCCATGCAATTGACCCATTTAATTCTTTCTTTGAGAACCCAAGAGTCATCTTGAAAGTGGTAAAATCTGGAATTTTCTACTAAATCTAAGCCATTAGATTAAGGAGTGATCAATGGTTCAAAAAGTCTATAAATAGGCTAGTAGGGGGGTGGTTTTGCTTAGTGCTCAAAGCCTTGAGCATTTCTCTCTCTCTCTCTCTCTCTCTCTCTCATTATCCAGCCGGCGGCAACCTTACTCCGGCGGTGGTCCGTGGTGGTCCAAGCAAGGTCGACCGGCGTGGTGTTGGTGCGGCATTGTCGAATTCAAGAGTGCTCGGGAAGTTTCGGTATTTACAACCAAGTAGGATGCCTTTTTCCCATTACACTTCTTTTTGATAAAATGATTTGTTGAATGTTGATGCCTTGATGTTAAGTACTCATTTCTGGAATTTGTATTGCCGATCCTAGAATTGATATTCCCTCTTGTTTCATGACTCTATTGTATTTCAACTCAATCATTTCTACGTATGTTGACCAATGAAAATTGGATTTGGATTTTTATGTTAAATCTTGATCGCATGTGATAATGCTATTTGTATATCCATGCTCACTCTCTTGAGTAAAGATTTGATCTTTAGGCACTTTGGTGTATTTCCGTATTTCGTGTTCTATATGTATTATCATAGTTATTACTACTTGTATAATATCAACTAAATGGGTAATGGTATAATGAATGATAACTATAAGATTATTCCTTGTAAGATCTTGTCTCTGAGATATCAGTTCGTTTTATTGTCAGCGTGTTTTGAGATCTAATGTTGTCCGGGATTATATGATAGTATCACTTAAATAATGAGATAAGAAAGTGTTGTAGTAATCGGGTAGTAAAGATTACGAAAAGTGGAATCATAAACTGAGAATTTCAGAACTTATAAAGCTCTGTAAAAATCTTAAGAAAGACTAGATTAATGTATAAAAAAGACTAATAAGGAGTTACTACACTTTATACATTAGTAAATTATGTATGACATAGAAACTTGGTCTCGGCCAGGAGCAATCCTGCGCAGGCAGACTTCAGTAGAAAAATGATAACTAATTATACAGTAATCAGAAAATTAAGTTCTTTATCAATCTGGAAACTAGACATCAGAGGCTATCTAAGATAAAAATTTCATAGATTAAATCAAATTTTTCAGAATGTAGTAACCTGATAAAGAGAGCTGTTCTGTTTTGGACAGAACACAGTTTCTGACTTTAAATGACTTAAAATCATAATAAACCTAAGAAGCTTGAGAATAATTGATAATGAAGAATCTAATCAAGTCTAATATGATTTTATAAGACTCTAAGAACAGTAACCTTAAGGTCTTAGAGCCAAATAAGGTGTCTTATAATAATAGTCCCTTTTGTTCTTCTCTTGGTCCATTTATGACTCAAGAGTAATCGAAGCTTGAATTCCAAGTCTCTGACGTGGTCTACCTGAAACGCGTCATTCTAAGTCGGGAATTATCAATTCTAGGGCTAGGTACAACTTTGTTGATAGCGAACTTGAACTTTTGGAAAATCATGTGGTGTGTCTCTTTTTAGTCGGGTCTCACTTGAGTTCCCAGACTAATTCATAATTTGATTTGGTTTATGCTTTTCACTCCTATGAAGAGTCGGAACTTTAGAAAGTCTTGTTCTAAGCCTTTTGACAATAGGGCTAGTTGAATTGTTTATCCGCTAAGTAGCATTTAAAGCTCTTAGTCGGAATCATAGTATGCTCACAAGCCATTGCTAGATCTTGCGAGATCTCCGATTTATTGAACCTCTGTAGTTCAGCCGATGACGGCAATCGCGTGCGCTTAGATTGTATGACATTACGGAAGGTCTGCAATCTCCGCCCATTGTGCCCGTAAGCACCGATGGGGCCAGCATCCCTAGACGCATGGCAAGGTTCCTCTGAAGAACCTCTAGGATGTTCTGGTATTGATGAAGATTTGAGAGCAGAAATTGTACTTTGACACTTTGGTTGTCCAATGCTTATTATCTTACCTTCACTACTTTATGAAAGTCTTTGAAGTATCTTTGACCTTAATGCGTCTTGAATGGCAGTTGGTTCCAGGTAAGTGATCTTAGTCCTTGTTGAACCTGAGTCTGTTAAACCATTCATCTTTGGAGTCTTCTCTTATTTTTTTCCGGTGTGGGTTTTCTGTATCCCACTGGGTATTTCCTATGGAATACTCACGCATCCTCTGATGCAGGATTTAAGGCAGAGCAGAAGTGATGTTTTCCAGCGGCGTGGTTTGATGTTGGAGCTTAGAAGACTCATCTCTTATGTTTTGCTATATTTTGACATTTGAACTTGCGGCCTGCGTGCCATTTGCTTTATATTAAACTCTGTTTGTGGTTGTTAAGACATTTTCAGATATTGTAATAGATATTTAGATTTCCTTTCTGTTATTCTACTTTTTGTAAGTAAATGTTATTTAAGTCAAGACGATCCTGCAAGTCCCATAATATTTAAATGGGATAAGCGTAGACTCGAGTATTCGGTCCGTCCCAAGTTTCCTACCCTATAACCGTCATTGGATTGACGCTTCCTCGTAAATTGGGTCTTGGAAATTTAGGGCGTGACAGCCAGTTTGAGGGTGTTGGCATGCTATGGTGGCCACATTGATCATACTTCTGGTAGCAATGTGGCGATAGTTGGAGGCATATGCCACGCTCACACCCTTAAACCAAGTGATACTTTCAATTTATTTGTTAAAGCGTTGGCTGAAGATTTCAACATTCTAGAAGAGAAACTATGTTTTGCATACATATACCCCGACATCAAAGATTTGACGTTTGTGTCGAATGATCATGGATTGACTGAGTTGAGGAACTGCTTTATGCAATGTGGCTTTTGTAAGGTGTTGTTGTGTGATGAAGGAGAACATCCAATTATAAGCAGTTCTCCAAACAATATAGTTGAAAGCAAGATGCATGTCAGTCCAGTTAGGAGTAGTAGCAGTCAGGGAACATCACTACGTTCGAGTGTTTGGCAGTACAACTTGGTAGGAATTGGGCAGAAATTCACAGATCGTTTTGAAGTGAGGAAGGCATTGAGACAACTTTCAATAGCCAACAACTTCTCATACAAGTGGGTGAAGAATGGAAAGCATCGGCTTATAGCAGTGTGTTCAAGTGAAGGTTGCAAATGGAATGTGAGTGCAAGTTTGGATGCGGGGACAGGTTTGTTTGAGGTGAAGAAGTATGATGGGAATCATACATGTGCTGGAGGAACCTATTAGGTCGATCCCGAAAGCAGAAGGTTCCTTCGTTGCTTCATTTCATTGAATGCATCCATCCGAGGGTTTGAACATTGTCGGGCACTTATTTTTGTGGATGGTACTTTTCTCTATGGCAAGGCCAAGGGGACTCTTCTAGTGGCTTTTTCAGTGGACGTTGGCAACCATATTTTCCCATTAGCCTATGGAGTTGTGGATAATGAAACCGAGGATAACTGGTAGTGGTTCTTAACACATGTTCGGCATTGCATTGCTCCTGGCAGGATTATCACTGTGATATCCGATAGGGACAAAGGACTTCTTGCGGCTGTTCCAAGCATATTTCTAGATGGTTTTCATGCTTATTGTGTGCGGCACTTGGAGTACAACTTACGAGATAGAGGATTACGAGGAAAGGGGCACAAAGGAAGCAAAGCCCAAGTGGCCAGGATGATTCATAGTGTTGCTGAAGCGGCTGACATACATGAATATGAGGCTAAATTGGTTAAGCTCCGTGAGGCTTCTTAGGTAGCATATGACTGGGTTCTAGCAAATAAGCCTGAACACTGGTGCAATGCCCTCTTCCTAGGCTGTAGGTACAATCACTTGTTGAACAACGTTGCTGAAAGCTTTAATAGCTGGGTAAAGGTGGAGCGGGACATGCTCATTCTCGCCCTTCTTGATGGCATTCGTATGAAGATAATGACCAAGATGCATGCGGCCAGATCAGCCAGTCAGCAGTGGGAGTCCCATCTCGTCCCAGAGGTAAATGAAATAGTTAATACCACTATCAATGCATCTCGATCACTATTAGTTTTGCCTGCTAATGATACTGTGGTGGAGGTGGTTGAGGCTGACAAACATTATTCAGTAGACGTAAGTCTACTCACTTGCACTTGTCGGTGGTGGCAAATCAAGGGACTACCTTGTGTCCATGCATGTGCTACCATATCTGCTATAGGAGCATCACCAGCTTATTTATGTCGTGGAGACTTCTGGACAACGCAGAGCTATAGGAATGTATACAACCACACTGTCTTCCCAGTTTCACATGAAGACAAGCCAGTTCGAGCTGAGCCACCAGTAAGAGAGGATCTATTTCTTCCACCCGTAACCAAGAGGCCAAGGGGCAGGCCAAGGAAGAAGCGCATTGAATCCCAAAAGAAATCTGTCAGACCATTCCATTGCAGCAGATGTGGTGGGCTTGGGCACAACAGGAAGAAATGCATGACACCAATTGCAGGCTAACCTGTTTCTGGAATAAGTTACTCTTCAGTTGTTTTGTTTCAGTTTATACTACTAAACTACTTTGCAAGGTCTGTAATAATCTTGATACTATTACGACTTTCATCTTGTAGATATATCGTAATGTGTTACATAGGACAAGTTGCGAAACTGTTATTGCTAAGTTGCATGACATTTACGATGCCCAAATGTTGAAGTTGCGATACCTTTATTGCTAAGTTGTAATGACATGGTTTGTAGCATTCTGTGTTGCCCCATATATATATATGACAATGAAGTTGCGCTGCCTTGATTATTTAGTTAGGCCACATATGCGACGCCTAGATGAGCAAGTTGCGATACCTTTATTACTAAGGTGTGATGACATGATGTGGTGCCTCATATCCATGTTAACCATGTTGCACGACATTGTGGTCATGGTTATAGATAACTAAATAGTGATGGATGGAGAACCACGTATTAACTTGTTAACACCTTGTACATATGTTCGAATGTGTTACATATGACAATGAAGTTGCGCTGCCTTTATTCCTTAGTTAGGCCACATATGCGACGCCTAGATGAGCAAGTTGCGATACCTTTATTACTAAGGTGTGATGACATGATGTGGTGCCTCATATCCATGTTAACCATGTTGCACGACATTGTGGTCATGGTTATAGATAACTAAATAGTGATGGATGGAGAACCACGTATTAACTTGTTAACACCTTGTACATATGTTCGAATGTGTTACATATGACAATGAAGTTGCGCTCCCTTTATTCCTTAGTTAGGCCAGATATGTGACGCCTAGATGAGCAAGTTGCGATACCTTTATTACTAAGGTGTGATGACATGATGTGATGCCTCATATCTATGTTAACCATGTTGCACGACATTGTGGTCATGGTTATAGATAGCTAAATAATGATGGATGGAGAACCACGTATTAACTTGTTAACACCTTGTACATATGTTCGAATGTGTTACATATGACAATGAAGTTGCGCTGCCTTTATTCCTTAGTTAGGCCACATATGCGACGTCTAGATGAGCAAGTTGCGATACCTTTATTACTAAGGTGTGATGACATGATGTGGTGCCTCATATCCATGTTAACCATGTTGCACGACATTGTGGTCATGGTTATAGATAACTAAATAGTGATGGATGGAGAACCATGTATTAACTTGTTAACACCTTGTACATATATTCGAATGTGTTACATATGACAATGAAGTTGCGCTGCCTTTATTCCTTAGTTAGGCCACATATGCAACACCTATATGAGCAAGTTGCGATACCTTTATTACTAAGGTGTGATGACATGATGTGGTGCCTCATATCCATGTTAACCATGTTGCACGACATTGTGGTCATGGTTGTAGATAACTAAATAGTGATGGATGGAGAACGACGTATTAACTTGTTAACACCTTGTACATATGTTCGAATGTGTTACATATGACAATGAAGTTGCGCTCCCTTTATTCCTTAGTTAGGCCACATATGCGATGCCTAGATGAGCAAGTTGCGATACCTTTATTCCTTAGTTAGGTGACATTTGTGATGCCTAAATGTTGAAGTTGTGCTACATTTATTGGTAAGTTGCGATGCTACTTAAAATGCATCGCAAAACCAAAACAAATGCATCGCAATACAATCGCAAATGAATCACAACAGCAAAAAACGATAAACCACAATGTTGACAAATATTCATAACACCACATACCCACTTCCTAAGTACAGTTAACCTGTCAAAACTATCGCATAAATTTGTCCACAAGCAGCCATAATCACATATGCATCCACATCAAAACTATCGCATAAATCAGTCATAACCAAAAACTATGTCCTAACCCCAAATAATAAACCACAATGTTCACTAAGCTTCATAACACCACATATTAACTTCACAAATACAATTAACCTGTCAACCTAGTTTTGCCCATACACTGACACAGAACTAAGGATGTACCACACAACCCACTTCCTGAATTAGTGCACATCAAAGGTTTCTGGTAACTGTCCAAAGGCAAGTCTATACATAAAGTAACAAAGGTGTGCCCCGCAGTCATCATACCCCATTTGCTTCTGTGATTCTACATGCTTAGTTTTCCACTTAGTCCAATCCCCATCTTCGAATGGCAAACCCAGATAAAATCCATCGTACTTTGCCTGCCTCCTCATGGCAGTGAGGAATATTGTCTTTTCCTGCTCAAATCTCCCCCGTGTGCCAAGGCTATCATAAATGAACATCGTGCATTCACCAAATTTAAAGTCCAACAAGGACCAGTGATTACTCTTGAGGACAGGAACCAGCCACCTATTGTACATGAATGCATGATCACCATCTGCACCCTTGCAAGATCCGCGCACATTCTTGCTCCAATCTTGATACAAAGCCTCATGATCAAAACTTTTAGGCATTCTACCCACCATCCATGTATCGAAAGCTTTCTGCTCAGCAATGCAAAATGACTGCATGCATGTACAAAGTAAGGAATAAAGAAGCATGATCATAAGTATGCATTCATATATAATGTTAAGGTAACTTACCAAGAAGTGGGGATCAAATATAAAGACGGTGGGGAGCTCTGTACCATGTAGCTCCCTCAAGTGCTTTTGCAAGAGTGCCACATATGCATCCACGACAAAATTGTCAAACCATCCTGCGTCTGACATCTCATCCTCCACCCCAGGGTATCCTTGCCACCTAATACTATGGAGGTTGCTAACCTTGACAGGTACCCCATTAGCAATGCCAACATCGAGGTGTAAGAATTCTCTTGGGAGCCTCCAAATTGTGTCAACAATTGCCTCATCCTGGGGGGTTAGGTAGAACTCAGTAGGATGGTTTTCCCTCTCATTGCGTCGGAGTGCAACCTCACAGAAGAAAGGTGATCGACATTGTATAGCAGGATTTGTGGTTCTCAACACAGATACCGTCAGAGGGAGTGACCTGCTTGTAGTGGTGTGGGCATGAGCTGCCTGTATCATGCCATCATGAATGAATGAGTGGTTGCACGTATCAAGCATCATGAAAGGAAGAAAGTATGTAGAAGGTAAACTTTTTACTTACTAAAAGGCTTTGCAGATCAATGACTGTCACTGGTCTACAAGCAGTGGAATCTGATGCAATGGAAATGAATGACCTCGCCACATATGGCTTCCTCACCTGCCTCTCCGCATCTTTTGGTGATGGCTTTTCACTATCCTCGTTAGCCTCCTCATTTAGATTGAGAGACCAGCCACGAGGTGAGTCCATTGGAGAGGTAGTGTCCTTCCTACCTGTTGCATCTGGAGAGGGAATATGTGAGGAGCCAGTGTCATCATCATATTCCAGCCTCCTCCCCTTATTCTGAGAAGTTGACTTGAACCTTGTTGCGAATGGGACATTGGGGGACATAGCATCCACCACAGGGGAAGGCCTTGCCAACTCTGGCTCTTGCCTCTTCGCCTCATCGTCTGCCTTATTATACCTTTTGGGAAGCCCTTGTCCCACTTCTAGTACATGACACCTTTGCTTGAGGGAGTTGATCTCCCGTTCATGTCTATACTTTATCACGCGGACTTCTTCCCTCACCTTCCAATTAAGCTCGTACATGTGAAGGCAAACTACAGACAGGAGTGATTGTGCTCTTGGATGGCCTCCAAATAGGCCTTTTCCGGAGGAAAGACCTAAGGTCTACAACAACAAAAAATATGTGAAGAACACATGCAATAGTAAAAAACAAATGCACCAACATGAGACAAGGAAGGCAAAACACTGCAATAGAACCATAACTGAATCAAAACAGCATTTGCGAAAATCACAAACAAAAGAATATTACCTACTTCCGGAAGAGCATCATCTACCTCCCCTACTTCTTCTCCTCTTTTTTTCTGTTGTTTGGGCCTCTTTTGTTGTCTACCGGAGTCACCTCTACTGCTCCCCTCCCCATCACAGTGTACATCACATGTTCTATCTCTGGGCCTCTTCTCTGTAGCTGGAGGATTTTTCTCTGCTTCCATCTCCTCCACAGAATCATCAGCAATCAGATCCTTTTCAATGTCGTCTGCCACATCCAAGCCCTTGCCAACCACCTCTAGTCCAGACTCAGCGTCAGTGCACTCAAGCCCATCAGCAATATGCCCTTTCTTGAGGGCTCGTATGCCAAGCTTGTAGTCAGGTGCCCTTTGCACCAACCACTTCAAAATCCTAGGTTGCAAGCCATCTACCCGCTGCAACCAATCCAATCCAACCTCCCTTGCTTCCACCAACTCAAAAAACCAAAACTGCATAAACACATAATTAATAATGCAATTAGTACATCAAAGATTACAAAAATAAGATTACAAAAAACTGTCACAAGTTTGGTACTTGACATTCATAACTGTAAAATAGCCGAACAACCAAACAAATTGAATCTACCTTTCCTCATGTCCTCGTATGCATTTGCAACTCCTCTCCATAGTTGTACATACACTTCTCTGCCCCAAGGATAATTTGAGAATGTACTCAAGTCCTCCTCATCCATCATAGCCTAGAACCTCATTTCCACAAGGTCTCCTGGCCTAGGTAGGAGGAATACTGCAATTATGTACAAAATCTCCAACCTAATCTTGTCTTGTACCTTTGTCTTCTTTCCATCAAACAATTCCCGAATCATTGTCGAAGTGATTTTTGATTCTCCTTTAAACATTCTATCCTTGAAGGCACTAGAAGATGGGACTCCATATTTCTTGACTGTAGTGTGTAGAGGCAGCCTGAGAATTAGAGAAACATCCAAGGGCTTAACTTGAACCCTCTTTCCACCAATATTAAAAGTCAACCCACTGACCCACCTATCTAGAATCTCGCATATTAGACTATGACAGACTTGCGAGTGCAGAATCTTCAATAAATCTCCAAATACAGAATTAGAGAGGTATCGATGGGCTTCGCCTTTTATTGTTTGGCTAAATTCAGCCAGCTTCTTCATGCTACACTTGCAGTCAACTTTAGGCAGCTACAATTGGATAGAAAATTGTAATTAGATAAGCATCCTTACAGCAGCATTCTTACATTACATCATCACACCCTATACAATCAGCCTTCGCAACCTATGCAATTAACCTTCGCAACCTATGTAACTTACCTTCGTAACCAAATAAATTTCACTGAACTTCATATAATTACTCAACCATCGCAACCTAACCAATTAACCTACGCAACCTATGTAATTTACCTTCGCAACTAACTAAATTTCACTCAACTTCATATAATTACTCAACCATCGCAACCTATGCGATTAAAATTCGCAACCTTTTATATCAACCTTCACAACTAAATCAGTTAAAGCTATTATTCCTACAGAATCACAACTCAACACATTTTACGTGATTATAACAACTATTCTATACACGATTCTCGTCCACAATTCAAATAAAAACAACATACATTCATGGTAATCACTAAAATGAAGCGGTGATGAGAAGAAAAAAATACACTTTCTGTAACCACTTACTTCCTTTCCGGCATCAGTCTTCTTCTTCCCTGCATTTTTCTCTTTGCCCTTTGTAGTCCGTGGAGCCATTTGCATTGATGGAGAGGGAGTCGACGGAGAGGGGCGTTGTCCAACTAGCGAAGAGGGCGCACGGAGAGGGGGAGGGCGAGAGGGGAGTCGGCGGAGCAGAGCGTGAGCAGAATAGGGCGTCGGTGCAGTAGGAGTCGCCGGCGAAGGGGCGTTGTCGATCTGGTGATTAGGTGGCGTCGACGAAGATGATTCTCAGCGGAGAGGGAAGCCAGCAGGGAGGACAGTCCGTGGAGAGAGGCGTCGGCGAACCGACGAAGGGGCGTCGCCGGAGTAGCGTCGGCGGAGGTAGATGAGGGTTTCGAAGCAGCTGCGAAGGGAGATGGGAGATGATCTTGGAAAATGGAGTGAGTGATGAGAGGACACTCTGGGAAGGGGGGAAATGACATGCGGCAGGGCAAAGGCGGTGTCCTTTTGAGCGGGAAAGATCACATCGAGGGGCAATTTAGGTATTATAAAAAAATAAACCACCTGCCTCTCACGTGCATCCCTTTTTTGTTAGACATTTTCCAGACCTTTGGGTCTTTTTTGAACCCTCAATTTTTTTACTAGGCCCAAACCGGTTGAAAAGACAAATCGAATTTCTGAATGAAATTGACCCATGTTTTCTTTTGCTTATTTTGAACTAATTTACTATTTGCGACGAATTATTCTTTGCTTATTTACTAAAAATAAATTAAACATAATTGCGACGAATAATGGTCGTCGTTAAAGGTTAATAAAAAATACTGACTATTTCACGACGAAAAAAAATCGTCGCAAATAGGATTTCCGAAATTACATTACCTTTTTGCGATCAATTTTGTCCGATCACAAACAGATAATTCCAAAATTCTAAAAATAACATATTGCCTATTTAGGACACTAAATTTCTCACATATAGTTTCACTTGAAATACAAATAAACCATTGCAATGAAATTAACTCAATAATTGTGCACTGAAGAAGGATGATAGGTTGGTAACAGCTCACTTCTAAAGCTTTATGCA
The DNA here is from genome assembly GCA_039654745.1 of Houttuynia cordata. NCBI lineage: Eukaryota > Viridiplantae > Streptophyta > Magnoliopsida > Piperales > Saururaceae > Houttuynia > Houttuynia cordata. The sequence continues at coordinate 3,893,077 of CM077504.1, forward strand.
CATGTAACTTGGTTTTGTTGCGAGATACTTTTAGTTTAATTTTTCCCAGTTTTTTCAGGAGAATATTCCTTATGGTAATTAGAAAGGGTTTTAAACTGTATATAGGTATTCAGGAACAGCTATTTTTGGAACAGGAGGGCTTACTAACATTGTTGTGCGCTTGTTGGGTTTGGGTTTTGAGTATGTTGGGTTTTGGGAAATGGATCTCACAAGCCCACTACTTGTGGTTTGAAGACCAAGACTCATATATGGCTACAAAACCCATGTGATGATTGAATTTGGATTTGGTGAGAAACTTTTAATTCTTTTTTGTCCTATTTTATGTTGAAGAGAAAAAATGAAATATTGGAGTCTCTAAATTGGGAGATTTCATTAGTCATGCATAGGAAATAAACTATGGTGTAAGAGGATATATAAAGAAGGTTTATTACTTATCGTATGTCTTTTAGGTGTGGAGACTCTCCTAACTTTGTGAGCACATCCATGGATGTGCGCAAATAGGTGCATTGTGATGCTTTAGTGGCATACTTTGTACTTCACATGTATCCATTGTCACTAGAGGCATGGGTTATTTTTGGTCTAGGCAGTAAGTGGACAGATCCTTGGTGAACAGACGTCCTGTCACATGGGCGGACGTCCGCTCTACTCATAGTAGATTGACAATCCCTTACTGGATGCCCGGGAGATTGGGTGGACATCCGGTTATGGGACAATTACGGTCATTCGTCCTTCTTGTGAAGGGGTGTGGAGGGCCGTTGGTTCAGATCCATAAAGGGTTGACTAAAACCAGAAGCCGAGCTTTTTATGACTGACCTGGCGCCAAACACGGGTTTCTCATATTACCCGGAATCCTTTTCTTCCTTCCATATGACCCGGAAAGTACCCAAAATGCCCTTAGGTTTAGGTATAAGGCACCCACACTTTGGTTTTCCATATTACCCGGAAAGGGAGCGACTACCCGGAGAAGCTGCCGCTAGTCGGAGAAGAAGGCGTTCCGTCTGGCCGCTCCGCCCATATCATCGCCGGCGCCGGCGCCGTCGAACTCCGAAAAGGTCATCTTCGCGGCAACAAGCGGGAAAACGAGTGGGAAAGATCGGGTATTGGAAAACAACTTCAACGGAGGCAAGGTACATCGAAAAACTGGTAGGTGAAGTTAAAATACGACGATTTCTATCATGAAAGTTGGCTCCAGAGAAGAAAGTTGAAAACTTAGGAAGTTTTCAACTGTTGTTACAGTCGTGTCGTCGACAACACGACTGTAACAATAGTCGTGTTTGATGAAACACGACTCATAGACGTTGCACTCATATACGGTTTTCAATATATCGTGTCTCACGGATTTTTAACTTATATCGGTTTTTTAATGGCAGGTACGGATGGAGAAGATAGTTCTTTGTTTACACTACGATGGAGTTTTGACGAATTCTGGTAAGTACGTGGGCGGGATACGGAAGCTCCTGCCTATAGATATACGAGTAAAGTACCTGGAACTGTTGCAACTAGTGGAAGAAAGATTACCGCTTAAGTCTACACCTGGTACATTAACTTTGTCATATCGTGTTGACTCTGAAGAATACACATTTCTCCTTGAAGACGATAAAGACGTAGAGTCAATATTTATACTTCACAAGAGCAAGCAAGGCACAAATGGACTACTCCGCCTGTACGTGGAGTGGACTTCTACGGGCAATAACATGGAGACATCGACTCTCAATAAGGAAATAAATGCCAATGCGAATAACAGCCCGGCCGAGAGGCTACCAGAGGCAGAAGTGATGCCGGGCAGTAACACACCGCCAAAGAGGCCGTCCAGCCCGGGCAATAAGACACCCGCATCAGCAGTCGAAGGAGGAAGAGATGGAGACAATGCGAGGTGAGACTTCTAAGGCGCGGATACAGGCAACTGGTGTGCTATTATAGTCGACTATAATAGTACACGACTAAAAGTTTTATCGTGCCGTATTGAACACGACTATATACCTAGTCGTGTTCAATCGTAGACGACTATAAATCAATTCGTGTTGCATAAAACAATACCTCATAGTACGTGCTATCGTTTTGTCAAGTCCATTCATACATGTTTTTTCCCGCAGTGTCGGAGATGGAGAAGAAGGTGAAGATGAAAAAGAAGATGAAGATGAAGATTCCAGTCCAGATGAAGAAGAATTGTTGGATGAAGATGAATTACCGTGGTCTGCAGATGAGTGGGATGAGCCTCTTACAGTACCACATTTCAGCCAGCCATATCACACGGGAAGATCAACTTCTAGAGGTCCAACGGCAAGAGACACAGGTAAAGGGAAATCTGTCGCGTCGGAGGACGATGACTATCTCAATATTGAGGGTGATGGTGGTTGGGATTGGGGTACCTATTCTGCACAGGCCGGTCCTTCAAAACATTGTGAAGAGGAGACGATGTTGACCGGAAGTTTGCAAGCAGAAGACTACGAGGCACAACTTACCTTAGGAGCTAGATTCGAAAGCGTCAAGCAGTTCAAGATGGTTCTAACTGATCTGGCAATCAAGAGGAAGTTCATGTTCAAAGTAGCGGATGAGAGCAAGGACACATTCGCTGCAAGTTGCAAGGTTTCGGGGTGCAAGTGGTACATACGAGCGTCGAACAGACTTGATGGAGTCAGCGTAACAAGGAGGGAAGAACGGCATACATGTGACACTTCTCTAAGTTCGAAAGATCATCCATTGGCTTCTCACCTCTGGATTGCGAGGAAGTGTCATGGCCTCCATACGGATTCAAACTCCATAAAAATCTCAAATATCCAATAATACATTGAGAAGCATTGGGGCGTCACAGTCAACTATAAAAGGGCATGGAGGGCGAAAGAGGAATTGATCCGATTGATCGATGGCAACCCTGAAGACGCTTATCGTATTTTGCCACATTACGGAAGGGAATTAGAGCGGTCTAACGCAGGTACACATGTGGTCATCGAAAGATCAGCTGATATACCTGATATCCCAATTGAGTTAGCCGGCTACGACTTCAGACGTGTGTTTTGGATGTTCGGCCCGGTTGCGAGAGCATTCCGAAGAACACTGAGACCGTTGCTCACGCTTGATGGAACATTCCTAAAAGGAAAGTACCCTGGAGTATTATTGGTTGCTACAGCAATCGACGGCAATCAACAATTAATGTGTCTTGCATATGCAATTGTGGATAAAGAGAATATCAAAACGTGGTAAGTTTAGAACCAGGAAAGACGACTATATACGTAGTCGTGTTTTGCACGACACGACTGGGCACACAGTCGTGTCGTCGACAACACGACTACTCATACAGTCGTCTTTTGCTTATAGACGACCTTGTAACAACCTGAAGCATTCTATGTTTAATATGCTTGTCTCTCACTTGTACAGGACGTGGTTCCTCACCTTACTTAAATGTTTTATCTTTACGGACCCCCCGGCATCCCTGGACACGATTGTCTCTGATAGACAGAAGGGCCTTCTGAGAGCGGTCGCCGATGTCTTTCCCGAGGCTCACCATGGGTTTTGCCTACGACATATGGCCGCAAATATGCTTAATACTTGGAAGGATAAGTACCTGAAGGAACTCCTATTCCGAGCTGCAAAATGCTTCAGGAGACCAGAATTCGACGCTACGATGGAGAAGATGAATGAACACAATGAGGCGGCCTGGAAATATGTTGACAATATTCCGAAAACACATTGGGCGAACGTAGAATATCCGGGTAAAAGGTACGGCACTCTCATGTCGAACGCGTCAGAAAGTGTAAATAATATGCTTCTAAAGGCAAGGTTTTGGCCAATAACTCGGTTGATCGAGCAAACGCGGGCGACCACAAGCATCCATTTTCAGAGACGCCGAATAGAGGCAGACGGCCTACCGACTCCGTCATCTCCTCCTTCGGATGCTCAATGATCTGACCTTCTAACAGCATTGACGCTGAGGCGGCAGAGGACTTCATAGAGTGGAGAATCTCTCGCAGAGGTCCGACTCTCCTTCCCATCTCCTCATAGGAAGACAGAGCTATCTCTATTAGTGACTGTATGCCCTGAAGGGCACCCTCCAATCGGCCCATTGTAGTTGCAGTCGACTGGGCAGCCGTCCTCGAGGAAGTGGACGCAGGTTGGTTGGGAGTCCTCTTCATTTCCGGCCTCTGCCGTCGTGGAGGATGGGGCCCTGAGGTTGATGAAGCAAGGAGATATGCCTCTCCGGCCATGGGGCTGATTACGTCGACGAGTTCCTCCCCTATTTGAAGATTGTGGAACACTCCCGTCCAATAGTCGGCCATGCGGTGCTTCTTCTGTGCACCTTTCTTCACCTCTGTAATGAGGGCCCCACTTCCTGGCCATCTTTTCGCCCGTGGGCTGGTAGGGCCCATGACAGGATGGAAGATTGTCGTGTGCTCGAAAAACCAAATCTGCATATTAAACAGATGAAAACATTATAACAATTCGCGGTTGCCTTAGTCGGCTATAAGTTCAACACGAATTGAACTATGGTCGTGTCGTCAAGAACACGACTATATACGTAGTCGTGTTCTATAATAGACGACTATAAATATAGTCGTGTTCTATCATACACGACTATATATATAGTGGTATTGTATAAGACTTTTTCCCGATGGAAGACTATGATTGCTACATACCTGAAGGACATATGCGGCGCCATTTAGGCATCCACCGCCCAGGCACTCTCCTTGCGATCTCGCTCCCACTAGGCGGCTGGTATGGGTTATACCAGAAACCAACATTTTATGTATAGCCCCAGCCCAATTGTATGACCTCAATCTTGGGAGGTCGTCAATGTAACGGTACAAAGAGGGATGAACCGCTCTAGTGCTGTGTGGAAACAACACCGTGCAGAAGAGGAGGCAGATGATCATCCTCGCAATGTCCTCCTCTTCCATCTTCAGTTCGCCCGCGCTAAGCTTGTCTATCATTTCCTCAATGTGTGGAATGTCTGCTCTCCTCGCGGCGAAGTACTTTATGAAGAATTGACCTTCCGGTCGGCGTGTCAAGGAGGGGAGGACCTCAACTCTGTCGCCCTTTGCGGGCAATCCGGTGATAAGGGCAACATCTTCCTCTGTGAAATGTAGCCTCCTACCCTTGATATTGAAGACCTTCGCCGACTCATCCCAGTACCTGACCAAATGGTCGAGGAGGTTCCGAGATACAACAACGTCCTCACCTTCAAAAATGACAGCGAAACCAGCCTCTTTGATCACCGGGGCACATATTTGGTGACGCTGTAGGAGGGCCGCACACTTTTTCATCGCTCCCGGTTGACAACACGTCTTCAGCGCCGGTCGCGCATTATATGTTCTCTTCACTGGTCGGTCCATCGGAGCCTTCCTTTTCCTGCCCCTCTGATTTCGCTGCCGAGGTGCGAAGACAAAATCATGATCCTCCTCCTCTTCCGATGGTATTTCCTCCATAGACTCATCTCTTTTTTTATCCATCTGCAAGGAGTGAGGTATAGTGGTCACTAGAAAAGTGTCCTCGGTGCAACACGAAAATATAAAAGTCGTGTCGTCGCGGACACGACTAAATACACAGTCGTGTCTACTATAGACACGACTTTATAGTTCATAGTAAAAATTAAAAATTCAAATGTCGGACCTTATGAAACTAAAATCAGTAAGGATAGTTGTAACTTACCGCAGTTTAGTCGTCTGTATGTGTGTATTTCCTCGCAAGTGCCTTTCACAGTCTTCCTCGCCGTCAACCGAAGCTCAATCCGGTCAATCCGCCTGTTGCATGCAGGCGGAGGGAGCCGCGGGGGTCTTCTGAAGGTTGAAGATCAGAAATCCCGACGGATGCGCTTCAAATCGCCGCCTTTGTCCACTCTCCCTCAGTCGTGTCGTCGAAATCCAGCAGGGGGGCAGCTCGATATCGAGATGGGGGACGCGAATAGGCTCAAACTCGTCCGTGTATTCCGCCGGTTGAATCGCCGCTCCAACTCGCCGGTCGCCGGTGACGTCGCCGATGTAAATCGCCGGAGAACTTCACCCTCTTTTCGTGTTGTACACAACACGCCTCTTCGCACAGTGTTAACACGAAAAAATAGAAGAAAGGGCATTTTGGGTACATCAAGTCCAGATTCCGGGTCATATGAGATTTCACGGGAAAAACCTGGTAATATGGGAATATGAACTTTGGCGCCAGGTAATATGGAAAATACTCCCAGAAGCCATACCCATAACACATAATTCGTTCTGAAACTCTATCTCGCTTAGTCTGTTCTTTCTAACGCAACAAAAGACTCCATCTCTGAGTTCAGGGTTTGACTTATTGAAGTGCACAGCGGGTATCTTCAGAGTAGATTGCCAATAGAAGCTTATGCACTACAGCAGCAATATCTGTTTCGAAGTTAGCAGTCTTCATTGTGCCTCTGACTATTTCACTTGATTGGTTCTCGTCAAATTCTTGGTTTACAATTTCTTTGTCAACACCGTCAGGTAAAGTACTAGAATCGGTCCTTTTATTTCCAACAACTTGGAGTTACCGGTAGTTTTCCAGAATGTGGTTTGCCGACCACGTTGTCAGAAAAGTTACTTCATTTGTGTTTTGTTGGGGATTTTTGTCATGCCTGCAGCGTTTCTTTTGGCAACAGATACCTCGAGGCAAATAATCAACAATGCGATAATAATTTTTTGAAATATTTGATTTTCTCTATTATAAGTTCTTGCTTACAAAATTGTTATTATTGCTCATTTTTATATGCCTAAGTTTTCCATTGTTACTTGATTGTATAAGTTAAAATAGGGAAAAGTGCATTTTTACATGTTGAATCTCTTGATGTATAAATTAATGGGAGGATTGGATGGTCTTATAAATGTATTAGATTCTGAAGGCAGTTTTGGCTCTTTGAACATGCAAGTTAATAGTTTTGTGTTTCTGTTCCAGTGCTTGAATTAATCACCCAATGTGTATTCTTTGAGACTGAATTCGTCAAATTTCATTTTTTGTGAGAACAAGCAGCAATGCATAAAAATCAGGCAACACAATCTCAACTCCAAATGTCAAATTTTCAAAAGGTGCTACAACTCATTTGTGCATGGCCAAGAAAGCTATCCTATAGTGATAATTCTTTGAAAATGTAAGTTCCTAAGTGATAATTCTTTGAAAATTTAATTGACATGAACGACAACAACCTACAAAAACCACAAAAGATCTCAGACTAATCTAAAAATAAAATAGCTTAAAATCTAAGATCCTAGAAAACCAACAAGGCAAGATCCTAAAACGGAGAGTCATATCATTGAGAAAAAATCTCAATATGAGAATAAACTACCTAAACAGATTACAATGTAAAAACGCAGCAGATCTTAATGCAAAGTCATATCAATGTACTATAATGTTAATCTCATAATAAAACAACTAAACAGACTAAAATATAATAATACAACAGATCTTATTCATAAATCATCATTTCTCTCTGAGATAATAAAAGAGCATACAAAATTTGCAGAAGAATAGAGACACAAAGAAGATCTAACAATGCAGAACCATAACAAAACAAGCAAAAATTTCAATATGATAAACACGTATAAAATAAAATTATGACAACACAAACACTAAACACTCAACAGAGGAACAAAGAAACCAGAGAAAAAAAAAGTAGTAAAGATATAGAGAACTTACGCACATTGCAAAATAGAGTCCCAGTGAGAGACAAGATAGCCTAATTGATTTCTATCAACAAAGAGATCACGCCTAAACAGATGTTACTACGACAACAAAACATCAAATTCATACATCAATGATTGCCTCACTATAAGACAAAAGAGAAAAAATATATTAAATATTTCCATTTAGCTTATTTTCTAAAAAAATATTTTTTACATTAATCTCACGTAAGGATTCAATTGATTCTCAACTGATACAAAAGAAGAAATAAATATACATGACATGAACATTTAATTTAGTGTTACATTTTCAAAGTTTATAATAACTAGTTAAAGATCATGTGCAAAATGCATTGAATAATCTTTTGAAGAGTGTTTTTTACCGTTTTATGGCGTTTAACATTACTCATTTGATCTGTCTCAATTTAAATCACTTTCACACACAATGCACATTTCCTTCTTAACAGAAACATGATTGGCTCTTTAATTTAAGTTGTTCGTGATGTAACCAGGATGGTTGAGGACCACTTTTTCCAGAATTAGTAGATGAAATACTTCTTTCTGTAATTACTCAATAAATTATCTTTTTTTAGACATCAAATGCATCTACTTTGGATAGAGAGAGAGTATAAGAGCAAACCTACATAACTCTTGCATAAAATGTAGCACGAGCTTATGATTTGAACTTGTTTCACAAAAATTAGAGGGATATAAGAAAATTTGTGACTTCTTTGAGTCCAAATACAAAATGGTCTAAAAATATGTGATTCTTTTGATCAAATAAGTAGCTTTAGTTGCTCCAACCCTCCTTTCAAACCCTTTTTTTGTTTTTGTAATGGGTATTCTTGCGTTCTTCATCATTTGGCAAATCTGGCTTGATAGGAATAGTCACATGTAGATAATCCTTTTATTTCTTTTTCCTTTTTACCTTTATTTACCTAAACCATCTTAGTTTCTTTTCTTTTTATGTTTTTTATTTACTTTGATCATTTTAGTTCTTTTTACTTTTCATTTCATTTTACATCTTACTCCCTCCGTCGGAAAAAGGGAGATACAATGTGGTCTGTGGAGGTGGCAATTTTTTAAGCCACAACAGTCATTTTACATCTTACTCCCTCCGTCCGAAAGAAGCTAGATACAATGTGGTCTATGGAGGAGTCAATTTTTTAAGCGACACAGATCCCCGAAGTGGGAAAAAGATTCCATGAAGAAATAAGGCTAACTGTGTCTTCCTATATCAAACTATAATCAACAAGGTGTTGGTGTGATAGCCAAGACACGCTTCCTATGAGGTGTGTTTGGTTAGTGAGAAATGAAAAGAAAATGACTGAAAGTCAACATGTTTTCTTTTTCGAGTGTTTGGATAGAGAGAAAAGTATTGGTGGCGGAAAAGTTGGTTTCTCTCAGGTGGGGATCACAAGAGAACTGCCCTGGTGCCTTTTTTGTTCCTAAACGGTGAGAAAAAACTCATTTGACTTTTTTTCCTTTCCTTTTCTTTTTCTTACTAACCAAACAGACCCATAGTGGAGATCCTCAGTTTAAGCTCCCATTCCATTGGCCATCCACCCGGGTGCGTATGACGGGTGGTTTCGCATAACCCACACACCGCTAGGAATGGTTATATACCATGTTTTGATTAACTTCTCTGATAGTTTAGGAGGTCGGAAGGAGCGGGAGGAGGCAAGGACATGGTGGAGCAACAAGAGAGAAGGATGAGAGACAATGGCATCAGCCAGAAACAAAGAAAGGAGATGGGTAACCAACGGGGTGTAGGTGTGATGGCCATGTTAGAAGTGGGCATTAGATTAAATGGGTCAAACCCATATAGTATAAGAGAGCCCACTTTGTATTGAATAAGAATCACACATGTGAATTGGTTGAAAGAGTGAATACTCCCACATTGCCTAGAAGAAGGTGATATTGTTGGTATATAAGGCACAAGTTTGGTTTTTCAAGTTAGGCCTTTAGGCCAACCCACTTTTGTGGGGGAGAGACATGTTGGACCCATGCATCCAGGTGAGCTAACCCACATGCGTGCGCCGACCGGCCAGGCCGGGTTGGGTTGGGTCAACAAGATAATTATTTTTGGGACATCCATTTGGGTTAGTTTTCTCTTAACTCAACTTCATCCGGTTTGTTTTTCTTTTAAGAAAGTGTCCGTTAACGGATAGACGCATCCGTTTGAACGGAAAAGGGTGTCTTCAACGGGATTTCTATAAAATCATAGAAAACGGTTTCTGCATATACAATTCTAGATTTTCTTCTTCTTGTTTTTCTGTGAGAGCATACATCCTGTGGTTTGCTACATGTACTATGTTGGAGGTGCTCCTACAGTTTGTGGTTGATCATCTTATCCTGGGAGGCAGACGCCCAAGAGTCCTAATCACCGTTAAGGAGGGCGAATTCTGTCTTAAGGACAGAGCGATTTGCTTGAGTTAGAATTTTCATTATCATATCTGCAACGGTACGAAGAGTAACAGAAAGTTTAACAATGTTAAGATAAAATTCACATTATTTTTTTAACTGAGATTATCTTCTGTTATTTGCAAAGAAATGGCTGCTGAGGGTACCAACTTGACTTCGGTACTTATTCTCCCTCTAGTGAAGGCTCTTGTTCAAGTTAAAGGGGAGAAACCAGAAAAGTTCAGTGGTGCGGATTTCAAAAATGGCAATAGAAAATGTTGTTTTATCTTACCATACTGAATTTGGCCCGATTCCTTCAAGAGGAAGTACCCGTTCTCACTAAGGAGAAACGGGAAGACAAAATGGCTGTTGGAGCAATAGATGCATAGAAACATGCGGATTTCTTATGCTGTAATTACATCCTTAATGGGTTGGACAACACATGGAAACATGCAGATTTCTTATGTCGTAATTACATCCTTAATTCATATTATTGTGCCATCTATGAGCACCATTAGGACGAAGGTGATCTTGAATCCGAGCTGCCGATTTTCCATTTCCATAAGTCAAAAAATAGTTTGGATTGCCTCGAGTTGCTTCTTTATACATGCCGAAAGTATGTGTCCTTAGGTAGATGGTCATAATTTCTCTTGAACATTGAAATCTGTCAACAGCACGCAAATATGTGTGACTCTGAACAACATACAACACAGAAAAGGTCGACCGGACAAAAAAAAAATAGTAAGACAATGTTAATAGTTTCCAAATATAATTTGAAGTCCCAAATAGAGTTACAATACCAAAATTTGATTACAATTACAACATTATATGATAATCTCTATTTCAGGAGTTTGTTTTGTGGACAACACATTATATAATGTGTACAGTTCGATGACAAGTGCTAAGGCACTCTAGGAGTCATTAGACAAGAAGTACAAGACTGAAGATGCTGGAATGAAGAAATTTGTGGTCGGCAAATTTTTTGGACTTCAAAATGATAGACTCTAAGACAGTGCTCAATCAAGTTCAAGAACTCCAAGTTATCCTACATGATATTCTTGCAGAAGACATGACTTTAAGTGTCTTTCTAGGTGGCAGCAATAATAGAAAAACTACTACTGTCTTGGAAGGATTTTAAGAACTACTTAAGCATAAGAGAAAGGAAATGAACATGGAAGATTTGATTGTGAAGTTAAGGATTGAAGAGGATAATTGTGCTTCTGAAAAGAAAACCAGGGGTCATGGCATGGAAGCCAAAGTCAACGTTGTGGAACTAGGGCATAAAAGCAGGAGCTTCAACAACAAGAAGAGGAAGCATCTTGCTGGACAGTCAAACAATGACTCCAACAAAGCCAAGTTCAAGGGCAAGTGCTATGTGTGTGACAAGGTGGGCCACAAGGCTAAGGATTGTCGCAAACGGAAGAAACAAGATGATTCCAAGAAGAAGAATGCACATGCCCACATGGCTGAAGTGGAGAATCTCTTCACCAATGTGAATGACATCAACCTTTTCGCTGTAATTTCGGAAGTGAACATGGTTACGAATGCTAGAGAATGGTGGGTGGACACCGGGGCTACTCGTCATGTGTGCTCAAACAGGAAGATGTTCTCTACTTATCACTTTGTGCAAAATGGCAAACAACTATTTATGGGCAACTCTTCTACCGCAAAGGTTGAAGGAATTGGAAAGGTGGTGCTCAAGATGACTTCGGGCAAGGAACTCACACTCAACAATGTGCTATGTGTGCCAGAAATTCAAAAGAATTTAGTGCCCGGATCATTGCTGAGCAAGAATGGGTTCAAGTTGGTGTTTGAGTCGGATAAATTTGTTTTGACTAAGGGTGGGATGTATGTGGGAAAATGGTACCTTAATGAGGGGCTTTTCAAGCTCAATGTACTAACTATTGTACCTGTTGCTAATAATAAGAATGTGAATGTTTCTTCCTCTTATATGATTGAGTCATTTAATGTGTGGCATGATAGATTAGGACATGTTAATTATGACGCTTTACGAAGATTTATTAATATGGAATATCTGCCTAAATTTAATATTGACTCTAATCATAAATAAAAAAACTTGTGTGGAATCAAAATTAATAAGGAAATCTTTCCAAAATATTGAGAGATGTACTGAACCTCTTGAGTTAATTTACAGCGATGTCTGTGACTCAAAACTTGTTCAAACAAGAGGAGGTAAAAAGTACTTTATTACATTTATTGACGATTGCACTCGTTATTGTTATGTATACTTGCTGAGAAATAAAGATGATGCCATAAACATGTTTATATTATATAAAATAGAGGTTGAGAATCAAATTGGCAAGAAAATAAAAGTTCTAAGAAGTGATAGAGGTGGGCAATATGAATCACCTTTTGGTGAATTTTGTTTACAACATGGTATTATACACCAAACTACAACACCTTATTCACCACAGTAAAATGGAGTTGCTGAACGAAAAAATAGAACTTTAAAAGAAATGATGAATGCCATGTTAATAAATTCTGGGTTATCCCAAAACATGTGGGGGGAGCTTTGCTTTCAGTAAATTATATTCTCAACAAAATACCTCATAAGAAAACCATGAAGACGCCATATGAATTATAGAAAGGTCGAAAGCCTTCCTACAAATTCTTAAAGGTGTGGGGATGTCTAGCGAAAGTGGCGATCCTTACTCCCAAGAGGATTAAAATTGGACCAAAGACCATTGATTACGTATTTATTAGTTATACCAATAATAGCAGTGCATATCACTTTCTCGTTCATAAATCGGATATTCCTTATGTAAATGTTAATATTGTGATTGAATCTAGGAATGCTTTATTTTTTAACATATTTTTTAGTGGAATTCTATACAAAAGGAAAGTTCTCTTAAAAAAACTTTTGATGTTGCAAAGCACAATATTGAAGACCAAGAGGGAGAAGATGATACCTAGACGCAGCAAACTTGCTAGAACATCAAAATTTTTTGGTTCAGACATTTTAACTTATTTGTTAGAAAATGAGCTTCAAAGTTTTAAGGAAGCCATATCTTCTCCTGAAGCACAATATTAGGAGGCAGTAAATAGTAAAATTAAATCCATTATGCAAAATCATACTTGGGAGTTAGTAGATCTACCACTAGGAAGTAAACTTCTAGAATATAAGTGGATATTCAAGAAGAAGATGAAGGCTAATAGATCAATTGAAAAATATAAATCGAGACTTGTTATTAAAGGATACAAGTAAAAAGAAGGTCAAGATTATTTTGATGCATATTCACTAGTCACAAGAATAACTTCAATTAAGATGTTAATCGCTATTGCTGCTTTGTATAATCTTGAAATACATCAAATAGATGTGAAAACAATATTCTTAAATGGTGACTTGAATGGGAAAATATATATGCAAAACCTGAAGGGTTTGTTGTACCGGGTCAAGAAAACAAAGTGTGCGATTCAAAATCAATGAATATGACAAATGTGTTTATGCCAAAGAAAAACCTGATGGCTATGTTATTGTATACCTATATGTGGATGATATGCTCATTATTGGTGGCAATGATAATATCATTAAAGCTACTACGAGGATGTTAAACAAACAGTTTGACATGAAGGATAGGGATGAAAATCACTAGAACATTTGATGGATATGTATTATCTCAATCTCATTACATTACAAAAATCTTAGAAAAATTTAATGAGAATGATAATCGTCCAGCGAGAACACCTGTGGATGTGACATTGCACTTAAGCAAAAGCACGGGTCAGAGCATATCACCACTTCAATATTCTCAAATTATTGGAAGTCTCAATTACATCATGAATTGTACGAGACCGGACATAGCATACTCAGTAAGTAAACTGAGTATCTATTATAGCAACCCAGGGACAGACCACTGGAACGCTGTAGTCATGGTTATTAGATATCTAAGATATACCTTGAACTATAGACTACACTATACAAGGTATCCAACAGTGCTAGAGGGTTATTGTGATGCAAACTGGATATTTGATACAAAAGACTCCAAATCAACAAGTGGATATGTCTTTACTCTTGGAGGTGCAGCAGTGTCTTGGAAATTTTCTAAACAAACGTGCATAGCAAGATCTACCATAGAATCAGAACTCATTACACTTGATAGAGCAGGCGAAAAGGCTGAGTGGCTTCGTCAGTTTTTATAGGATATTCCAATGTGGGGGAAACTTGTGCCACCTATATGTATCTATTGTGATAATCAATCTGCTATAGGAAGAGCACAAAGTAACTTACATAATGGTAAGTCTCAACATATATGTCGGAGGCATAATACCATAAAAATAATTGCTCTCTAGTGGAATAATTTCCATTGAGTATGTTAGGTCAAAAAAAATATATTGTGGATCTGCTTACTAAGGGTTTGACCAAAGAACAAGTGAGAAGTTCATCGAGGGGAATGGGCTTGAAGCCTATACATTAAGAGTCACCATAATGGCAACCCAACCTAGTTGACTGGAGATCCCAAGATCTAGGTTCAAAGGGACAATTGAATTGTGGGGGATTCAAGGGGAATCACTATTGAGATAATCTCTCGTTCCCATTCCTATGATGAGATAGTGATGTCTGCAGAGTGAATTAGGATAAACTTTGTTTTTAATGGTTCTCATAGCTTGAATTAGTTTGAGTGGGGTATTGCATGATACTCCTAATAAGAATCACCTATATGAGTGTGAAGGGGGTGCTTCTATGAGGATTTTAAGGCTAAATCTTCTAGAGCACTCATGAAAACCAGGTTTGTTCAGGACCGAAATGAACACAATCATGAGAACCACAGTATGTCTAAGAAGTGATTGTGTAAGTTCTATTGTCTTGGTTTACACAAACGGCTAAATAGTTCAAGCATCACGTTCACTGGGTAACCAGTAGACCCGATAGTTTTCACAAAGAAGGTTCAAAGCCAAAAGCTACCTTTCCCCATGCGTGATCTTTTCAATATTTGCTTTCATAATTTATCAATATTGTTTTGCATAGTAATCCAGTCAATTCTCATTCATGTGGGGGCTTGTTAGAAGTGGGCATTAGATTAAATGGGACAAACCCATATGGTATAGAGAGAGCCCACTTTGCATTGACTAAGAATCACACATGTGAATTGGTTGAAGGAGTGAATAGTTCCACATCGCCTAAAAGAAAGTGATATTATTGGTATATAAGGCACAAGTTTGGCCTTTCAAGTTAGGCCTTTAGGCCAACCCACTTTTGTGGGAGAGAGACATGCTGGACCCATGCATCGAGCTAACCCACGCGCACGCCGTCCTGTCGGCCGGCTCCGCTCAGTTCGGTTCTCATGCGCAGCCGGCTAGGTCGGGTTGGGTTGGGTCAACAAGATAATTATTTTTTGGACAAATTCATTTAGGTTGGTTTTCTCTTAACTCAACTTCATCCGGTTTGTTTTTCTTTTAAGAAAGTGTCCATTAACGGATGGGCGCATCCGTTTGAACGAGAAAGGGTGTCTTCAACGGGATTTCCTATAAAATCATGGAAAACAGTTTTTGCATATACAATTCTAAATTTTCTTCTTCTTGTTTTTCTGTGAGAGCATACATCCTGTGGTTCGCTACATGTACTGTGTTGGAGGTGCTCCTACAGTACGTGGTCGATCGTTTTATCCTGGGAGGCAGACGCCCAAGAGTCTTAACCACCATTAAGGAGGGCAAATTTTGTCTTAAGGACAGAGGGATTTGCTTGATTCGATCATCAAAACTTTGAGTCAGAATTTTCATTATCATATTTGCAAAGGTACGAAGAGTAACAGAAAGTTTAACAAGGGCGCTGCCCCTTGAAGCAGAGGTCCTGACTTCGAATCACCACTCCATTGGCCACCCACATGGATTATATCTCAACTTAACTGGTGCCTATGTTGTATGGGTTGGCGGCGGGATACCATACTCTAAGAGTCTAGTTGCCCCTCGTTATCAGAAAACAAAAAAAAACGAAGGGAGGTGAGCGCCATCATGATCTCTTTAGTGCAGGGAACATCTTTCTCCCGTAGCTATACTCTGTCTCATTTTAAATGTGTCCTATTTGGTTTTCAAATGAACTGAAATTAGTTTATTTTGGAAAACCAAATACAACATTTATTTTGAAAAGCCAGATGGAGCACTTGCTATGGGATGGAGTGAGTATGATCTTTAAAACCATTAATGTTTGGAATCTTTGAATCCTTCTCTTTACACAAACAAAAAAAGAAAGAAAATTCAAGGGCTCCTTGATTGATGTTGTAACAATTATATATTTGGTACAACTAGAGAGGCAGGTAGGAATAACAAAAAGAATTTGCAAGAGAAATAGCGAAGAAGGAAACAAAAAAACTCAAACAACACTTGTTGTCTCTTCTGCCTTTTTGTAAAAAAAAAAAAGGAGAAAGAAAAAGAACTCTTCTGCCTTCTTTGCACCCCTATCAATTGGATATTCCTTATACATTAGTTGAGTTAGTGAGAACTGTTGGATTGCGGTATGGTGTTCAAAGAGTATTATTAAGGTGTTTCTAAACTTGATTAATTTTGAGTTGATGAGCTGATATAAGGGTTTAGGGTTGATACTCCCTCTGTCTGGAATTATTATCACCATAAGGTTTTTTAAAATAAACTAATTTTAATTCATTTTGAAAAACCTTAAAGCTGATAATAATTCTAGATGGAGGGAGTATTAGAAGCGGGTGATGTCTTGTGGAATATCTTTATGGTCATCCATATTCCCTGACTTCACTTCTCATTTAGCGTTCCAAACAAGGGGGGAGCTCATAAAAAATTAGACTCTGTGAAATCCACATGAGGGTGTGGTGAGCGCCATAAGAACTATTGTCTCAAATCATCTTGGATGAATGGGTGCTTAATATCTCAAGCCACAAGCGCTATATTAAATTTTGTTATTGTTGTAAAGAAATACTACAAAGCCGAGGAAAACATGAACTTCCCCTTGATTGATCAACATTTGGTTGTATACAACAAAAACCAAAGGTAGGGCATATTACTGCTTGACAGAAACGAATATCCCACAAAACTCAGCCCACTTTGCTGAGCACTATTCATTGCATTATATAGACAATTAGAGAAGGTGTTGGAATATCCTCCAAGAAACACAAAATACAATAACAAACACAAATTACATATCTAAACCAATCATAAGCTTTGATGCCTTTTGTTAGGATCATTGACATGGCTATCCTGGATGAAGAGCACATGTGATTGAATCAATGCTGGATGGTTGAGTCTGATTTGTGAGAGTTCGATTGAATGACAGAGAAGAGAGTTGGTGGGAAGAGCAATGCGCCATGGTGGCTATGTGGACTTTGTTGACTGACGCATGAGAAGAGATTTCCTTACACCCTCCCTCAAGTTGATGCTGGGTGAGCATAAACTTGGATAATAAAAACTGAAGCCGAAATCAAGTGAGTGGTTTGATAAGCAGATCAGTGATCAGTGAGCTGATCCTGAGTGGAAATGTGCTGAGCTGATAATTCTTTGGCCTTCACTCGTTCTCGAATGTAATGAAAGTTCACTTCAATATGTTTCATGTGAGCATGAAAAATAGGGTTGTAGGATAAGGAAATTGTTGATAGATTGTCGCACCACAATACTGGAGGGGAAGGAATGCTAATATGTAAATCTTGAAATAGGATGCACAACCAACTGAGTTCTGTAGTAACTTGAGACAAAGCCCGGTATTCAGCCTCGGTGGATGACTTTGCAACGTGTGTTGCTTCTTAGCTGTCCAGGAAATTGGATTCAACCCAAGAAAAACACAAGTTCCACTAGTTGAGCGGCGATCGGACGAGTCTCCAGCCCAGTCAGCATCGGAGAAGCCTTGAAGAGTGAGAGGACCGGCATTATACTGAAGACCATAATGCAGGGTTCCTTTAAGATATTGCAGAATTCTTTTTACAGCGAGAAAATGATCTTTAGTGGGAGCATGCATATGTTGACAGGTAGAATTGACTGCAAATGCTATATCGGGTTGAGTGAACGTGAGATACTGAAGGGAGCTAACTATCTGTCTGTAAAATGTCGGATTGGGATAAGAAACAGAGGTGGATTGTGTTCTCTTTAGAGGCACCATAGGAGTAACACAGCTGCTGCTGTCGTCCATACCAGCGCGATGGAGAATTTCTCGAGCATACTTTTGTTGGGAAAGATGGAAACCAGCGGTGGACGAGTGAACTTCAATGCCAAGAAAGTAGTGTAATGATCCCAAATCCTTGATAGCAAAAACAGTCTGTAGTTGTTTGATGAATTGAGAGATGAATGAATCATTTGGCACCATAAGCAGAATATCATCAACGTATATTAGTAGGACAATTAGAGCATTGCCTTGATGAGAGATGAATAAAGAGGGATCAGAATTGCTCATACAAAATCCCTGTGAGAGAACAAATTTGGAAAATGTGGAATACCAGGCTCGGGGGGGCTGTTTCAGACTAGAAATTGCTTTTTGCAACTTACACACATGATCAGGGAATTCAATGTTGACAAATCAAGGGGGCTGCATCATATAAACATGTTCTTCAATGTCACTGTGAATGTCACGCCCCGAATTTCAAAATCCCATTTAGAGCGTCGAAGCACTATTCCCAATAATGGTCAAGAGGTCTAGAATCTGGGACGCGACCGAATACTCGATCTATATCATTCCCATTCAACATAATATGGGATAAACGCAGGATCCAGAATGATTAACAATATCCACGTACTTGAATTTTAAATAACAAAATCAAAAGAACTACTACTTAAATCATTACAGCACAAAAATCCAATAGCAATAAAATAATATCTTTGGCACAGGAGTCACACAAGATAAAAGTTCAAAATAACTACAAAATAGAACAAAGTCTTCCACGACCGAACTTTATCCACCCAAAATCAGCAGCAACTCTTACCTGCTCCGCTTCACTCTTACTTAATTCCTGCATCAAATGATGCATGAGTATTTCGTTAGGATGTCAAAACCCTACTGATAAAGGTACAGAAACAGTAGACTCCAGTGGATACAAGATATGGAATATCATCAAATAACAATAATCAACGTACTAGGATATCAGCAACTCATGTTAAGAAATATGAATGTTGTATCTCCTTAATATGCTTAAGGATATACAATAGATTGAGTAAAGAAGGTTGGATGAAAGGGGAGAAGTATAGAGTAAAAGGGGAGAGAATAAGATGAAGAGGAGAAGGAAGAGGCAAATGAACACTACTAATCTATTTCTGAAATCACTATTTATGTACTGTAGCAGTAGGGCTAAAGCCCTATTTATAGTATTAGGCATGTAGCCTTACAATTACTTAATTCTACTATGGATAGAAAAATAATAATTAATCCTACTCCAACTAGGATTAACTAAATTAGAAAAGTATTCTAATCCTACTCTAATTAAAAATCATAACATCCCACCACGCTCCGCTTACGCCTTGACTTCAAGGCGACCAATTAGGAAACTGGGCATAAAAGTCATCTTCAATTACCCAAGTAGCATCCTCTGGCGGCTGATGCAACCATGAAACTAGAATCTCTTGGACCATACGACTTTTACGCCGGATACGTCATCTCTGTAGTATAGCATGAGATATAGGCCGTGACTGTTCCGGTGGTAATGGTAGTGGCGTCACAGGTGTTACGGCAGATGGGTCACCAACATACTTCCGGAATCGAAAAATGTGGAAGACAGAATGAATTTGGAACCCTGGAGGCAATTGCAATTGATAAGCAACATCCCCAATCTGCTCAATGATAGGATATCGGCCATGGAAGCGATGGGAAAGCTTCGCATTTCCTGGCTGATAGACAGACAACTGGCGGTACGGTTGGTGGAGAAGATAGATCAGGTCGCCAATCTGAAATTCCCGGTCTCGATGGCTGCGATCATAAACCTGCTTCATACGATTTTGGGCAGCCACTAGATGTTGGCGAAACTGGTAGAGAACCTCATCTCGAGTTTGCAAAGCATTGTCCACTTCACTAACAGGAGACCGCAATGGAACATAACTCATGATGGTGGGAGGAGGCCGACCATACACAACTTGAAATGGTGTAAAACCAGCGGCAGTATGATAAGCAGTGTTATAGGATCATTCTGCCCAATGCAAAAATGACAGCCATGTCTTAGGTCAGTCCCCAGCAAAACAACGTAAATACTGCTCTAAACACCGATTGACCACCTCGGTCTGACCATCAGTCTGCGGATGATATGCAGTGCTCATACGGAAGCTAGTGTTTGGTAATTTGAAAAACTCTTGCCAAAACTTTGATAAGAAGACCTTATCCCGATCACAAACAATGGTGCATGGCATCCCATGGAGGCGAGCAATATCACGCACAAAAACTTCAGCAACTGACTGGGCTATATAAGGATGAGCAAGAGTAGAGAAGTGGGCATATTTGGAAAGTCGATCGACAACCACAAGGACAACTGACTTTCCTTGCACTAATGGTAATGCCTCAATAAAATCCATAGAAATGTCTCTCAAATATGCTCAGGAAGAGGGAGTGGCTGAAGTAAGCCCAAGGGTGTAGTAGTATCCGCCTTTGCTCGATGACACACATCACCCTGAGCAACAAAGAGCTGCACATCACGCTTAATACATCGCCAAGCAAAGCTTTGTGACACCCTCTTATAAGTGCGAAAAATACCCTCATCACCAGCAATAGGTGTGCAATGAAAATGATGAAGGATATCATGTCGCAACTGGTCATCCTTGGGTACCCACAAGCGTCCCTGGTATAATAGAAAATCATCCTGCAAAACATAACCTGGTAAACATAAAGGATCTGCTTGAAGGCGTGCAATAAGATCAGAAGCAGTTGGGTCCTTGCTGTAGGAGATACGGAGATCATCAAGGAAGGGTAAAGTGGGGGCACTCAATTGGGAAGAGCTCTCAAACTGTCTGGATAAAGCATCCGCTGCTCGGTTGTCAGTGCCCTTCTTATAGACAATCTCATAATCATACCCTAGAAGCTTCGTGATCCATCATTGTTGTGCCGGAGTAGAAATACGCTGATCCATCATATATTTAAGAGGATTATGATCAGTCCGAATGATAAAGTGTCGGCCAAGTAAATAGGGATGCCATTTTGTCACTGAATGCACAATGGCTAGCATCTCGCGCTCGTAGGCCGAAAGTAGGAGGGAGCGACCCGATAAAGCCTTGCTGAAGAAGGCAATGGGACGGTCATCCTGCATAAGTACGACACCCAATCCGACATCCGAAGCATCACTCTCCACCACAAAGATCTTGGTGAAATCCAGAAGTGCCAAGACAGGGGTTGATGTCATTGCCTCCTTGAGCCTATCAAATGCACGTTGAGCCTCATCTGTCTAAGCAAAAGCCCCCTTTTCATGAGGGCGGTAAATGGGGCAGATAGAATGCCATAGCCAAGAATGAATCTCCTGTAGTAAACAGTCAAACCTAGAAAACCATGAAGTGCTTTAGAAGTTTTTGGCGTAGGCCAATCGCTCATGGCAACAATCTTGGAAGGATCGGTTGATACACATGAGGCAGAAATAATATGGCCGAGATACTCCACCTGCTTGCAGCCAAAAGAACACTTGGAACGTTTGAGGTAAAGCTGATGTTGTTGTAAGAGAGAAAAAATAGATCTCAAGTGCGCCAAGTGAGACTCCCATGAAGGATTATAAATCAGGATGTCATCAAAGAAGACCAATACAAACCGCAGTAGAAAATCCTGAAAGACATCATTCATCAAATGCTGGAAAGTGGCAGGAGCATTGATCAACCCAAAAGGCATAACAAGAAATTCATAATGTCCATCATGGGTTCTAAAGGCTGTCTTATGCACGTCATCAGGGTGCATCCGAATCTAGTGATACCCGGAGCGTAAATCTAGCTTGGAGAAAAATGTGGCACCCACAAGCTCATCAAGCAGCTCTTCAATAACAAGAATAGGGAACTTGTCCTTCAGAGTAATAGTGTTGAGAGCCCAATAGTCCACACAAAATCGCCAAGTGCCATCCTTCTTTCACACTAATAACACAGGAGAAGAAAAAGACGATTGAGAGGGACAGATAATACCTGTGTTAAGCATCTGACGGACAAGTCTCTCAATCTCATTTTTCTGAATCTGTGGGTAGCGGTATGATCGGATGATTGTTTAAAATTAAACCCTTCAAGTGCACAAGGCAGTTGTACTACAGCGAGTATAAAAGGGTTGTCGAACCTCAGGGACGGTTAAACAATTTACTAAATTCAATAGAAAGAAAAGTTGCAGTTTGGTTTAATCTAAGAAAGCAATAAATTTTAACTACTTAAAATGAGTTTAACTAATATGGAGAAGTACCAAGGCAGAGAATCCACTATTAGACATGTAATTACTACTCTCAATTATTATTACGCACAAATTGACATGATATGGTAATTCGTGTTCTTGATCGGACACACGAATTACTAATAAATTCATTAACGTTCTTGATCGGACACGAAAGTTTATCCACTATGGTGTAATCAATTCTATCCTTGATCGGGCATAAAATCAATCACAACTCTGTTATAATGTAATTAATCCTATCCTTGGTCGGGCATAGAATCAATCATAATATCTAATTCCATTCATAATCAATCAAGTCTATGGTCAAACACTCAAAAGAAAATTCATGAAATCGCATTAAGCATAATCATATCAACTATATTAAATGAAATAATCAAGAGTAATAACACAAATCTAGGGCTTCATCTACGCCCTAGACGCGAATTTAGCCGGCCATCGGATGAGGAGAACGCTGTTGATTTGTCGGCGTCATTATTTACTATTCACCGAAAAATACTGTTCACGGGAAACACTATTCACAGGTACTGTTTATTGCGCACTGTTCATCGTCTTCCTCAAACTTGAGGTTACTGTAGCAATCTACAGTTCATTGTAGCAATTCCGCGAACCACCCAAATCAGTCCCAAAAACTCCTCTCTTCTCCCCTTCCTCCAGCGATCGACTCTAATCCCTTTTCCGGCCACAATCGCACCGGAATCCGGCCGGAAATTGCACTGTAAAGGCTCTGTTTTTCCTCCCGGGAATCCTCTGTTCAAGCTCCTCCTTTTCTCCTATTTTTATAGGCAAATCGAAATCAAAGAGTCCTCTTTTATCAAGCCATGGTCGGATCCTATCTAAAGAAGGAATCCAACTCGCACACGACTTCCAATTCTGAATTTAATTCCAAATTGGAGCTTTCCAAATCAAAGTCGGGTCTGCTCCTTGGTTTCCCGATTGAGCACAAGCTGCAATTCGCCGTCTATTTCACCACCGCCGTCATCATCTTCGCCGTCAACAGCAGTCTTGCCGTCGTTGTGATCATCGTCTATTGGCCAGCCCTCGTCCTACTGTCGAATGTAGTCACCGGCGAAGCTTCACCCGAAGTTCATTGTTTTCTCGAGCGGCCGAGCTTCACCTCTCCCGTCGTGAGCTTGCCGTCTGCCACCGTGACCTTCGTGCTTCTGCCGTAACCGTCATCCCACGGACCCCGCTCAGTCCCGCTGGAGTCTCAGGCTGCCGGACCACCCTTGAGCTCGAGCTTGAGCTCTGTCTGGAACGAAAAGGCCCGAGATTTGGCTCGGCCCGGGTTTAGTTTTTTTTCTTTTTCTTGAACTGAACCTGAACATAACCGGTCGGTTCAGTTCATATTTCTTTTCTTTTCTTTTCTTTTCTTTATTAAATGAAAACCCGTTGTATCGATCTCATCTTGACGATTTTTCTCTTTAGTCATACCTCTTTCGCTTGCTATATTTCTAATAATCATAACTTTTTGCTCAGAACTCCGAATTGCGAACGGTCAGTGGCGTTGGAAAGCTGACTTCGTGAACTTTAATGAAGCTTCAATCAGTCTCATTAGAGATATGCACACAAAGTTGTAAGGATTCAACCATTTGAGTCGCATTTTGCCCCATTTATGTGTCTTGCTCTTATTTTCCTACAAAACCAAAAACTATATTAAAGTACCACTAATTCTAATCAAACACCAGCATAATCATAAGTTTAGGAGATAATAAAATGCATAATTCATGTGTAGATCATCAGACATTAGCAGGGACAGTAGCCAACTAAAGCAGAATCCGATGGTCTAGTGCCTGTGGTTGAGGTAAGCCAGATGGTTCCTCTAAGAGATAGGAATGCTTGTCCAAAAGAGCAGATAGGAAGCTCAGGTTGGGGAATATCATCCAAGAGTCGTAACTGCATCAAGTATCCTTGATAATTTGACTGGCCTAAAGTCTCTTCAGATTCAGCTGATTGTAACTTCCCATGGGGCCGAGAAGAAAGTTGCACAGGCTGCCCCTTATAAGTAAACTGCATAGTCATGTCTTTGAAATCCCAAGCAACCGCCCCAAGTTCCTGCAACCATTGGACGCCAAGCATTACCTCAGCACCCTGAGTAGGAAGCAAATATAGGTCAAGTGGGAATGTATGGCCCTGTATAAGTAGATCCACTTTAGGGCAGATACCCTTACTTTGTAGGCGCTTCCCATATCCAATAATCACATTAAAGGTAGCGGAATTCCGGATAGTACATCCCAAGCGACGAGCAACTCTATCATTAATGAAGTTGTGGGTGCTACCACTATCAATCAATATCGACACTCGTTTTTTAATAGAACCATGAACACGAAAAGTCCGAGGGTGGTAAGTACCAGAAAAGGCCTACATAGAAATCTCCACACCATCACCCTCAGGCACAACTATATCATCATAATCAGCTTGGTCGTCTTGATAATCATCAGGCATTCCTTGAAGTACTCATTATCATCCCCCTCAAAAGCATGAAAAGACTTGCAGCGGTGTCCTCGAGTAACAAGGTGCTCAAACTCAGCTTGGTATTCTTGGATAGTTCCCCTCTAGATCACTCGAGGCATAAGAGAGTGAAAATCATCATACTCGGTAGGACCAAAACGAACATGTAACTCATACGTGAATTCTTCCCAAGAGATACCCGGATGACACCGTAGAAGCCACCTAACCCGTCGCACTGGATCACCTCGAAAATGTAATGAAGCCATTCGTACTTTTTTCTCATCAAGTGTATTCTGAAAATCAAAATATTGTTCAGCTTGAAAAATCCAGTCAGTTGGGTCTTCACCATGATATTTTGGAAATTTCAAGCGCTTAACACTTGCTTGGAACCCAGAATCAGCACCCTGATGGTCATCGTGATGGCCTTAGTTGGTTCGGCCTCTATCACCTCGACCATGTTGCCAATAGCGGTCACCTCATTCTGGAGGGCGACCACCCCGGCCAAAGAAGTGACTAGCATCATGTCAATTTTGGTGTCGGCGTTCTCGGTCAAAATCAGCATAGGCTGCATCAAGATCAAGATGTCCCTGCAAATCTTTAGAACCCAATTCCTCTTGATGCTGCAACTGTTGATGCCCAGGGACGTTGGGTGGATAAAACTGAGTATGGCTTAGATTATTACCCACCGGTGTAGTATGATTAGCAAGTGATGCCGCAAATAGGGGATTAGACATGAAGTGGGGTTGTTGGTTGTGTAATGCACTAGCATGGTCTGAACCTGTTGAATCAGATTCATGGGCTCCCTGTTGGTGAACTCGATGTGTAATGCAGGAACGACCATTGGCTGAGGTGGTATTGGAAGTATGCCGCTCCTATCCATAGAAGACGAGTCAATCAGTCATGTAGTCATGTGACTAGGTGCATAAGTACCAAATTGAACTTATGAAACACCCGTGGTAGTCGGATTAGGGGCAACTGATTGCAAAGTGGCTGAAATTGAGGTGCCTGAAATAGGGGCAGAAACTGTCAAAGAAGTTGCTGGTATGGAGGTGAAAGAAGTGCCAGATTGGTTCAGCTGCAACTGATCAAGCCGATGAAAGAGTTTGGCCAAGGACTCAGCCATGCTGATTTGCAACTGATCAACCTTGGCTTCTAGGGATTGGAATCGCTGAAGCTCACAATATTTCCTCTCAAGCTGCGCCATAGTAGGGCCCTTAACTTGCCCTTCAACCTGCTGATCCTGGGAAGCACTTGATTCAAGAGGTTTCTCATATGAAACTCCGCTGGATTTCATCATTGTAAGTCCCTAGGATCGATAGGCTCTCGATACCAATGTTGTATCTCCTTAATATACTTAAGGATATAAAATAGATTAAGTAGAGAAGGTTGGATGAAAGGGGAGAAGTATAGAGTGAAAGGGGAGAAAATAAGATGAAGAGGAGAAGGAAGAGACAAAGGAACACTACTGATCTATTTCTGGAATCACTATTCATGTCACTATTCATGTACTGTAGTAGTAGGGCTAAAGCCCTATTTATAGTATTAGGCATGTAGCCTTACAATTACTTAATTCTACTATGGATAGAAAAATAATAACTAATCCTACTCCAACTAGGATTAACTAAATTAGGAAAGTATTCTAATCCTACTCCAATTAGGAATCATAATAATGAAATCAGACTCCAAACAACTGTTATGTTCCGCATATTATATTAGTAGTCCACGGCCTAGCTTAGGGGAGTAGCCCACGGCCCAGCTTAAGGGAGTAGCCCAGCTTATTTATTATCTGTAATAAGGCCTCAAGCCCAACTAAAGGAAATAGCCCAGTAAGTAGATGTAGCCCATCGTGGGAACTATATATTGAGCTCATGCTCTCCTAATTAGATTATGAAAAAAATTACCCTAATTCCCTCTCTCTATCTCGTCTCTTCCTCTCATCCTACTGTTGAGCCGCCGTCAGGCCTCTCAGAGGACCCCCTTCTTCCCCATCGATCTACCTCCACTTCCCCTACCTTCGTCTTTATCTTCTCCTTTTTCCCTTCAAACTACTAAAACCATTCAATCCGTATTGTATCAGATTTCTGGTACATAACATTGGTATCAGAGCACCGGTCCTTGGAAGCACGAGATTTTTTTTTGGGGCGATGGCCAGAAGCAACCCGCGACCTGAACTTGAACATCAGCCAACGGCTGAAGCAGCCGTACAGGGTGAGCCTCACACTGAGGTGCCGCCCTCTTCCCCACAGAGAGATGAGATCCGCGCGATGATGGCGCGTCAAGATCAATTCTTTCAAATTTTTTTACAGCACCAGCAGCAGTCCCAGAGGGAGATGGCGCAATTCCGGGAGACCCAGCAGCAACATCAAAAGGACATGGCGCATGTTCGAGATTCCCTTGATCGCCTGTCCTTGTCGACACCAGCGGCCTACCCTCCTAGTCGATATGAAAAGGGGGTGTTGCCGCCTCCTCTGAGTGGACCGTTTGCACGTGGTCCTACCAATCCAGCTCGACGTATGGACCAGCACACCATGGTCTTGGGATCGCAAACAGCCCCTGTCGGCCCTCAGCCCTTGGGCGCCGGGGCATTTGGACAGATGGGTGTTTGACATAATGCTTCCACGACCCCCTTGGGTCACCCCCATGCCGACCGGAATCCAGGTGACGAGGAACGTGAGTTTGACTGGCCCCTTGCTCAGGGTGAGTTCAGTTGGACCAACCAAGGCTTCTCGCGCGAGGAGCGCCAGGCCTTTAGGCCAGCCGAGACGAGACTCGCACGACTCCAGTTTCCCGAGTACTCAGGCGATGACAATCCGGTGGACTGGGTGTACCAAGCTGAGAAGTTCTTCTTACCAAGACACACGATTCGACGAGGACAAATTAACGGTGACTTCTTTTCATCTCACCGACGATGCTTTAATTTAGTATCAATATTTTGAGGCGGAACAACAAAGCATGCCCGGATTGCGGAGGAGCGCCTTAATCGACAACGGAGGGCCTGCCCCCCCCACGATCGGCCATGTCAGCCGCGATATTTTTCTTTCTTTTTTTTATTTTTTTTTTCGCTAGGACTGTGTAAGGCCCGACTTCAAGATGCTTAGGTTTAGCAATGACTCAGGCCAATGACTCCCAGCCAATTTAGCTTAGGGCATTAGGTTTTAAGAGACCGCTTCGGGCCCGAGCATCAGCCTAAGTTAATCCTATAAAGTCAAGCAGCCCCTTTCTTTCATTTTGTTTTTATTTTTTCGCATTTTCATTTTCATCATTCATATTTTCAGCACATCTTTATTTTGTCCAGGCTGTATTATACTCTCAACCTATTTCCGGTTCCAATCCCTTGCCATAGCCAAGTAAATAGTCTATCATGATCTTTTAAGCTCAACAGACAACTACACATCATCCGATGACTATGACTAAAGACATCCCACTGTAAATTAGCATTCAACAAATCTCTAGATGGTATTACTTTATGTACTAGTGTGTGTAAGTGAATTTTCTTAGTTTAAGCACCTGTTCCAAGAGGACTGTAACAGAAAGGTATGCTCAGTTAAGTGTATCTATCCTCCAGTATACTTACTCACACTTCCAATGCAAATTAATCTCCTAAGAATTGTAATATGCATCATCACGGGATAAGCTATCAAAACCTATGAAAAACTACTAACAAGCAACTTTAAAAACTACTCAATTTTATTTTTAATTTCCTTTTCTGATTTTACAATGAAGCACATCCTCTCCCCCAAACCTAATACAAGCATTGTCCTCAATGCACAGCAAAAGATAAAAATGCAATGATCTGATATAAGTAAAGGAGAAAAGAGGAAGGAAAACCACCAGAAAAGAAAGGACTAAGAGTCCTGGTCGTCGCCATCGCCATCGTCCGTAGGAGGGAAACGCCAATCATGGAGAAAGTCAACAATAGAGTCAAGGCGTAACGTGATAGCATTTTGGGACTCTTGATATGCCTGCTGGGTTGCAAGAATCTGTTGCTGTGTCCCCGACAATGGCGCCAAAAACTTGATCGTTTAAATATAAACCCTTGCAAGTGCACAAGGCAATTGTACTATGGTGAGTATTAAAGGGTTGTCGAACCTCAGGGACGGATTAATCTTTTACCAAATTCAAGAGAAGAAAAAGATGTAGTTTAATGAATTCTAAAGAAAGCAATGGACTTTATTTAATCTAACTGAGATTTAATCAATATGGAGAAGTATCAAGGCAGAGAATCCACCACTAGACATGCAATTACTACTCTCGATTATTATTACGCTCAAATTGACATGATATGGTAATTTGTGTTCATGGTCAGACACACAAATCACAATGAATTCACTCACGTTCTTGGTCGGACACGAGAGTTCATCCACTAAAAATTAATGTAAATAATTCTATCCTTGGTCGGGCATAGAATTATCATTTGGGCTAATGATCCTATCCTTGGTCGGGCATAGAATTAACACCAGCCTACTTTTAGCTAAGCATAGGAATTAAAAATATCTAATTTCATGCATATCAATCAAGTCTATGGTCAAGCACTCAAAAGAAACTCATGAAATCGCATTAAGCATGAATCATAATCAACTTTATAGAATTAAACTATCAAGAGTAGCAATACACATCTAGGGCTTCATCAAGCCTTGACAAGGAATTTAGTTACACATAGAAAGGGAGAAAGGAAAAGCCTGTTTAAGTAGATCCATCGTCATGAATCCTTCTTCTTCTTCTTTGCTCAAGACTCCTTCTCTTCCTCCTCTCTAGCCTCCAATGGGACTCAAAACTCTATTCTCTAATGCCCAATACGTTCTCCCTTAAGGCATATATATAGGGGTGAAGGAAAACCCTCAAATCCCCTTCCAAATCCAAGTCAAAATAGGCCTTATTTCAATTCTGCGTATACGGCGATCGATCACTTTTTTGGCCTGTCGATCGCTTCGCGATCTATCACTTTGTGCCGATCGATCGGTTTACTATTCATTTTGCAGCACAATTTTCCAATAGTTATAACTTTTTGCTCCGAACTCCGAATTACACGCGGTCGGTGGCGTTGGAAAGCTGACTTCTTGAAATTTAACATGAAACTTGAATCAGTCCAATCGGATATGTGTACACGAAGTTATGAAGATTTAACCATTGAAGTCCGTTTTCACCTCATTTTTGTATATTACTCTTGTTTCCTACAAAAAACCAAAAACTATATTAAAGTAGTAGTAATTCTAATCAAACACTAGCATAAATATAAGTTTAGGAGATAATAAAATGCATATTTCATGTGTAGATCACCCCCCCCCCCATGTCGCCGCGATACCAGCACCTCATGCTGATTCTCATGTGCCTCCTCCACCTCAGCCTCCCAACCGGTGGTTGACACAAGCCCAGATGGAGGAGCGCCGCTCGAAGGGTCTCTGTTTTAATTGTGATGAACGATTTGTTCCGGGTCATCGCTGCAAGACCCGCGCCCTCCTGGCTTTGGAGGGTCTATGGGACGAGGACCCTGAGGACAATGAAGGAGCTGGATTTGCACCGGAACCGCCCCCTGCTGATCAACCCGAGATCTCCTTCCATGCATTCTCGGGCGCGTACATGCCTCAAACTATGCGTGTCCAAGGAGCTATCAAGAAACAGAAGGTATTTATCCTTATCGATTCTGGTAGTACTCATAACTTCATCAATGATAAGGTTGCCTTGCGGTTGGGATGTCCTTTGCAAGCCTCGTCTCCCTTTGACGTCCGGATTGGTGATGGTTCCAACCTCCGCAGTGCTGGCATGTGCCCCAGAGTGGAGCTGCCTATTCAGGGTCACGCCTTCCTTTTGGACCTTTATTTATTGCCTACACAGGGGGCTGATGTGGTCCTAGGCGTGCAGTGGCTCCGTGATCTTGGTGATGTGGTTCGGAACTTCGACAACATGACAATGCGGTTTACTATAGGCGGCCAATCGGTCCAGCTCTCAGGCGGTTTCCCAGGTACCCTTCATTCTATGATATCAGTAGATTCATTATCACATGGTGTCCCCCAGGGGTTCTTCTTGCAATTATTATCATCGGAGACCTCAGCTCCATCAGAGGAGCCTCCTGATTTGGCCGCCTTGCTCTCGGCTTTTGAGGAGTTGTTCCAGGAACCCTCCAGTCTGCCACCGCCTCGGTCTCATGACCACCATATCCCGATCATGCCAGGGGCGACGCCAGCCAACGTTCGTCCGTACAGATATCCCCATATTCAAAAAGCTAAGATTGAGAAGTTGGTTAAGGAGATGTTGTTGAGTGGGATAATTCAGCCGAGTTCCAGTTCATATTCGTCACCTGTTCTTTTGGTCGGGAAAAAAGATGGTACGTGGCGTTTCTGTGTGGATTACCGGGCTCTAAACGCCATCACACTCAAGGACAAGTACCCAATTCCAGTCATTGAGGAATTGTTTGATGAATTGGCTCATGCCCGAGTCTTCTCCAAGCTGGATTTGCGCGCCGGGTACCATCAGATTCGCATGCACCCTGAGGATGTTCACAAAATAGCTTTTCGTACTCATGATGGCCATTTTGAATTCTTGGTCATGCTCTTCGGTCTCACTAATGCCCCGGTCACCTTCCAGGGACTTATGAATGATATCTTTCGGGACTTCTTGCGCTGCTTTGTCTTAGTCTTCTTCGACGATATACATGTCTATAGTTCTTCTTGGGAGCGCCATATCGAGCACCTTCGGACTGTATTTAAGGTACTTCGCAGCCACTCTTTATTTATCAAACGTTCCAAATGCTCTTATGGGTGTTCTCAGGTTGATTATCTCGGCCATGTGATCTCTAATGGCCATGTTTCTACCGACCCCTCCAAAGTGGCTGCTTTGGTTGATTGGCCTGTCCCGACTTCTTTGAAAAGTCTTAGGGGATTTCTGGGGATTACAGGTTACTATCGTCGGTTCGTCTCTAATTATGGGTCACTTGCTGCTCCTTTGACTGGTTTACTCAAACAAGGGGCTTTTGTCTGGTCCCCTGCCGCTCAGCAGGCCTTTGACACCTTAAAATCAGCTATGTGTGCGGCTCCAGTTTTGGCCCTTCCGGATTTTTTGCGGCCCTTCGTGGTTGAGACAGATGCATCCGGTCATGGCCTGGGCGCCGTCTTGTTATAGGACAGCCACCCAATTGCCTTTTGGAGCAAGGCTTTGGCTGGTCGCTCCCTGTCCCTTTCAGCTTATGAAAAGGAAATGTTGGCTATTGTTCATGCCGTGACCAAGTGGAGACCGTATTTGTTGGGGCGCCATTTTATCATTCGGACTGATCACCAACCACTTAAATATTTCCTGGACCAACGTATTGCTACTCCTGCCCAGCAGTGTTGGGTGACTAAGTTGCTTGGATATGATTATGAAATGGTCTATAAGCGTAGATCCGAAAATATTGTTGCGGATGCCTTGTCCCGTCAGTTTGATGCCGCCACTCACCTGGGTATGTCCGCCCCTGTATTTCCATTCCTGGCCGACTTGCAGTAGGCCTATCAGCACGACCCAGTGACGGTTACTTTATTGGTTAAGCTTCAGGCTCACACTTTGGCTGACCCCTCTTATGTTTTGTGGAATGACATTATTTATTGGAAGGAGCGGTTGTGGGTCCCCAACTATGCGCCTATTCGTCATACTATTTTGACTCATTTCCATTCTACCCCGACAGCAGGTCATGAAGGCTCCTTTCAGACCTACAAGCGTGTTTCTTAGTGTTGTTTATGGCCCGGGATTAAATGATCAGTTCAGAAATTTGTGGCTGAATGTGAGGTGTGCCAACGTGCCAAGGCCTCGACTATTACTCCCTCGGGGCTCTTGCAACCATTGCCTATTCCGGATCAAATTTGGGAGGATGTCTCCATGGATTTCATCGAAGCTCTTCCGGTGGTGCAAGGGAAATCTGTGGTACTGGTCGTGGTGGATCGGCTTTCTAAATACGCTCATTTTTCCGCTTTGGGCCACCCCTATACGGCCAAGTCTGTTGCCAAACTTTATGTTCGGGATGTAGCTAAACTGCATGGGATGCCTCGTACTATTGTGTCGGACCGCGACCGGGTGTTTATCTTGCAGTTTTGGCAGAAATTTTTCAGCCTCCAAGGCTCTCGCCTGCTTATGAGTTCGGCATATCACCCGCAAACGGATGGCCAAACGGAGGTTGTTAACCGCTATCTGGAGCAATATCTCCGTTGTTTTGCTGGGGAGCATCCTCGCCGATGGCTTCAGTTCCTTCCGTGGGCAGAGTGGTCCTACAACACCGCCTACCATACTTCTACTAGGTTCTCTCCTTTCCAGGTTGTTTATGGCCGGCCTCCACCCACACTACTTCATTATGTGCCTCAGCGAGCATCGGTCAATGAGGTTGATTTTCTATTGCAGAACCGCGATGATATTTTACGGCATCTGAAGCAGAATTTATCCTTCACCCAAAATCGCATGAAGCAGATTTATGATCACCACCGTCGCGACCGCGAACTTCATGTTAGTGATTGGGTCTACGTTAGCTTTCTGCCCGCGTGCCAGTCCCCTTTATATCAGCCGGCCAGTGTTAAATTGGCCCATCGGTTCCATGGCCCTTATCAGATTACGGAGCGCATTGGTCAGGTTGCTTACCGCCTGCTCTTACCGGCAGCTTCCACCGTTCACTCCGTATTTCATGTCTCTCGTCTCCGGCGTGTTGTTGGTGATCCATCTCTTTTGGTCCCTACTCCACCTCCACCAACCTTTTCTTCTGAATTGCCGTTGGTTCCCGTTTCCAAGGTGGATTCTCGTCGTGTTTGTCGTTCTGGCCGCATTATCACAGAGGTTCTTATTGCATGGCAGGGCAAACCCTTGGATGAAGCTTTATGGATTTCTGAGGATGAGTTTATGGCCCAGTTTCCAAGTTGGACGCCTTGAGGTCAAAGCTATCAGCGGAGCGTGGTGGAATGTTATGTTCCACATATTATATTAGTAGTCCACGGCCTAGCTTAGGGGAGTAGCCCATGGCCCAGCTTAAGGGAGTAGCCCAGCTTATTTATTATCTGTAATAAGGCCTCAAGCCCAACTAAAGGAAATAGCCCAGTAAGTAGATGTAGCCCATCGTGGGAACTATATATTGAGCTCATGCTCTCCTAATTAGATTATGAAAGAAATTACCCTAATTCCATTTCTCTATCTCGTCTCTTCCTCTCGTCCCACTGTTGAGCCGCCGTCAGGCCTCTCAGAGGAACCCCTTCTTCCCCATCGATCTACCTCCACTTCCCCTACCTTCGTCTTTATCTTCTCCTTTTTCCCTTCAAACTGCTAAAACCATTCAATCCGTATTGTATCAGATTTCTGGTACATAACAACAACTCATTTGAACGGATATCAATAACAATTAAAATAGACTCCAAACATATAGCATGTAGGAATCGTCAATTTCTGCTCTTAGGTCAGTCCACTTCTCCTATGGACATCTATGCCAGAACATCCTAAAGGTTCTACAAAGGAACCCAGCCATGCATCTAGGGATGTTGGCCCATTAGTGCTTACGGGCACAATGGGCGGAGGCTGCAGACCTTCTGTAATATCATACAGTCTAAAAGCGCATGCATTGCCGTCATCGGCTGAACTACAAAGGTTTATCACATATCTGAGATCACAGAGGATCTAGCAATGGCTCTTAAGCATACTATGATTTTCTCTCGAAGAGTTTTCATCAATCACTCTCGTGGAATAAGTAGTTTACAGAGAACTTAATATAGTCTTACAGCAACAGAGGCTGTATTAAAATCATTAGAAAATTTTCAATATTTAAGAATGGACTCCCATGGAAACACCATTGAGATTCAAATATAGGGATGAGAAGTCAATGCTCTTCATCAACAATTGACTCATTAAGGAGTAACTGACATAATCACCTTCCAAGCTTCACCCAAACTATCGGGGTATAATAGTAACTTCACTTGTCTAATACTTTCACTGTGCAAGGCCCTAGATAAGAATTCCCAAATCTAATACTAGTCTCAGATGGTTCAAGGCAGACATGAGAATTAGGGTTCGATAGTATAAACCCTAATTGGAATCTTTGAGACAACTTCAATCGGTAAACAGCCTCACACGGAATCTCAACTCGGTTTGACTTGACTCCTCCCCAATAAATGATTCCAGAGGATTAATCTCTCTGAATTAATTGCTACCCAAATCCTTCTGATTTTAATTTAGGTCCTATCTTATCCTTAACTTTATTTAATCACATGATATTATGTAGTATTCCGCTTTCTTAAATTCACTGCACTGTTATTTGCATAACAGTTCAATTTCGACCTTTACTACAATTTTTACAATTTATATTTAGGTATGAATTTTTTACTGTAGATTCCCCCAAGAGTCCACAATTTAACCCAACAGATGACGCATTTTTCTGAGTTTTCTATAATTTGTTATGAATTTTCTATTACTGTCTATTTGTGCTGGAAAACTACTAGTCGAGGCTTAATTAAGTCAATTAGCCTCCAAATTATGATACTTACATACTAATACTCATACACTCATGATATATTACTGATCACTTAGTCTCCTGATGATATTAACATAATCTTATCAATAGGCAGTTCTACTGTTTTAATTACATTCAACACCCCAAACATTGTGTATGCACCCAAATGCGATTAACTAGTTTAACCCCAATTAAGACCACTAAATTGGGACACTATCATGAGACAAGGGTACTGAAGACACACAAACAGCATGACCTTTCCACCAACTAGTAGTATTACGACTCTGATTTTCTATGAATTAGTGATCAAATAATTTTTATCATCATCATTTTACAAGTAATTACCCAAATAGACAACCATCGACTTAATACAATCCATCGGTACCAAAACAAATGAAACAGCAATATTTGGACAGCAATTCTAGAAGTAATTAGGACTTATAATCAAGTATGTCGACGCTGGAAATTTGAGATATGATCTTATCTAGGCCGTTGCATATTGAATTGAATTCAGTAGAGTGACACAATCCATATATGTGTGTACGTCGTATAAAAATCAAATCTTTATTCATCAAAGATGTTACTATTATACAACTCGCAGATCAGACCATTCACATGCCAATATAAAAGATGGGATCATGACAAAACAGTAAAAATAGAGTAGGGAAAAACACATCCTACCTTTAGGTGAAATCGATACTATTTGCACGTAAATCGGTTCTACACGAATCTTTCCTCTTCTTTGCGTATTCCACACAAACGATGCCACAACCCAACGCAAAATCCCTTGAACGAATTGAGAGAGGACTGACGGCACTGCTCCTTGGCTTGCACGACTCCCAAAGCCTCCAAAAAGGTTTGCCAGTCTCTCCTTAGGTGGGTTTAAATAGGAAAAACCTATTCATTTTAGTTAAATCTCCACCGTAGATTAACACTTCATCCAAGGGCCACTATTTGTCCTCCCAATTTGCACGATCTCAGTTAAGGGTGTGCTTGCCTCTTTGACTCCAAATCAGTTACACCTCCTTGATTCTAGATTGATTACAATCCCTATTTGGTAGGGAATTAACTCAATTAAATCGGTTACCAAAACCATATGAGTAACCTCCCAATTTAAACTCAAAAGCACGATCCCTATTCTCTCCATGTGGCAACACAAAATCATCTTGGCAACTGACCACTAATCACGTCCAAATCCAATCCTTTTGATTATTTCAATTTCCAAATTTGAAAAGTCCAATTTCCAATCAAAATCAAACCGGTTTTAATCTAGGAAAATTATTCCAATTTCCCTAAGATTTGGTCCCTAATTCGTGGGCCAATTTGGTAAGTCTCAGCACCAAAAATTCTAATAAATCCCAT
Organism: Houttuynia cordata; assembly: GCA_039654745.1. Lineage (NCBI taxonomy): Eukaryota > Viridiplantae > Streptophyta > Magnoliopsida > Piperales > Saururaceae > Houttuynia > Houttuynia cordata. The sequence continues at coordinate 3,929,642 of CM077504.1, forward strand.
AAAATATTTCCAAAAAGAATCGCAACCAAAATCTCAAAAAAATACGGCGATCGATTGGCTCATCATACGCGATTGATCGCTATACGTATACACCGCGTGTCGCACTTAACCAGTAGATGCGATCGATCGTCTGTCGCATGATCAATCGCCTGAAGCGATATCCTCATCGAAGATGGCCCGATCGATCGTGTCTTTTGACGCGATCAATCGTGTCTAGAAAAATTTTTAAATTTCAAATTTTCGAGCCCATTCAAATCTTTTTCAAACCACAACCTAAGGTTCAACAATTTAAGGAAATTAAATGCTTACCTTGAGCAAAATTTCCCGCCTTGTTATTTAAAAATTCCCAGGTATTACAGTGAAGAAAGGAGTTGCTAACATCTAGTTGTTGAATGGTCCACTAAAAATGTACTGCAAGAGCAAGAAGAACTCGAATTGTGGTCTTTTGAACTACTGGACTGAAGGTATGCGTATAGTCAACTCCTTCTTCCTGGTGAAATCCTTTTGCTACAAGCCGAGCTTCGTAGCGAGCAATAGTACCATCGGCATTCCGTTTAATCCGATATATCCATTTGCAACTGATTATTTTTTGATGTGTTGGAGGGGATGTGAGAACCCAAGTGCCTTGACAAACCAATGCATTGTACTCAGCTGGCATAGCTTGGCGCCATTCAAGCTGTTTAGAAGCATGGGAGAAGCATGTCGGTTCAACTGCAAGATCAGAAGCATTATTAGCCGACAAAGTGTGCAAGCACATTCGTTGTTTGGGCTTGAATATTCCAGCCTTGGATCATGTGAACATTGGATGTGTGTTGGTAGGAGCACAGGCAGATGGAGAAGGAGTAGAGTATGTGCTAGAATTGGTAGGTGGAGAAGGGGACGAATATGAGGAAGGTGACGGGGATGCAGGGAATATGGGCATGAGTGACAAAGGAATGTTTCCTGAGTGAAGAGGAGGAGGACTATGAGACGGGAATATTAGATTGCAATTGGGAAGGTATGCCAGGATCAAGACATCAGTATCCTTTTGATTGAGCACAGTATCCTACAAAGACACATTCACGAGAAGATGGTGACAACTTATGAGAGTTATATGGACAGAGCCAGGGGAAACAAGAGCAGCCAAATACTCGCAGGTGTGTGTTGGAAGGACTTTGTTGAAAAAGACGAGTAAATGGTGTATCATTGTCTAGTACTGAGCTGGAGAGTCGATTGATGAGATAATTTACGGTGGAGAAAGCATCGACCCAGTATTGAAGAGGCATTGATGCTGTATAAAGTTGAGTGAGAGCAATTTCGGTTAAATGTAAGTATTTACGCTTTGCTAGACCATTTTACTGGGGGGTATAAGGGCAAGAAAACTGGTGTTGGATGCCATACTGATGAAAGAAATTTTGAAAATGTTGATTGACATATTCTCCCCAATTATCTGATCTAAAACATTTAATTGTTGTATGAAATTGAGTGGAAAACATAGTGAAAGAAATTCATAAAACAAGAGAACACATCAGATTTGTGAACTAATGGATATAACCAGGTTTTTCGAGTAAAGTCATCTATAAAAATTATGTAGAATCTATATCCATGAGGAGAAGGAAAAGGGGAAGGACCCCAAACATCACTTTGTACTAAGGCAAAGGCCTGATTTACACTTGATTGAGAGACAGGAAATTCTAAACAATGATTTTTGCAACATACACATTTATTACAATTTAACCTAGTGATAGGAGAAAAGGTAAAGCCTAATGAGGATGCCAAGACGTGGAGCTTTGCAGACGAAGGATGACCAAGACGTTGATGGTGAAGAAATGCAGTAAACTGAGTGAGAAGGGCAGATAGAGAGGATCTGACTGTGGAGGATAGAGCTGATGGTATTGGTTAGAGACCGTTGTTACTGGGCCTGTGAAACAAAACACTGTTTGACTAAAGATTTTGAATCACAAGACCAGAGGAAATTAAAACGAGGGCACAATTGTTGTCTTTAGCAAGTTGATATACATAGAGAACATTGGAAGAAAAAATGGGGAACATGCAGTATGTTCTTAAGTTGAAATGAATGAGAAGGTGTGGCTAAAAATCCATTACCGATGTTTTGAATGGGGAGAGATTGCCCACTACCAACCACAACCTGATCCTCACCACGATAAGGCTGATAAGATGAGCAAGAAGCTACATCAGTGGTAACATGTTGAGATGTGCCAAAATCTGCAAACCACTTAGAAGTAGTATTAGTGGGAGTTGGGGTCTCAAGTAATGCAGGTTTTGAGGAGCGATCAATTGCCTTTGAAAATGATCGATTGAAAGTACTGGAATAATGCAATATTGAGCAGCAATTGATCACCCTTGAAAACGATCGATCGAAAGTACTGTAATATTGCGGAAGTGAGCGGCGATTGATCGCTTATCGGTTGCGATCGATGCCACCGACAGGAACAGAATCCGAAAGTTACTGATTTAGTTAAAAATCTAATGATGGAAGGATACTAAATCCTAACCAAATTGGGAGGATTATCTTGAGGGCATCCATCTCAATATTGTGGAAAATTCTTATTGGAGTGTTGGGATTGTGATAAGGAAAGAAGTCCAAAGGAGGAGATATCCTAGTTAAGAGAGAATTAGGTATTTAATCCTAAGAGAAGGGTCGGCCTGTGCATATGCACGCCAAACCCTAAGCTTGTGGCGACTTGTGCTTCTTCTCTTTCCTCCTACACTCATTCATCTCTACTCCAAACCCTATTCTCGACTTAAATCCTTCCCATATAGCACTGACCGGAGGCGTCGTTGCGAAGAGGAGACAAGCTACGCGTAGAAGGGCAAGACACTCGTAACGAAAGTGGTAGGATGGTTTTCCCTTGCCTAATTGCTTTAAATTCTTTCAATCCATTCTCATGAGGATTATGTGACGAATTATATAGTCTTATCTCAGTAAGTAGAGTTGTGTAAAGTGCTTGGATTGATGAAAGATTTCATATTTGAGTGTTATATCTTCCTTTCTTGCATGCTAGTTCTTAGATGGGAACGTCGTTGTGTAATGCATCTCTTGATCTTTTGGAAGTCAGAAAGTTCTATAGTGGCTTTGTAAAAGTTTTGATTTAATTGTTCCATGTAATCATAGTTGAGTTCCTAGCATTAAGACCTCCATTGTAAAAAGGGAATAACTTAAACTGGTTAGTGTAATGAGAGGTACATAAAAGTATGGATTAACTAAATTCCAGAACCTTAAGGTACTGAAATAACCCTAAGAAGGGTGTACCTAAGGCCAATAATACCCTAGTATCATAATTAAGGGTTAATAAAACATGATTACTAAGTATGATCAAGATTAGGGATCTCAGCTAGTACTGTTTCTGCGCCAATAATATGTAGTGTAAAAATCATAACTAATTACAGAAAAATAAACCGTCGGTGATTTTGGAAACTAAACTCACAGAGCTATCTGCAGTAAAAATTTAGGAGTTAAATTCTAATTGTGCTGACTATGGGGACAGTCGGAAGTGGGCTGTTATGAACCAAAATAGTTTACTGTAATTAGGGATTAAGTTACAATTACCTACTAACATTCAACGATGTGGTCTAATATGATTAAAGTATCATTAATACATATTATAAAATATGATGAAGTTTATTACAGTAAGAATAGTTATTCCAAAGGATTAATATTATGGGATAAGTCAGTGTGACCTAGAGTCAAATAGTCCTTGTTTTCAAATTACAGCTTGGTGTCAGTTTGAGTTTCCAGTTGGAGACCAAACATTCCAAAATCATTCTCTTAATATAAATTTAGTCTTGTAAGTTGTAAATCCCAAATTTTAGAGATGTTCCTATCTAGAGCTAGGCATGAAGCATGTTGTTTAAATTATGGTTGAAACCTATCGATACTCCTATGGTGAGTCATATGTTGTTCAAGATGTTGGAATCTCAGTTGTGTCCTTGTTAGGAATCGTATTCTATTAAGAGATACTGATAATTATTAAACTCCTTGAGTGAGTCTATTTCGGTAAAAGATACCTTGAATCTCAGAGTGTTGTGACCTTTGCTCTTCTTGTGACATTATTCAGTTTAATATGAACCTATTTCTTCACTAGAGACCTAGCGAGGATCTCTCCGAGGAGGAATCATCATTTGCTCAGACAGCCATTGCTAGATCTTGCGAGATCTCTGATTAATTTTGAACCTCTATAGTTCAGCCAACAAAGGCATATACGTACGCTTAGACTACGGAAGGTCTATAGTCTCCACCCATCGTGTCAGTAAGCACTGATGGGGCCAGCATCCTAGACGCATGGCTGGTTCAGAGGGAAGAACCTCTAGGGTGATTCTGGTAATCAGCCACTTGCGAGTGATAAGTTCAGAGAGCAGAAATTGAGATTCACTTTGGATGCTTGGACCTATTGGTGATATGACTATCTTCTCCCTATATTTTGATGTTCAGAGTTTCGTTTATGGTAAATTCTCTCCTTACACTTGTGATTGTTTGGAGTCATTGAAATTTGATGTTTTCCCTATACTTGCGAGTTTGGATCATTATTTGACTTTTCTACTCAGGTAAAGTGAACCTTGAAACTATTCCTGCAATTATTGAATATTCATGTTTCTCTTGATTACAACCTTCATCTTGCTATTTGTTTTTTATCTGGTGGGGTTTTTACATCCTAGTGAGTATTTCAATGAAGTACTCATGCATCCTCTGATGTAGGCGTGAAAAATGATTGATTTGGGAAGATTACAGTGCAGGAAGGTGGTGCTGATTGCTTTGAAGAAAATTAAGAGAATTTTCGATTGCTTATTTATTTTGATAAACTTTATGAATTGTTGGCTGATGTGTGTCATATACTGGATATTTTATTTTGTTTTCTATATTAAATTTATCAGATGTAATAAGACTAAGTAGGATCATTTCATTTATATTGATAATGTTTATTGGAGACTGTATAACTGAATTTTTGGATGGTCGATTACACATCTTGTGAAGATAGTGTAATTGGCGGTGTTAAACGTCTGATCGATCGCATGTCCGGGGTGTCGGCCTCAAGATTATTGGTATCTTTGATGGCTTCTGCAATCCAATCGATGTTAGAAATCCCGGGCGTGACATTTCCAAGTTGACACACTTCCCTTCCAATACTTGTTTTGAACCGACTCCAAATCTGCATCGAAATTCAGATTGAGCACCATCCTAATTCGAGCCTATCCAAATCTCTCTCATGCTTCTTAATTCCATCTCGAGCGGAACCGCATCCAAATTCATCATCAAATCAAATCCTACCCAAATCACGACTTCAAGTTTTCATTGATGAGTGCGAACCCAAGCATCCTTCTATTCTGATCCCGCTCCAAACCCGTGTCTCCTCTTGCGATCTGAGCAACTTCATCCTTTGATCGAGCCTTGCTAGAACCTAGGCACGAGCCAAGGCTTTTCCTTTCTCCCTTCTACTCTCCTTCCTGCACTTGTTCTTTTCTTTTTTAAAATATATTTCTTTCATTGAAAACCTCATCTTTTTACCTCTGACAGTCAGATCACATCTTTGAGTCTCTTTGCTTTAAGACAAGAACCTATCTTCTTTTTACTAAACATCCACTGCTCATATTATTTATGTACTTGATTTCATATTTTAAACAAATTAGAGCTTTAAAGCCCACTTCCATGCTATATTTGGGCTGTTCCGCAATCTAGCCTATATAAATAAAATTAAGCCCAATCTATTATGTGCAATAAAATATATTTTAATTAAAAAATTAATGCATTTAAATTATTTAATTATAGCAAATTAATTATTAAACCATTAATTACCAATATAACACTAAAACACATGTTTTTATTCTTATTTTAAGTAAGAAATGACATTAGTAAAATATTGTATATTTTATGTATACCAACATACATCCTTCTTACCTAAATATCACTAAGCTACACATCCAAGGAGACTCCTTAGCTCTCATAACACTTATCAATAGCCCACAGATCAAAGGACCTTGGTATATCCAATCATATCTGCAAGCTATTAGACAATTCAAGAATGAAAATCGGCCCATATAATGCTATCATATTTATGGAGAACATAATCAAAATAGCTGATATTCTAGCAAATTTTGGGGCTTTACAGTCTTCTATCTAGTGGTTCAGAAACCCCCCAACGGAAATGTACATTCTCTTTATCTAGATAAATTAGGATATTGTTTCTCTCGAGCTTGTAAATTGTAATTCTCAATGTTCTTTGTATATAAAAAAATCATATAAGAGCATCTCCAATGACGATTTTAAAAAATGTGGCAGGTTAAAATGCTCTAAGAGGTCGGTTGCCTGGCACCGATACTCCTTTCATTAGGAAAAAGTTGAAATTAGTGTCCAAAGGACAAAGGCCCTTGTTAGGGAAAAAATGGTATTAAATGCTCTTTTTTTACATTTAAAGAGCCTATACAACAAATTTAAAGGCAAATAACTTGGCATATACGAATAGAAACCACAACCCAATATCCTTGTTTAGGAGAAAAAATAGACAAAAAAAAGTTGTAATAGTCATTTTTCAAAAGGATGTGTGGATCTACATACTTTTTAGATGCTCCATATGATCAATTTATGTGGGTTTTGAACCTCTTCTTCCCCCATTTGTTGGGTTTCCACTATCCGATAAAAATGAACATTTTTCCAGATGGAGCATCTCTTTAATAAAACAGCTTGCATTTTGAACTCTTTACAAACATAAGCTAAGGCCCAAAAGCACCCCAAACGAACTTGAATTTATAGCCTTCGGATATGCTTATATCGGATGGCTGTAGTATTTTTCCTGCCGAAAGACCCCCCCCCCCCCCCCCAACAATCTGTCTTCTTTGCCGCCGTGTCTTCTTTGCCGCCGCCTCCCTCAGTCCCGTGTTTCTCCTCCCTCAACTCAACCTCACTTCCTCTCCTCCTCCCTGTCCCCTGGGCCCGACTTTTCCTCCACTTCCATCGCACAAAAATTTGATTATGGGAGGGTTTGATTGAGGTTGGTGTTAGTGGGATTTATCCCACATCTGATGTGGAAAGGGTTGATGGTCAGTTTATAAGTGTAAGGGAAAGTCTTACCTCTCCAGCTAGGTTTTAAGGTGAGAGAGGCCCAAGACCACCCAACACTAGTATCAGAACCTGAGTTACCAACAGTCTCGGCCCAACTGTCCATAGGAGGAATTAAGTCTGCTCCAACCCAAAGGCCTGATGTGTGAGGGGGAGATTATTGGGGTTTATCCCACATCGGTTGTGGAAGGGGCTAGTGGTTAGTTTATAAGTGTGAGAGAAAACCTCACCTCTCAAGCTTGCTTTTGGGGTGAAAGAGGCCCAAGACCACCCAACAGGTGTACAAAAAACTCCGATTAGGAATGGTCACAGAGAGGTGGGTGTTTGGATTTTGGAGGAGAAGCAGAGAGGGGGAGCCCACAGGATCGTCCTCCCCAACGATCTTGATCGATGTCTTTCTTATCAGAGGCCCGGCATCAACAAGGTTCCTGGGCCTTCCAATCTGTCTTAGTCTCCTTTTGTAATCTTCTGCTGTATGCTCTATCATCTACTAGCATTCATTTTTTGCTATTTTTGGTGGCTTCCTGTTGCTATTTTCCCCAAATTGGCTCTTCTTAAGCAATCAGTACTATTCTCATTAGATTTTGGATTGTTAGCATGCTCGCAAAAGTGCTCTTTCAACAGATTGATTTTGTACAAATAATAGATGCTCCGTCTATATTAGGTTTAACAGTTTTCAAAAGGAATTCGGGTGGACAGTCATGTGTTCAGCTCTTCTACGTGACTACAATTTTGTAACTCTATTTCCAGTTGATCTTGAAAAATCGACAGTACTTATGGTTAATTGGTGAGTTAGGATTTAGGGGATATCTTGATGTGTATATTGCCTGTAATGGTTCAAATTCTCATAACGTTTGTCAAGTTTCGAGAATGCCTTCCCTTTTAATTTCATCTTTCTTGATCTTGCAACAATAAATCCTAAAGTAATCAGAGAAGTACCTGCAGGAGGAGAAATTATTAGGTACCCGCGCCGCGTACGAGGAAGTCATGCTCACCACTCCCCTACTTGTCACGAGGGCCCACAAGGGACCACAAATTGGAATCGTGTCAATCACCAATTGGTGATGAGCACAACCTCCAGGTACGTGCCGCGTACCTATTAACTTCTCCCCGCAGGAGCACCCACATGTCTAATCCTCAAACATCATCAAGCCAATTCCTCAAAGATGCATGAAACGGATGATACCTACTGCTCTCACATGTGAACCCTAATTTTTTTCACTCTTTTTCATCGTCCTTTAATATATGATATAGTTTTAACTATTCAAAAGCTTATTTCCCTGAATATGGCTCAATGTTTGGTAAAAATATATCAGTAGATAAATTTCAGCCGTTAAAGGTGGCAGTAGCTGAAGTCCGACTCTGCATATAAAATGTTGTGTGTGCAGGTGTGGGTGTGAAAATGTAAAGTATAGTTATCATGAATTAAACATGACATTACCCATCATTTATTTTTACTTGTAAAGGTGAATTAGTTCAGTTTAATGAAGTTAACGACACAATTTACCTGAAACTAAAAGAGTCAACTGCACAATGTTCTACTTTGAATAGTCTGGACCATTGATATTGGAACATGTAGTTAATTTGGAATTTATTATTTCCTCATGAACATAGCAAAGTTTAAGAATACAAAGTGACCCCCTTGCCTTCGTGTCGTGTCCGGGCATCCACTAAGAAATGGGGTTGCTGGAATGCGGGGGTAAATGTAATAGGAGAGATGCTACTTGAAAGTGTGGCCCTTATATAGTTGAAAAATGTTTTCCTAACCAACATTAGGTGACCAACAAGCAGGACCAAGGGACAAGTGGAAGGGGGACCCAAAAATCTTAGGTAAAATTATAATTTCTCCTTTTTATCAATCCTTTTTTCCTCTCCTTTGATGATGTGGCAAGTGGTAATGTCATGTTGGTAATGAAAATCGGTCAGGCTAGACGAACTGCTTATAATTTCTGTTGTGTGGACATAAGCATCACTGCCGGAGATGAAAAAACTAAAATCAGAGTGGTAAAATTTTGGATAACGACAAACGGGGTAAAGAAAAATGGAAGGAGTGAGAAATGAAAACAGCCTTGCACTCCATAACTTGTCGACACCGGCATCATGTAGAACAATGGGTATGGACAAACATTGTAAAAAAAAATAGGGGTAGCTGAAAATAGGGGGCTTGACACGAGTCCATGGAAATAGTTAATGTGGTTATGCAAATGGGGATACAACCTTAAGAGATAATATGATTGTAAAGTATTTTTATAATATTGATAATGGTCAGAGTACATTCACTTGGTAAGATTCATGGATTGATCATTTTATTCTTTTTGCCAAGTTTGAAAATTGAATCATTATTTAATTAGGTAGCTCTTTAAATGATTGTATAATTGACTCCCTCTCCAGTGGCGATTGAAGTCTTCAAGCTGACACAGTTCCTACCCAAGAGTTGCTTTATATGTTAGAAATTAATACTCTTACTCTTACCTTTGCATATGATAGTATTGGGTGGATGTCTGCTTCAGGTAAGTTCTCTTATAAGTTTGCATAGAATTATCTTAGTCATTCTTCGTTAGTGGTTGGCTGGTAGAGTCAGATCTTGTACAAAAGATGCATTATGTGCCAAGCCTTTATCTCTTGGCTCACTCTGACAAGAGGATTGATGACTAAAGATTACCTCCAAGTTAGAGGTTTTTCGTTAACAAATATTTGCTTATTTTATGTTGCAACTTCTGAATTAAGAATCATATCTTATTTGAATGCAAATTTAGCAAATTGATGCAATCTTTTATGCAAATGTCATATTCAACACTTTGTTGGGAGCTTTCATCATGAGATAGACTGACTTATTTCCTTTTCCAGATGTAACAAATATTCTAGACTCTTACTCATAGATTTTTAATACCTATATTTCTTCGATTTCGTATGAAAGAAACAAAATAATTTTTGAGGGGCTCTCTTCTTCATTTGACTCTTGTAAAGCCAATAGTTGATTAAGTTAAATTCTCATATGAAACAATCAGACTCAAAAGCTCTATATCCAGCCATTCCTCTTACTTTAGTCGACTTTTGGGATTGGTTATACTATTGATCTACACATGAAATATATATTTTATTATCTCTTAAACTTATGTTTATGCTAGTGTTTGATTAGAATTACTACTACTTTAATATAATTTTTGGTTTTTGTAGGAAAATGAGAGAAAGATGCAAAAATATGGTGAAACATGACTCTAATGTTTAAACCTTCATAACTTCATGTGTATATCTTTGATTGGACTGGTTCAAGTTATATTAAATTTTAAGAAGTCAGTTTTCCAACACCACCGACCATGCACAATTCGGAGTTCTGATCAAAAAGTTATGACCATTGGAAAATTATGCTGTAGGATGAATAGTAATTGATCGATCGGCTAAATGAGGCGATCGATCGCCTGAGAAAAAAATCAAAATTTTTGCGATCGATCATCGCCGTTCGATCGATCGTATCTATTGGAAAATTTTCATGAACAATAACCGATTGATCGGTGAACAATGCCGATTGATTGCCGTATGCGATTTTGACCTATTTTGACTTGGATTTGGAAGGGGATTTCGTGGTTTTCCTCCACCCTTATAAATAGACCTTAAAAGATAACGTATTGGGCATTAGAAAATAGATCTTAAGCTATTTTGGAGGCTAGAGAGGAGCAAGAGAAGGAGTCTTTTAGAGCCAAAGAAGAAGAAGAAATCCATGCTAATAGAACTATCAAAATAGGTTTTTCTTTTCTCTCTTCCTATGTGTAACTAAATTCCTTGTCAAGGCTAGATCGAGCCCTAGATATGTGTATTGCTACTCTTGTTAGTTTCATTTAATAAAGTTGATTATGATTCATGCTTAATACTATTTCATAAGTTTATTTTGAGTGCTTGATCATTCCTTGATCCCTATACCTCTCCACTAATTGCCGTAATAAAAATATAGCTTCTGTTGTTGACCTCTCTGGCATGAAACCAAATTGATTCTCTGTTACTTCAATTACTTTTCACAAACGTCCTTCTATTACTCTCTCCCATAATTTCATAATATGTCTCATAAATTTTATACCTCTATAGTTTGTACAACTTTCTATGTCCCATTTATTTTTATACAAGGATACGAGGGTACTTCTCCTCCTCTCTTCTGGCATCCTCTTAGATTCCAAATCTTGTTAAACAAACTAGTCAACCAAGTTAAACCAACACCTCCTAGTGCCTTCCATACTTCAATAGGAATTCCATCTGGCCCTAGAGTTTTGCCTTTCTTCATCTTCCTTAACACAGCTCCTACCTCATCTATGGAGAATCTTCTAAAATAAATTATCTCTTTAACAAGACTAGACTCAAAATCTATCCCACTAATATAATTTTCACTCAATAAATGCTAAAAATATTCATGACATCTATCCCTAATTTCTTCATATTTCACTAAAACTATTTGATCTTCACTTTTAGTACACCTAATTTGTTCTAAGTCCATACTTCTCCTATCTCTTGACTTAGCTATCTTATATATGTCCCTCTCCACCTTCTTTGACCCTAACCTATTATATAAGTTATCAAACGCCTTAAATTTAGCTTCACTCACTATCTTTTTAGCCTCTCTCTTTACCTTAACATATCTTTCCCAATTCGCTTGATTTTTATATTTTTGTCACTCCTGAAAAGAAACACTTTTTTCCTTGATGGCTTTTTGAACTTCCTCACACCACTACTATGTTTCTTTCTTGACGTCCCTTCTCCTCTTCACTTCACCAAGTACTTCTTTTCCCACTTTTTTAATGCAATTAGCCATATTATCCCACAACAATGTTGGCTCCTTATTTAAGTTCCAATTTTCTTTAATCATCAACCTCTCTACAAAAGTGTTGAACATCTCACCTTTCAAGTGTCATCACTTAATGCGAACATCTAAAATAACTAATTTATGTTAAAGTGCTATAGGTTCTCCAGGAATAACTTTACAATCTTTACATTTAGCTTCTAACTAAGAAAAAATCTATTTGGCTCTTGTGAGGTCCACTCTTAAAAGTTAGTAGAGGCTCTTCCCTCTTCTTGAAATAGATATTTGCTATGCCTAGATTGTTTGTTATTGCAAACTCAAGAATAATTTCTCCCATTTCATTCATCTCTCAAAAACTATACCCCTCATGCACCCTCTCATATCCTATATTTTTCAACCCTATATGCCCATTTAAGGCGCCTCTTATAATAACATTTTCTCTGTTAGGAATCTCTTGCATTACTAAGTTTGTTTCCTCCCAAAATTATTTTTTAAAGTTCTCTCCTAATCCTACTTGAGGCACATAAGCACTAATAACATTAACTATGAAATCCTTTAATACTAACTTTACTAAATTAATTCTATCACTAAATCTCTTGACACCTACAAGACTTTGTCTCAAGTCTTTATCTACCACTATACTCACCACATTCCTATTTGAAACTTTACCTACATAAACTAGTTTAAAGTCTAATTCTCCCAGTTCTCTAGCCTTCTCTCCCACAAACATTGTAAGATCCCTTATTGTGAACTGGTATATTTTAGTGTGTTCATCAGTTATCGTGTGGTTTAAGTGTTTTTGTGTTTAATTTAGTGATTTTTTAACATAAATGGGTTTATAAAGGTTTTAATCAAAACCAACTTCATAATCATAAGTTTTAAGTGATTTTGGATCAAACCTGAATTTTTGGGATTTTCTGATATTTTCACCAATTTTTTAAAAATTAGGGTTTACCGGGACCCCTGTGGGCCCTACTGATGAAAATAGTTTTTCATGACCAAAATGCCTCATGCATCAAAGGAAGACACCATAAAAATTTTCATAATTTTCTGAAGTTGATTTTGGATTAAAATTGTCAAATTTTCCAATTTTGGCCCAAAACCCTATTTTTACCCCACATTTTACTTAGATCTACCCCAATTTTTTCTATAAAAGGAAAGGCTGTGCATTTTTCCATTTTGGGAATAGCCTTGGCCAGGAGACTTGGAGCTTATTCCCCATTAGGCTTGAAAATAAAAGGATTAGAGGTAATTAGTTTAATCTATTCTTGTTCTTTAGGTTTTTCTCAAACATTTCTTAATCTTGATTTCTTCATTGTTTCAATCCATTTTGAAAGCATAAAAACTATTGTTTTATATCTCTTCTCCAAGCCCTAATCTTCAAAATCTTTTTTTTATGCTTCAAAAGCTTTAGATCTAAGGTTTCTTTTGGTTTTCAAAGCTAAATCGAGATTAGTAGTGTATTAACATAGAATCATGGTTTTTGGAAGGTGTTGAAGAAGGTTGAAGGTCACTCTCCATAAGTCCAGGTAATGGGTTCTTCAATCTCAGCCTTATGTCGTAAAAATCTTGTTTTGAATGATTTTATTCAAAGGGGTTTTTTAATGCTTAGTCTCTAATAGTAAATTTAATATGTGTTAATCTCATGCCTCTATTTCTTAGGGTTATATCTTAGAATGATCTAGATTAGTGTTCTAGAAGGTTTGATGGGTTTTTAATGATGTTTGATACCTTGAATGAATGTTTGAAAATGTATTAATGGAGTCTCGGTTTTTTTAATATATGAAAATAGAAGAGATGACCCACGATCGATTAGCACTATTAACCGATCGTTTTCTCAGTTTTGCTCTATAGCCCGATTTTCCAAGGATCATAACTTTTTACTCCGAACTCTGAATTATGCGTGGTCGGTAGCTTTGGAAAGCTGACTTATTGAACTTTAACATAAACTTAAATAAATCTAATCAGAGATTTGTACATGAAGTTATGAATATTCAAACATTAGAGTTACTTTTCACCTCATTTCTGCGTCTTACTCTTGTTTTCCTACAAAAACCAAAAACTACATTAAAGAAAAAGAGAATTGAACCGATCGGTTCTGGTCTGGTCCGGAAAAATAAAAAAAAAAGAAATCAAAAGCAACCCGAGCCCGATGGCTCGGGCGCCTGGAAAAACAGAAAACAGAGCCTCACTGGGAGGCTCTGTTCGGGCATCGGAGGGATCGAAGGAGGCTGAAATTCCGGCGTTTCCGGCGGTGGGTCATGCTTCCGACGATGCGACGGCGACGGCAAGACCTTGGGCGATGGGCGCCGGCGATGATGGGGAGGATTTCGGCGTTACCAGAACACAGCGCAGCAGCTCTGATCGGCGAGGTTGCGGTGATCGACAGACAGAGAGCGGCCATGGGTCGCCGGAGATTGCAGACAATGGGTCTCGGCCGTGGCATCGGCGGTAAATGGACGACGGTTTTGGCTCGATTTGGAAGGGAAAAAGGACGGAAAGCTCGTGCCTTGGCCGGTATCTAAAAATGGAAATTACTGTTTGAGAAGTTTGAAGTCGTGCTGAGAATGGAATGTCGATGATTAGGCCGGCCTCAGGAAGGAAGATTGCTGTTAAAAGAGTGGGCGATTGTCAATAAAAGGAGCAGGGCCGGCTGTTGAGAAGGGAGGAAAAAAAAGGTTCTGTGTTCGGTCTGTGGAGGTGTCGGCTGTGGCAGGAGAAGGGGGTTGTGTTGAGAGAGATCGCCGGCCGTTCTGCTCGAGAGAGAAGGGTGGCTCGGTCGAAGGAGGCATAAAGTTGGAATTTTGGCTGCAATTGGAAGAGAATTCGAACGGAGAAGGGGGTGTTCTGTCAAACAGAGGCGGCTCCCATTTTTGCTGGCTGTGCTGAAGGGAGAAGAGTGGAGACCGGAGTTCGGAAGAGGAATTGGGGACTGTTCTGGGCAGGAAGAGCGGATTGGAGAGGGGCGTTACAGCTCTGTGCTGGAGTTGCTTGGCCGTGATAGAAGAACGGAGGAAAAGGGAGACTGGAGAGGCCGTGCTGTGAAGGGGGTGCTGTTCTGGTGGTGGATTGGAGGAGTCTGGATCTGTCGAGAGGCAGAGACGGGAGAGTGGAAGGCAGTTTTGTGTTGGAGTGTCGGTTGTGCTGAGGAGTTGTGGGTTCGTGGATCTGACCAAAGAAGTTACTTTTGCTCGAGAGAGAAAAGTAAAAGTGTTACTTGCTCGAGAGAGGGGTAGCATAACGGAGGTTTTGGAAAGAAGCTTTGTTTCGGCTGGAATTGGGGACTATTCTGTTCTATTCGAGAGAAAGATCAGAACGGTTGAGGCGTGCAATCGAGAGATTGTTGCTGAAGGTGGAGGAAAGAGGAAAGCAGGACGGGATTAAAGACAGACTGAAAACAGAAACAGGATTTTTCTTTATTATTTTATCTTTTGTTTGGTCAATTTCTGAGTTTTAAGTTAGATGAACAATTGATTGCTTAAAAAGAAAATAAAAATTAGACTTTACATTTCATTACTACTTGCTACATACTCTAGAATTAGGTTGAATATCTTACTAAGTCTCTGAGGGATCGACCTCGTAGCCACTATTCTACATTAGATTCGTGCGCTTGCGAGTATCATATTAAAATTTACATCAAGTTTTTGGCGCCGTTGCCGGGGACTACGTAGGATAATTTACCGAATTCTTAGAGTAGTTTAGTTTTGAGTTTAGTTTTGAGTTTAATTTAGCTTAATTTTTGTTGCTTATTAGTGTTTTGTTTTTTTTGTAGGAGTCAGAGAAAACGCGGAATTCTCGCCAACGTTGGAAGGGCCACCCCTTCCCCTCGTTTGCATTCTTTTTCCTTCTCTTTTAATTTTTCTAGGTGCTTAGTATTTTTATATTTCTTTCTGTGATTGCATACGTGTGTTAGTTGCGATTTTTAGGTTTGTTCTAGATATTTGATTTTTAGTGTCGTTAATTAGTGTATGTTTGGTCGTCGGTCACTGGGTGAACAGCTTGCACCCCTTGACCTAGAAATTGAAAGAACTTTCAAAGCAAGATTAAAACATACAATGGATGTTACAAATCAATTAGGTAACATGGAAAATGAGAATGTGAGAAAGACATTAAAAGATTATTCATCCCCCATTCAATTCAATTCACCTTCCTGCATAGTGTTGCCGCTCACCACGGCACACCACTTTGAGTTGAAACCAGGGGTGATGCAACTTTTGCCCACATTCTATGGTTCCAATAAAGAAGATCCCTATAATCATGTTAAAGAGTTCCTTGACATTTGCGCTACATTTAAATTCCAAAATTTCTCTGATGAATCTGTTAGGTTGCGCCTCTTTCCCTTTTCTTTGAAAGAAAAAGCGAAAGCATGGTTGAACTCTTTAGAAGTTGGAACAATTAGGAGTTGGGATCAATTAGCTGAAAAAATTTTGAACAAATTCTTCCATGTTCATAAAACTCATGCCCTTCGTAGAGAAATTACAAATTTCATGCAGAAGGAGGGTGAACACTTTTATGAGTGTTGGGAAAGATGGAAGAATTTGCTCCTTAAGTGTCCACACCATGGATTTTTAAAGTGGCAACAAGTTCAATTTTTCTATGACGGTTTAACACCTCAGAACCGTCAAATGGTTGATGCCGCTAGTGGTGGGTCAGTTATGATGAAGAGTGCCGAAGAAGCATGGGACTTTATTGAGACTCTATGCGAGAATTCTCAGCAATGGGATTGCTCAAGTAGAGTTGACAGAACGTTTCCTTTTCAAAAGAAAGGAGGCGTATATGAGGTAGACAATAATGCACATTTGATCTCCAAGATCGACAGCCTGACACAACGCTTTGATGCGTTGATGTCTGCTGGTGGGCCCCAAATGCCATCACATGTCAATGTGTGTGCTATTTGCTCTAACCCCTCCCATGTCACACAAAACTGTCCCTCTAACACCTCTGGAGTGGAATACAATAGCGATCAGGCTAATGCTATAAATGCCTTTCCTCGACCTGGCAATAACCCATATTCGGAAACTTATAACCCAGGTTGGGCAAGGCATCCCAATTTTTCATGGTCCAAAGGACCGCATCAAGGAGGACCACCAGGGTACCCTCCCAATCAATCTTACCCTCAACAAGTTCAAACATTCCCTACACAACCCAAGAAACCATCTCTGGAGGATACTTTGAATTTGTTCATGCAAAGCTCTCTACAATTTCAAAAAGATACCCAACATTCTTTACATGCCAACTCGCAAGCGATTGCGAAGCTGGAACTTCAAATGGGTCAATTGGCTTCTGCATTAAATGAGAGAGAAAAAGGTAGGTTCCCTAGTCAACCTGTAGCAAATCCCAAAGGACAATTTGAAGTGGGATCTAATTCTTGTCAAGACCACCCTCCAGCGCAAGTTAAAGCCATAACTACACTTAGGAGTGGAAAATAAATTGACAATAATGTTGAACCACCTAAAACTGCCATAGAAACAATCACTAGAAAGGGTGAGGACCAAGAGAGCACCACTAGACCAGACGTGAGTCCTGTTACATCGAAGAAGAGCCTAGAAGCTTCTTCGTGTCCTGAGTCTAGTCATATGCCACCCTACATACCCAAGGCACCTTTTCCCCAAAGACTTGCAAAAACATCTCAAGGGAACAAACTTGATGAGACAATGGAAATTTTTAAGAAAGTGCAAATCAATATTCCATTGCTCGATGCTATTAAACAAGTTCCCGCTTATGCAAGATTCTTAAAAGACATGTGCACCCAGAAAAGAAAATTGGATGCACACAAGAAGGTGTTTCTCACTGAACAAGTTAGCTCAATTCTTAAATATAACACTCCTCCTAAGTTCAAAGATCCAGGATGTCCCACAATTTCATGCGTTATAGGAGACCATAAGGTGGAGAGGGCATTGTTGGACTTAGGAGCTAGTGTAAATTTGCTGCCATTCTCTGTTTATGAGCAACTTGGATTAGGAGAGTTGAAACCAACTACCATAACACTGCAACTTGCGGACAGATCAGTTAAAGTTCCACGCGGTGTTATTGAGGATGTTCTGGTTCAGGTGGATAAATTTTACTTCCCAGTAGACTTTATTGTCTTAGATACCCAACCTGTGCAGAATCCTGGTAGTCAGATTCTTGTGATTTTGGGAAGACCATTCTTAGTCACATCCAATGCCATAATAAATTGTAGAAATGGGGTTATGAAGTTGTCTTTTGGCAATTTAAAAGTCAAACTCAATATCTTTAATGTTAGACAACAACCCCCGGAGACGGATGATTCTTTTGCAGTGAATATGATTGAAAGTTTAGTGGAAGAATCTCTGCAAACTGTTTTAAATGATGATCCCCTCCAGACATGTTTAACTCATTTTGGCTTAGACTTTGACATCGAAGGGTCCATTAGAGACGTCAATGCATTGCTTGACTCTACCCCTATATTGGACCCGACCAAATGGACAGCCAGGGTGGAACCTCTTCCAGTTCCCGAGTCTAAACTTGTCCCATCTATTGAAAAACCACCCCAACTTGACCTAAAACCATTACCTGATACACTTAAATATGCGTTTTTAGGTTCTTCTGATACCTTGCCTGTTATCATCTCTTCAGACCTTGATTCAGAACAGGAAGGCAAGTTACTTGATGTTCTTCGCGAACATAAGACAGCTTTGGGATGGACAATAGCAGAAATTAAGGGTATAAGTCCTGCTCTGTGTATGCATCACATTTACCTTGAGGAGCATGCAAAATCTTCCCGTGAAATGCAACGCAGACTTAACCCTAATATGAAGGAGGTCGTCAGAACCGAGGTGCTAAAATTGTTAGATGTTGGCATCATTTACCCCATATCAGATAGTACTTGGGTCAGCCCCGTTCAGGTTGTTCCTAAGAAGTCAGGAATTACAGTAGTCAACAATGATAATAATGAATTAGTCCCCACCCGAATGACCACTGGGTGGCGGGTTTGTATTGACTACAGAAAATTGAACTCGGTCACGAGGAAAGACCACTTTCCTTTGCCATTCATTGATCAAATGCTTGAGAGACTTGCTGGTCATAGCTACTATTGCTTTTTAGATGGCTATTCAGGCTACAATCAAATTCCCATTGCTCCAGAGGATCAAGAAAAGACCACATTCACTTGTCCTTTTGGAACATATGCATATCGCCGCATGCCATTTGGGTTATGTAATGCACCCGCCACATTCCAGCGGTGCATGATGAGCATATTTTCAGATATGGTTGAGCGATTTCTTGAAATTTTCATGGATGACTTCTCGGTGTTTGGATCTTCTTTTGAGGAATGTCTACACCACTTGTCTCTTGTCTTGGCAAGGTGTAAAGAAACAAATCTTGTGCTAAATTGGGAGAAATGTCACTTTATGGTTCGTCAAGGGATAGTTCTGGGGCATGTTATTTCTAATAAAGGAATTGCAGTTGATAAGGCCAAAGTTGACTTAATTTCAAGTCTGCCTCCACCAAAATCAGTAAAGGAGGTTCGATCTTTTCTTGGCCATGCTGGGTTTTACAGAAGATTCATCAAAGACTTTAGCAAAATTTCAAGACCTTTGTGCAATTTGCTTGCTAAAGAAACTCCTTTTGTCTTTGATGATGATTGCTCTAAAGCGTTTGATCAACTCAAGCAATTTCTCACATCTGCACCCATCATCCAACCACCGGACTGGAATTTACCTTTTGAGCTCATGTGTGATGCATCCGATTATGCGGTTGGAGCTGTCTTGGGGCAGCGGGTGAATAAGATACCCCATGTCATCTATTATGCAAGTAGAACTCTCAATGATGCTCAGCTCAATTATTCTACTACAGAAAAAGAGTTGTTGGCTGTAGTTTTTGCTCTAGATAAGTTCCGATCATATCTCTTAGGATCCAAGGTCATAGTGTTTTCAGATCATGCAGCTTTGAAATATCTTCTTTCAAAGAAAGACACTAAACCTCGTTTAATTCGTTGGGTCCTATTACTTCAAGAATTTGATATTGAGATAAGAGATAAGAAAGGTTCTGAAAATGTTGTTGCCGATCACTTGTCTAGACTTATCGATGAGTCTGCTGAGGAACACTTACCTTTGAATGAGTCATTCCTTGATGAACAACTTTTTGTTGTCTCTCAATTGCCTTGGTATGCTGATATTGTTAATTATCTTGTCACAACTCAACTTCCTGAACATTGGACAAAACAAGATAAATCCAAATTCTTCGCCGAGGTTAAGCATTTCTTCTGGGATGATCCATGCCTGTTCAAGTATTGCCCAGATCAAATCATTAGGAGATGTGTGCCGGAGCATGAAGTTGATAGTATCATTTCTTTTTGCCATGCTCATGCATGTGGTGGCCATTTCGGTGCGAAAAAGACTGCTGCAAAAATTTTGCAGAGTGGTTTTTATTGGCCTACTTTATTCAAAGATACTCATGAATTTTGCACAAAATGTGACAGATGCCAACGTATGGGTACATTATCACGTAGGTCCATGATGCCCCTTACTAACATTCTGATTGTTGAACTTTTTGATGTTTGGGGTATTGACTTCATGGGCCCATTTCCTCCATCGTTTGGTTATCTCTATATCCTCGTTGCAGTAGATTATGTTTCCAAATGGGTAGAGGCAATTCCCTGCAAAACAAATGATCACAAAGTGGTGGTTCGGTTCTTGAAAGAAAACATATTTTCTCGTTTTGGAACCCCTCGTGCAATTATAAGTGATGGTGGTACACATTTCTGCAATAGAGCTTTTGAATCACTTCTGAAAAAGTACTCCATTACTCATAAAATTGCAACTCCATATCATCCGCAGACTTGTGGACAAGTAGAAGTTTCAAATAGGGAAATTAAACGCATTCTTGAGAAAACGGTTCGTCCCGACCGAAAGGATTGGTCTGACAGATTGAATGATGCATTGTGGGCTTACCGTACTGCTTTTAAGACACCAATTGGAATATCTCCCTATAGACTTGTATTTGGAAAACCTTGTCATTTACCTGTGGAATTAGAACATCGTGCTTATTGGGCCATCAAAACTTTTAACTTTGATATGGACAAGGCTGGAACACTTCGCAAACTGCAACTCAATGAATTAGACGAAATTCGCAATGAGGCTTATGAGAATACGAAGATTTACAAAGCGAGGACCAAAGTTTTTCATGATCAGTTAATCCTGAGAAAGTCATTTGAGCCCGGTCAAAAAGTTTTGCTCTATAACTCCAGGTTACATCTCTTCCCAGGAAAGCTCCGTTCCCGATGGTCTGGACCTTTCATTGTGCACAAAGTATTTTCCCATGGAGCGGTTGACATTCAAAACCCTAAAGATGGAAAAAGTTAATGGGCAAAGATTGAAACCATATTTAGAGGGTTTTACTGAAAGAGAGGAGATTGTTCTAGATTTGGGTGAACCTAATGCTCCTACTTGATTTTTTGTTACGTCTGGCTGAAGACGTAAAACTTAGCGCTCTTGGGAGGCAACCCAAACTTTTGGTTTTTTATAGCTTTTTATTTGTTTAATATTTAGGTTGTTGATACATGTGTGGGGATGCTACAATCTAGGTTTGGGGGTTTATTTTCTTTTTCCATATTTTATACTTACTCCTCATTCTTAGTTTGTGTGTTTCAATGCTCTACATCTACTCTGAGGCATCTCCATTCAGGTGATTTCTTTCCTTACACTCCTTCTCTTTTACTCGTTATTGTGATATTTATTTTGGTAAACATTGAGGGCAATATTTCGTTTAGGTTTGGGGGTGTAGAAAAGAAAAGTAGTATTCCTTTAGTTTTTATTATTATTAAAACAAAAAAAAAACCATAAAAATTTACTTAGTTTTAGGTTGTTTGTTAGTATTTTCTTAGGTTTTGATAGTTTATCCCTTTATAATGCATACTTCAATTTTTAAGAGATTAATTTGCATTGGAAGTGTGAGTAAGTATACTGGAGGATAGAGAACTTAACTAAGCATATCTTTCTGTTACAGTCCTCTTGGAATAAGTGCTTGAGCTAATAAAACTCACTCACACACACTAGTTACATAAAGTAATACAGTCTAGAGATTTGTTGAATGCTAATTTACAGTGGGATATCTTTAGTCAGAGTCATTGCATGATATGTGGTTGTCTGTTGAGCTTAAAAGATCATGATAGACCATTTACTTGGCTATGGCAAGGGATTGGAACCGGAAATAGGTTGAGAGTATAATACAGCCTGGACGGAATAAAGATTGCTGAAAATATGTGCTGAAAATGAAAAATGATAAAAATGGAAACAAAATGAATGAAAGAAAGGGGCTGCTTGACTTTATAGGATTAACTTAGGCTGATGCTCGGGCCCGAAGCGGTCTACTTAAAACCTAATGCCCTAAGCTAAACTGGCTGGGAGTCATTGGCCTGAGTCATTGCTAAACCTGAGCATCTTGAAGTCAGGCCTTACATAGTCCTAGCGGAAAAAAGAAAGAAAAAAAAAAGTCTGTGGTGTATTATCCTCTCAAATCTAGAATGTTGGACCCGAAGGAGGCGCGCAGATCTGTGCTATCATGAACCTAAAGATTACGACGACTGTGTTGATTCTGATGTTCTTTGGTTGATGGGTCACACTGGATATGTGTAAAACAGAGATTTAGAATGTATTGCTACAATGTTCTACACTTTTACTATATAAAGTATAATGATATATCATATTGAGCAGAAACTTCCAAGATGAAGGTGTAGAATAAAACCACTTACTTGAGGGCTTCTATATTCCAGTTGATTATAAATCCAAATACATGTGGTTGATTTTCTTAAACATTGCAGTTTGCATTCGAAGGGATATTAGGATTGTTTGTTTTGTAGTGATTTTCTATTTCTTTTTACACTTAGATTAAATAGGTTGATTTCATAAATACATGTTTGTGGGTAACATGGCTGCAAACCCTCACGAGACTTCACTCGTCCAGCCAGGGACACCTGGGGGTTTAAAAGGCTTGTTGCATGCGCTAAATGCAATCGCGATTTCCTGCGAAAGTGGATTAGTTGGATTTTTTTGTTTTGTTTTGTTTTGTTTTGCTCGAGGACTAGCAAAATGTAGGTTGGAAGGTGTTGAAGAAGGTTAACATAGAATCATGGTTTCATGGTTTTTGGAAGGATTAGTAGTGTATTAACATAGAATCATGGTTTTTGGAAGGTGTTGAAGAAGGTTGAAGGTCACTCTCCATAAGGCCAGGTAATGGGTTCTTCAATCTCAGCCTTATGTCGTAAAAATCTTGTTTTGAATGATTTTATTCAAAGGGGTTTTTATATGCTTAGTCTCTAATAGTAAATTTAATATGTGTTAATCTCATGCCTCTATTTCTTAGGGTTATATCTTAGAATGATCTAGATTAGTGTTCTAGAAGGTTTGATGGGTTTTTAATGATGTTTGATACCTTGAATGAATGTTTGAAAATGTATTAATGGAGTCTCGGTTTTTTTAATATATGAAAATAGAAGAGATGACCCACGATCGATTAGCACTATTAACCGATCGTTTTCTCAGTTTTGCTCTATAGCCCGATTTTCCAAGGATCATAACTTTTTACTCCGAACTCTGAATTATGCGTGGTCGGTAGCTTTGGAAAGCTGACTTATTGAACTTTAACATAAAACTTAAATAAATCTAATCAGAGATCTGTACATGAAGTTATGAATATTCAAACATTAGAGTTACTTTTCACCTCATTTCTGCGTCTTACTCTTGTTTTCCGACAAAAACCAAAAACTACATTAAAGTATCACTAATTCTAATCAAACACCAATATAAACATAGGTGAAAGAGCTCATAAAATGCATAATTCATGTGTAGATTGATATATGCAAAATATACACATTTTTATATGCCTTTCTACCTATTTGTTAGTTGTATTTTTAGTTAGAATAAGGATAATTAATGTTTATCTGTGTTAAGTGAGTAATTAGGAGATTAATAAACAAATGTGCTTAATTGATTAATTTAGATGCGTTAATTGGGTTTAATGGATTTATAATTTATGATGCGTCTAAATTATATTTAACTATATTTATGCAGGTTGTAAAAGTCCTAAATCGCCAAAGTGATCGCGCGTCAAAAGGGTTTCGAACATCCGGCGGCTGAGATCGATACGGCGGGTTTTAATTAAGAAAAAGAAAAAAAAAGAAAAAGAGAATTGAACCGACCGGTTCTGGTCTGGTCCGGAAAAATAAAATAAAAAGAAAACAGAGCCTCGCTGGGAGGCTCTGTTCGGGCATCGGAGGGATCGAAGGAGGCTGAAATTCCGGCGTTTCCGGCGGTGGGTCATGCTTCCGACGATGCGACGGCGACGGCAAGACCTTGGGCGATGGGCGCCGGCGATGATGGGGACGATTTCGGCGTTACCAGAACACAGCGCAGCAGCTCTGATCGGCGAGGCTGCGGTGATCGACAGACAGAGAGCGGCCATGGGTCGCCGGAGATTGCAGACAATGGGTCTCGGCCGTGGCGTCGGCGGTAAATGGACGACGGTTCTGGCTCGATTTGGAAGGGAAAAAGGACGGAAAGCTCATGCCTTGGCCGGTATCTAAAAATGGAAATTACTGTTTGAGAAGTTTGAAGTCGTGCTGAGAATGGAATGTCGATGATTAGGCCGGCCTCAGGAAGGAAGATTGCTGTTAAAAGAGTGGGCGATTGTCAATAAAAGGAGCAGGGCCGGCTGTTGAGAAGGGAGGAAAAAAAAGGTTCTGTGTTCGGTCTGTGGAGGTGTCGGCTGTGGCAGGAGAAGGGGGTTGTGTTGAGAGAGATTGCCGGCCGTTCTGCTCGAGAGAGAAGGGTGGCTCGGTCGAAGGAGGCATAAAGTTGGAATTTTGGCTGCAATTGGAAGAGAATTCGAACGGAGAAGGGGGGTGTTATGTCAAACAGAGGCGGCTCCCGTTTTTGCTGACTGTGCTGAAGGGAGAAGAGTGGAGACCGGAGTTCGGAAGAGGAATTGGGGACTGTTCTGGGCAGGAAGAGCGGATTGGAGAGGGGCGTTGCAGCTCTGTGCTGGAGTTGCTTGGCCGTGATAGAAGAACGGAGGAAAAGGGAGACTGGAGAGGCCGTGCTGTGAAGGGGGTGCTGTTCTGGTGGTGGATTGGAGGAGTCTGGATCTGTCGAGAGGCAGAGACGGGAGAGTGGAAGGCAGTTTTGTGTTGGAGTGTCGGTTGTGCTGAGGAGTTGTGGGTTCGTGGATCTGACCAAAGAAGTTACTTTTGCTCGAGAGAGAAAAGTAAAAGTGTTACTTGCTC
The DNA here is from genome assembly GCA_039654745.1 of Houttuynia cordata. Taxonomy (NCBI): domain Eukaryota; kingdom Viridiplantae; phylum Streptophyta; class Magnoliopsida; order Piperales; family Saururaceae; genus Houttuynia; species Houttuynia cordata. The sequence continues at coordinate 3,954,719 of CM077504.1, forward strand.
GAGAGAGGGGTAGCATAACGGAGGTTTTGGAAAGAAGCTTTGTTTCGACTGGAATTGGGGACTATTCTGTTCTATTCGAGAGAAAGATCAGAACGGTTGAGGCGTGCAATCGAGAGATTGTTGCTGAAGGTGGAGGAAAGAGGAAAGCAGGACGGGATTAAAGACAGACTGAAAACAGAAACAGGATTTTTCTTTATTATTTTATCTTTTGTTTGGTCAATTTCTGAGTTTTAAGTTAGATGAACAATTGATTGCTTAAAAAGAAAAAAAAGAAAATAAAAATTAGACTTTACATTTCATTACTACTTGCTACATACTCTAGAATTAGGTTGAATATCTTACTAAGTCTCTGAGGGATCGACCTCGTAGCCACTATTCTACATTAGATTCGTGCGCTTGCGAGTATCATATTAAAATTTACATCATAGATCATATGGCTTATGAGTAATTAAGGTGATCATGTTATGGTTTATTGTATGGTAAAAGAGCATGCTTGTAGGAGTAAGCCTTCAACTCTATATGGATGGATTAAGCTTGATGATAGAAATTGCTTTGATTTCGGTTTGGAATCATTATTTTGGAAGTTATTTAAGAATGCAAATATTGCTCAATGAGTTTATGTCGAAGTATGAATCATGTGATTAGAATATGCATGAGTATACACACACCTGGGAATCTATTATGAGATTTTAGTTGATTATGCTTCGATTATGATGCATGAGGGAATGAATTGGGAGCACGTTCCATGTGTTGGAACGCACGTAGGTCTTACTCACGGATGTACCATGATAACATACATCATGTATCGGACTTCATGGATGAAGTTTTACTGCTATTTAACCGGCATTGATCGATTTTATGCAATGTTTGAGATTGCTTGCCGGATTAATCGATCGGTAGATTAATCGAAACTTGGTTGGTTCAAAAGGACATGTTTTCAATTTCGTCCCTTCGTGGGACATGTATACTCCCCGAGTTGAGTTGAGCTAAAATGATGTTACATCGAGATACATGAGGGGCGAGTTGTGTACTTGCCTTGCGGATGAGATTATTGAGATTGTCATCTGGACTTGAGCATCCACAGTGGTACGCTTCGTGCACCAGCTACCACGTATTCTAGGGTTCCCTGTGTGGGGATTCGGGCTCTCTCCCACCGCAGGAGATGTCCCAGGGTGAACACACCTGCTCTAGGTTCTCTGTGTGGGAATCGGACATCCTTGGCCAGGATCGTCCAGGGCGAGCAGACTTAGGGGCCGACAACCCCGACCTTATGTTTCCTATGTAGAAATCGGACTATGATACGCCTTCGTGGGCTTGATTGGATTTTGCCTATGCGGCAATGCCGCATTCGTGGCGATGATTGTGTTTACTCCTTGATGGAGGCATTCATTATATGTGATTGAGACATTATTATGCAGGATTATGTATTATGAATGCATGAGTGGAAAGTATGCGAATAAGATATTATTATGCAGGATTATGTGTTATGAATGCATGAGTAGAAAGTATGTGAATAAGACATTATTATGCAGGATTATATGTTAAGAATGCATGAGCAGAAAGTATGTGAATGAGACATTATTATGCAGGATTATGTGTTATGAATGCATGAGTGGAAAGTATATGAATGAGACATTATTATGCAGGATTATGTATTATGAATGCATGAGTAGAAAGTGTGTAAATGAGATAGTGTTATGCAGGAATATGTATTATGAATGCATGACTAGAAAATGGTATAATCATGTCGATTATGGATCTATATTGCTATGTTGTGATGCCAAATGACTTTTGATTATTGTCGATCATATAAAAATCATTACTGAGTTTTATACTCACCCCTCTTTCCTTGTTTTGTTTTGGGGCTGCGTGGTGTGATACGCAGATGGACAGGATCCTCTGTATGAGGAGCGATCGGAGAGAACTTGGGATTAGGCGTGGAGGTCTTTAGATGTGACTATCTTTTTTGTTATACTTTGTTTAGTATGGAATATGGTGGTTGATGATACTTATATCATACTTATGTTTAGATCTTTTCTAGATCCCTTTTGTTTCGAGCCCGGTGTGTTGGCTCAGGATTCTAGTTGTGGGTTTAAGACTTGTGGACAATTTTAGACTTAAAGTCCTCTTTATATCTTCTTATTTACTCTTGCTTAAAGTAGTTGGCGTAATTCTATTTGATGGACTACCCGAATGTAGGGTATAAGTCTTCCGCTATATCTCTTTTAACGTCGCCCTCGTACGTCGGTTCGGCTCTTGGACAGGGTTCGGTTCAGATCGGGCGGTGCCCGAAACGTGACAAATTGTCTCCTGCAAGCAAGCTATGTTAACCCTCCTTCTCTTGAGTACTTCTACTAACTTTATACCCTTACCCTTTAAGGTCCCAATATTTCATGATGCTACTATAATCTTACGCTCATAAACTAGTTTCTTTACTCGCGCCCATCCAAACCAACGTCAGAACCCTTGCTCACTTTTCATTGCAACAAAGCATTGTTGTAATGTGTCGCTTCTAAGGAACGCCCTAGCCAACCCTTACTTACTTATCATTGCACCTAGATTTTGGCACAATGCGTCACTTCCGGGGAACGCCTTAGGTCTAGCTAAAATGTGTGGTGTAAGATCAATAGAAATTGACGAAGTTTTTACAGCCGGGTATCAACTTAACGCTAACCTTCCTCCTTTTCCCTGAACTTGAGACCGGGTATTGTGAGACACAATGGCGGATCCATTTACGGAATCCAATCCACTTTTTTTCATTTAAATCTCCTTTTTCTCCCCAAAATTGAAAATAAGATTGAGGTTCTCTTCTTTCTTTTCTTTTTTTTTTTCATATAAATTGGTCTTTTTCGAGCCGAGTCTTGAATGCCCCACCCTCTCAGTTTCCTTCTCTGTTTCCCACATCAAACTCCTCCTGCCCACATGCACCACAAATATCAGAGATTGACTCGAAATCAACGAAGTCGGGCGTCGGTTCCTTCCATTTCCCTTTTCCTCCAAGAAACCTCCTCCTCACCCCTCCCCTATATAAAACCCTAACCTCCCCTTCCCCAAATACCATCCCACCAAAATCAGCCAAGGCCCTGACCGGACTTCCGATCAATCCACTCCTCCTAGGGTTAAGGTTTCCCGATCTTCATCGCCCCCCAATCTTCCCCAAACCCTAACCCTCCATTCCCCATTTCCCCCCAAATCCATCTCCCTTTTCAATTCCTGATCCTGGGAGATACGGGAATCGGCGATTCCGACTCGGGATTCCTGATGAGCACGCAACCCTCCCATGATCGAAGCGGCGGCGGGGGTGGCAATGATCGAAGGCATGCGAATCGAGCTGGTTCTGCCAACCGGCAGGCGTGGGTTGCCAAGGGTTCCGCCGTGGTGACCACGTCTGAAGCCAGTGCCGGTGTGTCGGTTCTCGGGGCAGCCCCTTATGCGGGTGGTGCGCGTAGGGGGCATGTGATTCGATCTGGTAATGGAGGCGGCAGGGGTGGAGGCGACGGTGCGTCTGTTCCGCAATTGGTGCATGAGATTCAGGATAAGCTTGCTAGAGGGGCAGTGGAGTGTATGATCTGCTATGATATGGTCGGGCGGTCAGCGCCTATTTGGTCGTGCTCTAGCTGCTTCTCGATATTCCATTTGAATTGTATAAAGAAGTGGGCGCGGGCGCCTACTGCGGTTGACCTCACTGCAGAGAAGGACTGTGGCTTGAACTGGCGGTGCCCCGGGTGCCAGTCCGTCCAGCTGGTTACTTCTAAGGAGCTGAGGTACAACTGCTTCTGCGGCAAGCGGCCAGACCCGCCGTTTGACCTGTATATCACTCCACATTCCTGTGGTGAGCCCTGCAGGAAGCCCCTCCAGCCGCGAATTAGTGGGGGCGAGGACGATGAGTATCGCTGCTTGCATGTGTGCGTACTGCAGTGCCACCCGGGGCCCTGCCCGCCTTGCAAGGCGTTTGCACCACCACGGCAGTGCCCCTGCGGGAAGAAGACAATTACAAGGCGATGCTCAGATAACACTACCGTCCCGTCCTGTGGGCAGTGCTGCGACAGGTTTCTGAATTGCGGCCGCCACCGATGCGAACGGGCATGCCACATTGGCCCCTGTGAGCCTTGCCAGGTATTGTTCCCTGCCTCTTGTTTCTGCAGTAAGAAGAAGGAAGTAGTTATTTGTGGGGAAATGGCTGTAAAAGGCAAAGTTAGTGATGCTGATGGACTTTTTTCATGCGATTTGGAGTGTGGGAAGGGTTTATTATGTGGAAATCATAACTGTAGTGAGAATTGCCATCCGGGTCCCTGCGGAGAGTGTGAGTTCTTGCCTAGTAGGATCAAAAGTTGTCACTGCGGTAAAACTCCATTGATGAACGCGAGGAAGAGTTGTTTGGACCCGATTCCGACCTGTTCTGAGGTGTGCGGCAAGACCCTGCAATGCGGGCTGCACCAGTGCAGATCAATGTGTCATGAAGGGGATTGCCCACCTTGTATGATTCTAGTTGAGCAGAACTGCTCCTGCAGGTCGACTTCTCGTACAGTCGAGTGCTACAAGACAAGTAATGAGAATTGTAAGTTTTTATGTGATAGGCCTTGTGGCCAAAAGAAGAGTTGTGGAAGGCACAGGTGCACTGAAAGGTGCTGCCCTCTATCTAGCTCGAGTGCACAGATATCTTATGATTGGGAACCACATCTGTGCCCAATGGTGTGTGGTAAGAAGCTGAGATGTGGGCAGCATTCGTGTCAGTCTCTTTGTCATAGCGGGCATTGTCCACCTTGCCTACAGACTATCTTCTCTGATCTGAGTTGTGCTTGTGGGATGACTGTGATTCCCCCTCCTCTTCCCTGTGGTACCCCTCCCCCAGCTTGTCGTCATCCATGTTCGGTTCCACAGGCCTGTGGCCATCCATCGTCCCATAGCTGCCATTTCGGGGACTGTCCGCCGTGTTCTGTTCCAATTGCGAAAGAATGCATAGGCGGGCATGTGGTTTTGAGGAACATACCCTGTGGCTCGAGAGATATCAGATGTAACCAGCTGTGTGGGAAAACAAGGCAATGTGGTATGCATGCCTGCGCAAGAACCTGTCATCCTCTGCCTTGTGATTGTTCCTGTGGTTCGACCTCTGGGCCTTCAGGTTCAAAAATCTCTTGTGGCCAGGTTTGTGGGGCACCGAGGAGGGACTGCAGACACGCTTGCACAGCTTCCTGCCATCCCTCATCTCCATGTCCGGATATTAGATGTGACATTCCAGTTACAATTACTTGTTCTTGTGGGCGGATAACTGCTAGTGTTCCTTGTGATGCTGGGGGAAACAGTGGAGGTGGGTTCCATGTCGATACAGTGTTTGAGGCTTCCCTCATTCAGAAGTTGCCAGTTCCACTTCAACCTGTGGAAGCAAATGGGAGAAGACTTCCACTTGGCCAGAGAAAGCTAGTTTGCGATGAGGAGTGTGCAAAATTGGTAAGGAAGCGTGTACTAGCAGAAGCTTTTGATATCACACCTCCAAATCTGGAGTCACTCCACTTTGGGGAGCACTCTTCTGTTACTGAACTCCTGTGGGATTTGCTCAGACGAGATCCGAAGTGGGTGATGTCCATAGAAGAGAGACTGAAGTATTTAGTTTTGGGAAAGTCTAAGGGCAGCTCTGCAAGTGCTGGGAGAGTGCATGTCTTTGCTGCAGCTACCAAGGACAAAAGGGATGCGATTAGGCAAATTGCTGAGAGATGGAAGCTTTCTGTTCAGGCGGCTGGGTGGGAACCAAGGAGATTCCTTGTAGTTCATGTGACTCCCAAGTCCAAAGCCCCAATCCGGATTATTGGATATAAACCTGGGCTCCCCTTGTCTCCCGCCCAGCCACCAGTTTTTGATCCACAAATTGATATGGATCCTAGACTTGTTGTTGCCCTTTTTGATTTACCGAGGGATGCAGACATTAGTGCACTTGTTTTGAGGTTTGGTGGAGAGTGTGAGCTGGTTTGGCTGAATGATAAGAATGCTTTGGCTGTTTTTTCTGATCCGGCACGTGCAGCAACTGCTATGCGGCGTTTGGATCATGGCTCTGCCTATCATGGTGCTGTGTCTCTTACAGCTCTGCCGTCAGCTGCTCGGTCTGTGTGGGGAGTGGGGTCTAGGAAGGAGGGAGCAGCAGTGGGTGTGAGCGGTAACAACCCATGGAAGAAGGCAGTTGTGCAGGAGCATAGTTGGGGTGAAGACGCCCCTTGGGGCGCAGAGCGGTCCATTCAAAGTCAGAATGAATTGTGCAGTAGCGTTTGGGACAGGAAGGAAGAGACAGCTGCCTCTGCAACGTCCCTTAGAAGCCGCTGGGATGCTCTTGAATCTGATGTTGGATTAAATTCAATGAGTGTTACAAATTTGGGTGAGGGGCATACTCCTATTGTTCAACAGATTGGTCAATCATCATCGTCTTTAAGCTCTCTTAGAGATGTTCGTGGGAAGGATCAAGCTGAAGAGGATCAAAGTGAAGAATTAGATGACTGGGAGAAGGCATATGAATAGTGTGAAAACCAAAGGTGATCTTTTGTTGATATAGATGAACTTTTGTTTTGATATTTTTGTTGGAGATTTTTTTTTTATTCTCCTTCATAATGGAAATGGCAATTTAATTTTTAGTTCCATAGTGCACTTATGAATGATGTGTAAATAGTTTCCAAACTTGTTCTGTTCTAGAAAAAAGAAGCACAAATTAACTGAACTCAAATGTTTCCCAAATCAGTTTTTCGAGTAGTTTTTAGGGGGCATTTAGGGCGTGATTATAAGCAAATATCTACAGTGGATTATCCAGATCCACTGTAGCATCCATGCTTTTTCCATATCTAGCGTGAAGCACAACCTCAGGTATTTCAGCTGGATACGGAAAAAATATGGATGCTACAGTGTAGCAAAAGCAAAACCATAGTTTTCAAAACCGGACCGGACCCGCCGGTCCGACTGCGGAAAACCGGAACCGGCCGGAAAACCGGTTCGGTTCACCCGGTTTACCGGCCGGTTTTCTTTTAAACCGGACCGGTCATCCGTTTTTTTTTTTTTTTTTTTTTGAAAAAGATCAGATGCGGGAGAGGGGGGATTCGAATCCCTCTCACCCTCTCAAATACTAAGCCTTAACCACCTGGGCTACAAGTAAAGTTATGATGTTACTGTACAAAATAAATATTTAATATATATTTATACTTATAACTTCTAAACCGGGTCAAACCGCGGTCCAACCGGACCGGCCATCAATCCGGGTCGATGGCCGGTCTGGTTTTGAAAACCTTGAGCAAGACATCTAAAAAATATGGATGCTACAGTGTAGCAAAACATCTAAAGTTGATGTTTTACTTTTAATCATGGCCCAAAAGGGTCCTTGCTGTCCAGCTCAGCTGAATGCGCTTGTCCCCGGACAAAGGGAGATTTGTCCATTATGAAAAGGTTCAAAGCATATTTACGGCCCAAGCATTTGAATGAATGAAAGGAGAAAAATACAACGGAAAGTTTTTATCATTTTGGATTGACAAATACTTCTTTGGGTAATTCTGTCTGCCAGAAACTTTAGATGTCCATTTAGTAGGTAAATCTCATGATTTTCTGTTTGTTTGCATTTTGCATATGAAACCTCCTCTGTATTAAGGTTTTGCAGTGGGGATTATTGGATATGGTGAGGTTAACTTGGGACTTTATTGTTTTTAGAAGTCTTACTCTTACTAGAACATAGAGAATAGTCGAAGAGCTTTCCTTGGACGAATTGTTGGCAAGAAGTGAGCTTAAAAACGATACAAGGGCCTTTCTTCTAGGATTTACTTCCCTATATCCTACTTTTTAGAGAACAGAGTTTTTATACCTGTTTCTTCTTATTTTTTATTCTTGCATTTACCGCTATTTAACCGGTATTAATCGATTGTATACAATGCTTGAGATTGCTTGTCGGATTAATCGATCGGTGGATTAATCGAAACTTGGTTGGTCCGAAAGGACATATTTTTCAATTTCGTCCCTTCGTGGGACATGTATACTCCCTGGGTTGAGTTGAGCTAAAATGATGTTACATTGAGATACATGAGGGGCGAGTTGTGTACTTGCCTTACGGATGAGATTATTGAGATTGTCATCTGGACTTAAGCATCCAGAGTGGTACACTTCATGCACCAGCTACCACGTGTTCTAGGGTTCCCTGTGTGGAGATTCGGGCTCTCTCCCACCGCAGGAGATGTCTCAGGGTCAACACACTGCTCTAGGTTCTCTATGTGGGAATCAGACATCCTTGGCCAAGATCGTCCAGGGCGAGCAAACTTAGGGTCCGACAACCTCGACCTTATGTTTCCTATGTGGAAACCGGACTATGATACGCCTTCATGGCCTTGATTGGATTCTGCCTGTGTGGCGATGCGGCCTTCGTGGCGATGATTGTGTTTACTCCTTAATGGAGGCATTCATTATATGTGATTGAGACATTATTATGCAGGATTATATATTATGAATGCATGACTAGAAAGTATGTGAATGAGACATTATTATGCAGGATTATGTGTTATGAATGCATGAGTGGAAAGTATGTGAATAAGACATTAATATTATGCAGGATTTTGTGTTAAGAATGTATGAGCGGAAAGTATGTGAATAAGACATTATTATGCAGGATTATGTGTTATGAACGCATGAGTGGAAAGTATGTGAATGAGACATTATTATGTAGGATTATGTGTTATGAATGCATGAGTAGAAAGTATGTGAATGAGATAGTGTTATGCAGGAATATGTATTATGAATGCATGACTAGAAAATAGTATAATCATGTCGATTATGGATCTATATTGCTATATTGTGATGCTGAATGACTTTTGATTATTGTCGATCATATAAAAACCATTACTGAGTTTTATACTCACCCCTCTTTCCTTGTTTTGTTTTGGGGCTGCGTGGTGTGATACGCAGATGGGCAGGATCCTCTGTATGAGGAGCGATCAGAGAGAGCTTGGGATTAGGCATGGAGGTCTTTAGATGTGACTATCTTTTCTGTTATACTTTGTTTAGTATGGAACATGGTGGTTGATGATACTTATATCAGACTTATGTTTAGATCTTTTCCAGATCCCTTTTGTTTCGAGCCCGATGTGTTGGCTCAGGATTCTAGTTGTGGGTTTAAGACTTGTGGACAATTTTAGACTTAAAGTCCTCTTTATATCATCTTATTTACTCTTGCTTAAAGTAGTTGGCGTAACTCTATTTGATGGGCTACCCGTATGTAGGGTATAAGTCTTCCGCTATATCTCTTTTAACGTCGCCTCCGTGTGTCGGTTTGGCTCTTGGATCGGGTTCGGTTCAGATCGGGCGGTGCCCGTAGCGTGACAAACCGTCTCCTGCAAGCAAGCTATGTTAACCCTCCTTCTCTTGAGTACTTCTACTAACTTTATACCCTTACCCTTTAATGTCACAATATTTCATGATGCTACTATAATCTTATGCTCATGAACTAGCTTCTTTACTCGCGCCCATCCAAACTAACGTAAGAACTGCTCACTTTTCATTGCAACAAAGCATTGTTGTAATGTGTCGCTTCCAAGGAACGCCCTAGCCAACCCTTGGTTACTTATCATTGCACCTAGATTTTGGCACAACGTGTTGCTTCCGGGGAACGTCTTAGGTCTAGCTAAAATATGTGGTGTAAGATAAATAGAGATTGACGAAGTTTTTACAGCCGGGTATCAACTTAACGCTAACCTTCCTCCTTTTCCCTGGACTTGGGACCAGGCATTGTGAGACACAATGGCGGATCCATTTACCGAATCCAATCCACTTTTTTTCATTTAAATCTCCTTTTCTCCCCAAAATTGAAAATAAGATTGAGGTTCTCTTCTTTCTTTTCTTTTTTTTTCATATAAATTGGTCTTTTTCGAGCCGAGTGTGAAAACCAAAGGTGATCTTTTGTTGATATAGATGAACTTTTGTTTTGATATTTTTGTTGGAGATTTTTTTTTATTCTCCTTCATAATGGAAATGGCAATTTAATTTTTAGTTCCATAGAGCACTTATGAATGATGTGTAAATAGTTTCCAAACTTGTTCTGTTCTAGAAAAAAGAAGCACAAATTAACTGAACTCAAATGTTTCCAAAATCAATTTTTCAAGTAGTTTTAAGGGGCCGTTTGGGGCGTGATTATATGTAAATATCTACAGTGGATTATCCAGATCTACTGTAGCATCCATACAAAAAAGATGGATGCTACACTGTAGCAAAACATCTACAGTGGATGTTTTATTTTTAATCAGGCCCCAAAGGGTCCTTGCTGTTCAGCTCAGCTGAATGCGCTTGTCCCCGGACAAAGGGAGATTTGTTCGTTATGAAAAGGTTCAAAGCATATTTACGGCCCAAGCATTTGAATGAAAGGAGAAAAATGCAACGGAAAGTTTTTATCATTTTGGATTGACAAATACTTCTTTGGGTAATTCTGTCTGCAAGAAACTTTTGATGTCCATTTAGTAGGTAAATCTCATGATTTTCTGTTTGTTTGCATTTTGCATATGAAACCTCCTCTGTATTAAGGTTTTGCAGTGGGGATTGTTGGATATGGTGAGGTTAACTTGGGACTTTATTGTTTTTAGAAGTCTTGCTCTTACTAGAACATAGAGAATAGTCGAAGAGCTTTCCTTGTACGAATTGTTGGCAAGAAGTGAGCTTAAAAACGATACAAGGGCCTTTCTTCTAGGATCTACTTCCCTGTATCCTAGTTTTTAGAGAACAGAGTGTTTATACCTGTTTCTTCTTATTTTTTATTCTTGCATTTTAGGTTCTACTCTCGTGGATAATATCAACATGTAATGTAGTAAGATTTTTCCATATTACTTGGCCAATGAGCCCGGAATGCTATATTACCTTTTTTTTTGGGCTCATGCTATATAATCTGCATTCGGGACCTGGTCTTTCCATTTTACCCTCCCACCTAATACTTCATGTTTTTTAGTCGCATTTCATTTCACACAGGTTTTCCCTGCAGTGATCATACAGCGAAAAAATTCTAAATCAGAAACAAAGGCTTATCGATGGAAAGATAGTAGTGCTTTGTGGCAAGCACAAATATTTTCGGTAGCTTTCTCGGGTTACACAACCTTTTCTACCCACGAGCAGGCTGAAGAAACTCACTAACACGGCCCGAAAATGCACTTTCACAACCTTCCCATTATATTGCAAAAGTTGCTCGTCAGCTCAGAATCATTATTTGTTTTTATTCACACGTTTTGGGAATGAAGAAAGTTGAAATTTTGCACCGAAAAATGTTTGTGGCTGAGTGGCGAACTACTCTTTGCAAATATGTCATCCCCGTATGAAGGTATCTCAAAGAATTTGAGATATCCTCACAGGGAGAAAGATGAGAGAAAATATAGAACAAATTTTTTTTGGTAAAAACGGATCATAAATAAGGGAGATATGGCGAGATTGAATCTTTCCCTCAAATCGTATATTTAAATACACTGTAGTATTGCTATCGTGTCATCGATGACATAATATAGTGTTTATCATGTCATCGATGACACGATTTGATGGCAAAATTCAACGACTCACATCTCCCTCATTTCTTATCTGTTTTCGCTAAATTTTTTTCGTTCTTCTTTATTTATTTTTCTCCTCTTTATTCTCATGATGATAGCTTAAATAAAGTGGAATAATATCGGCTTCACCACATGCTTCCTGTTTTTAAATTCATCATCCCTACTAGAAGTTATGTAAAATATTTTAGGATATCCTCATAGGGAAAAATATGAGAAAAATAAATAAGAAAGTAAAAATAATGAGTGAAAACAGATAAGAACTAAAAGAGATATGACTCATTGAATTTTGCCCTCAAATCGTGTCATCGAGGACACGATATCATGCCATTGAGGACACGATTTGGTGGCAAAATTCAACGAGTCAAATCTCCTTCATTTCTGATCCATTTTTGTCATTTTTTTCTTTATTTTTTCAGCTCTTTCTTCTCATGATGATAGCTTAGTAGCTTAAGGATCTTAAGACACCACCTAATGGAGACAAATATTTTTAAAAGAAGAAAGAAGAAGAAATAAAGTAAAAATAAAAAAATAATAATTATGAGTTGTCGAACCACTTTCACAATATAATGGGGAAGTTATGAAAGTACTTCTTCGGGCTGCGTTAGCGACCTTCTTCTGCATACTCACGGGTAGAAGAGGTCGTCTGACTCGATAAAGCTATCAAAAAATTTTCTTTGACACACAACGCCGTCTCTCCACCGGCAATCCTCTGCCTCTGACAGGGAACTCCTTCGTCGTATGATCACTACAAGGGAATCTTGTGTGAAATAGGGCGCGGTTTTGAAAACTTATGGAAGCTTTCTTAGCTGAGATCCTTCTTGTCTAATTGGAGAAAAGTTGTCTAGTGGAATCTTTTGAATCTTTTCATTCGCGACAAGGTTTTCAAAACCGGACCGGTCATCGACCCGGATTGATGGCCGGTTCGGTTGGACCACGGTCAAACCGCGGTCGAACTGGAGTCGAACAGGATTGACCCGGTATATGAGGTGAGGAGTGAAGCCCACCTTAGATATATGATAAATATAAATTTTACACAATATTAATGTTAAAATTTTTGTAGCTCAGTTGATTAAGGACTTGGGTACTTGTATACAAGTCTTGGTTTTGAATCCCCTTCAAAAGCAGACTTTTGTCAAAAAAAAAGTACTGTGATCCGGACTCGTCTGGTCCGGTTTAACGGTTCGGGAGAAAACCGGCCTATTTAACAGACCAGGGTAAACCGTCCTAACCGAACTGGTTCTTCGGCCTGTTCCGGTTCTCCGTGGTTGGACCGGTCCGGTTTTGAAAACTGTGGTTTGCCATCAAACATTTAGGATCTAGTGGCCAGTGGAACTTCACCTGCGGATTATAGAATTTTTTTTATGAATATCAGAACATTTTCATTACTTCAAAACGTTCCTTAACCATGCGATGGTTGCAATTTTGCATACAACTAGAGCGCTAGTTTGTGCGCCATGACTCCCCTGTGATCAACGACCCATGAAGCTTCAGCTGCTGTTTATTTTTGTGGGAGTTTTTTCCATATTACCTGGCGCCAACTCTGATATTCCCATATTACCAGGTTTTTCCCGTGAAATCTCATATGACCCGGAATCTGGACTTGAAGTACCCAAAATGCCCTTTCTTCTATTTTTTCGTGCTAATACTGTGCAAAGAGGCGTGTTGTGTACAACACGAAAAAGGGTGAAGTTCTCCGGCGATATACATCGGCGACGTCACCGGCGACCGGCGAGTTGGAGCGGCGATTCAATCGGCGGAATACACGGACGAGTTCGAGCCTATTCGCGTCCCCCATCTCGATATCGAGCTGCCCCCCTGCTGGATTTCGACGACACGACTGAGGGAGAGAGGACAAAGGCGGCGATTTGAAGCGCATACGACGGTATTTCTGATCTTCAACCTTCTGAGCTCCCCCGCGGCTCCCTCCGCCTGCATGCAACCGGCGGATTGACCGGATTGAGCTTCGGTTGACGGCGAGGAAGACTGTGAAAGGCACCTGCGAGGAAATACACACATACAGACGACTAAACTGCGGTAAGTTACAACTATCCTTACTGATTTTAGTTTCATAAGGTCCGAAATTTGAATTTTAAATTTTTACTATGAACTATAAAGTCGTGTCTGTAATAGACACGACTTTGTATTTAGTCGTGTACGCGACGACATGACTTTTATATTTTCGTGTTGCACCGAGGAGACTTTTCTACTGACTACTATACCTGACTCCTTGCAGATGGATAAAAAAAGAGATGAGTCTATGGAGGAAATACCATCGGAAGAGGAGGAGGATCATGATTTTGTCTTGGCACCTCGACAACGAAATCAGAGGGGCAGGAAAAGGAAGGCTCCGATGGACCGACCAGTGAAGAGAACATATAATGCGCGACCGGCGCTAAAGACGTGTTGTCAACCGGGAGCGATGAAAAAGTGTGCGGCCCTCCTACAGCGTCACCAAAGATGTGCCCAAGTGATCAAAGATGCTGGTTTCGCTGTCATTTTTGAAGGTGAGGACGCAGTTGTATCTCAGAACCTCCTCGACCATTTGGTCAGGTACTGGGATGAGTCGGCGAAGGTCTTCAATATCAAGGGTAGGACGCTACATTTCACAGAGGAAGATGTTGCCCTTATCACCGGATTGCCTGCAAAGGGCGAAAGAGTTGAGGTCCTCCCCTCCTTGACACGCCGACCGAAGGTCAATTCTTCAGAAACTACTTCGCCGCGAGGAGAGCGGAAATTCCACACATTGAGGAAATCATAGACAAGCTTAGCGCGGGCGAACTGAAGATGGAAGAGGAGGACATTGCGAGGATGATCATCTGCCTCCTCTTCTGCACGGTGTTGTTTCCACACAGCACTAGAGCGGTTCATCCCTCTTTGTACCGTTACATTGACGACCTCCCAAGATTGAGGTCATACAATTGGGCTGGGGCTATACATAAGATGTTGGTTTCTGGTATAACCCATACCAGCAGACTAGTGGGTGCGAGATCGCAAGGAGAGTGCCTGGGCGGTGGATGCCTAAATGGCGCCGCATATGTCCTTCAGGTATGTAGCATTCATAGTCTTCGATCGGGAAAAAGTCTTATACAATACCACTATATATATAGTCGTGTCTTATGGAACACGACTATATTTATAGTCGTGTATAATTGAACACGACTATGTATATAGTCGTGTTGTTTACGACACGACCATAGTTCAATTCGTGTTCAACTTATAGTCGACTAAGGCAACCGCGCATTGTTATAATGTTTTCATCTGTTTACTATGCAGATTTGGTTTTTCGAGCACACGACAATCTTCCATCCTGTCATGGGCCCTACCAGCCCACGGGCTAAAAGATGGCCAGGAAGTGGGGCCCTCATTACAGAGGTGAAGAAAGGTGCACAGAAGAAGCACCGTATGGCCGACTATTGGACGGGAGTGTTCCACAATCTTCAAGTAGGGGAGGAACTCGTCGACGTAATCAGCCCCATGGCCGGAGAGGCATCTCTCCTTGCTTCGTCAACCTCAGGGGCCCCTCCTCCACGACGACAGAGGCTAGAGAGGCCGGAAATCAAGAGGACTCCCAACCAACTTGCCTCCACTTCCTCGAAGACGGCTGTCCAGTCCACTGCAACTGCAATGGGGCGATTGGAGGGTGCGCTTCAGGGCATACGGTCACTAATTGAGATAGCTCTGTCTTCGTATGAGGAGATGGGAAGGAGAGTCGGACCTCTGCGAGAGGTTCTCCACTCTATGAAGGCCTCTGCCGCCTCAGCGTTAATGCTGTTAGAAGGTCAGATCTTTAAGCATCCTAAGGAGGAGATGACTGAAGAGCCGACAAAGGAGCCAAAGAAGAGGCCCCAAATGGAGCCAAAGAAGTCATCGGTGCATCAGATGGAGCCAAAGAAGCGGCCCCGTGACAAGGAGCATATGAAGAACACTCCGATTGGTATGCGGACAAAGGAGCTGGCAAGGAAGTCACATCTGGATTCGACGAAATGGGGTAAAGGTAAGTTGTAGACGATTATTTATTTTCTCGTGCCCCATGGTACACGACTATTATATTTGTCATGTTTCAGGATACACGACTATGTGGTTTATCGTGTTTCATACAACACGACTATGTTTTTTATCGTGCTGCTACTACTGACACGAATAAGTAAAATGTCATTTTAGCTCCCATCAAACGCGTGGATGAGGAAGACAAGATTGAACGGGCTACAAAGAGATCCTCTGCCAAGTTGTTTTTGAAGAAGCTCCAACCAGAATTCAACGAAGATATGGAGCGTGCAGAAGTCGAGTCCCGTCCGACGTACAGACGGGACCTATTCCCCCCTGGTGTAGTGGTAAGGAAGCGAATGAGGACTGTCTCCGCGAGGGAATTGCAGACGATTAGGGAAGATGACCATATACGGAGAATGGCGGAGGAGCAGGAAAGAAGGAATAGGTCCCCTCAGCCGAAAGCCGACTCCGAACAAACCATATCCGATCGACAAGCGACCTCTATCATCGATGAGGTCATCTCTTCCTTACAGCAGTCAGATATCGAAACCGTCAAGGAGGAGGTGAAGGAGGATGTGAAGGATGGGGATGGCGAGGAAGAGGAGAAGAAGGCGGATGTTCTGGAGAAGGAGGGGGAGGAGGAGGAGGGGAAGGAGGAGGAGGTGCAGGCCGACGAAGAGGCGATGGAGGAGGAGAAGACGGAGGAGGTGAAGGAAGACGAGGCTGAGGAGGAGGAGGCGAGGGAGGAGGAGGAGGTGGCGGAGGGCACTGGCTTAACCGCATCCCAGCCGGTTGACGTCGATGTTCTCCTAACCCCTCAAAAGTCTAAGTCTGTAATTGCACTCCCCGACAACTATGCCGATTTGGAGTTATGCTTCGACATGGGGGTATTGTTAGAGCGGGATAGAGTGGCAATAGATGGATGGATCGCCAATCCGAGGAAGGCTTATCCAATCCCCACGCTATGTGATGACGACTATGTATCCCTCCTACAAACAACAAAAATAAACACCAATGTAAGTAAACCTATGCTCCTCTTATGTTTTTGTTGACGTAAAGTCGGTATTCGAAGACACGACTTTGCGCCTAGTCGTGTCTTCGCAACACACGACTATACGCATAGTCGTGTCTTCGCAACACACGACTATACGCATAGTCGTATCTATCGACGACACGACTATCATGAAAATCGTATATATAGAATAATCGACTTTTAATTGGAAGTTGTATATTGCCTTACTTCGAGTGTAATGACTCTTGTGGATGTTTTTCCATAGGTTATAGATGCGTTTTTAAGTCTGTTGAGCCAGCGCAATGACAGAAACCGGATGAAATATCCGTGGGCATTTTTTGGTTGCCACGCATTCAAAGAGATATTTGACAACGTAAGTGTTCCCTGCATAAGGAGTGATAAGTAATTAAGTATGATATTACGAGCATCGTTGACTAACTCTCTTGCGGTTTCACAGGAGTACCAGGAAGGAGGAAATAATGCCAAATTGGTTAAAAAGCTCAGGAGGATGCTCGACGGCTTGAACAGGAACATGTTCTACGCATTTTTCCCAATCCGCACCGGCTCCCACTTCTGCCTCGTGTATGTCCATTTCCCGCACTGTGTATCTTTGGCGCTTCTCCAACGCTGTCTGGCAGATCCAATTAATATCCGCCTCCAATCAAGTTAAGTGATGACAATTCCCACGCAGTTCATGAATGTTGTGACTGGCAGGCAACGCCTGGGGTTGGTCATTGGTCTTGCCTAGATGGAAGCAACGTACATCAGATATGCCACAACGAAAGACTGTGGCATCTTCATCATGATGTACGTCGCGCATTTGGCGTCCAATGTCAACCCACCGGAGTTTGATCAGTCCACAATTACATGACTGTGGCGACCAGTCATCACTTCAACCTTGATTCGGGGGGTTATTAACAGCGAGTTTGACGACGATTCCGGACAAGGCACAAAAGATGCCGTCACAGTTGCGGGTTTTATGCGGCTTCCGGATAAAGAATAAATTGGATTTCATTTTATTCACATTATTTTAATGTACAAAGTGCATTTGCTGTAAATACCGTACTTTTTCAAATAATTCGAATTCATTTTTGACACCTTGTTGTACAGTTCTCTTTCAAATAATTCCAATTCTTTTTTTGACTCATACCAGATGTAGACAAAATATCGCATGCATGACTTTGAATACGGCCTTCATACAACAGGACTACGTATATAATCGTCTCTGATGCAAAACGACTACGTATATAATCGTCTCTGATACAACACGACTACGTATATAATCGTCTCTGATGGAACACGACTTTATATATAGTCGTGTTTCACAATACACGACAGTATAGATAGTCGTGTCGAAAGATAGTCGTGTCGAAAGATTGTTTTTCATTTCTTCCTTTCTTTATCTTTACAGGCGTACATTTCGGTAGAAGTTAATATGCGTTATACAAGAATTTGACTACATCCTAAGTGAAGAATGGTGGGGACTGAGGTAAGCCGGAGCGGCGTACATGCGATGTCTCGTTCGTAGTCAGTTTGCCTTGTTGCGGAAGTGTTCGTTTCCTGCGCGTCCGATTTTCTTTCGAAACCGGGCTGTTGGTGCACTTTGTACGGTTGTGACCAACTTCACGACAATTCCCACATTTCGAACGTGGCCTTGCAGGTGGCTCGGGCTGTGACTCAATTCTCTTTGTCTTTCTCCTGCCCTTCTTTGGAGCTTCAAGCCTGGGCGGTTCGCATTTAAATAAAACCCCGTAATTTCTCCACTGACTTCTGTCTAAAGTAGGGAAGACTACTTCTTCGTACGTGCTGCGGTACGTACTTGTGCAGTACCACTTCTCACAATATTCTACCGCTTCCAGACTCCTCTCATCAATACATGCCATGGCGTGCTTGCATGGAAGTCCCATGCTCTGGAAGAAGCCACATGTGTAGGTTCTATTCGTAAGGTCAACAACATCCTGATGCGACAACATGAACAACATCAGTGTCTTCCAAGAATACTCGTGTCGTCAAAGACACGACTGTATGACTAGTCGTGCATGAGACGACACGACTGTATGAGTAGTCGTGTATTCGTCGACACGACTTTGTTATAGTCGTATCTTATAGAAAACGAATGTATGCTTACCACATGGTATAAAGATGTCACTTCAAACTGCCGTAATGATAGCGGTTGAACTCGAACTGTGCCAGCACTCTGATTCCTCATCTGATTGATATGATTCTGTGCATATTTTGTTAACGAAGTCGGTAGCCCGTCTGCTTCTATTCGGCGTCTCTGAAAATGGATGCTTGTGGTCGCCCACGTTTGCTCGATCAACCGAGTTATTGGCCAAAACCTTGCCTTTAGAAGTATATTATTTACACTTTCTGACGCGTTCGACGTGAGAGTGCCGTACCTTTTACCCGGATATTCTACATTCGCCCAATGTGTTTTCGGAATATTGTCAACATATTTCCAGGCCGCCTCATTGTGTTCCTTCATCTTCTCCATTGTTGCATCGAATTCTGGTCTCCTGAAGCATTTTGCAGCTCGGAATAGAAGTTCCTTCAGGTACTTATCCTTCCAAGTATTAAGCATATTTGCGGCCATATGCCTTAGGCAAAACCCATGGTGAGCCTCGGGAAAGACATCGGCGACCGCTCTCAGAAGGCCCTTCTGTCTATCAGAGATAATAGTGTCCAGGGAGGCCGGGGGGTCCGTAAAGAGAAAACATTTTAGTAAGGTGAGGAACCACGTCCTGTACAAGTGAGAGACAAGCATATTAAACACCGAATGCTTCAGGTTGTTATAAGGTCGTGTAAAAACAAAACACGACTGTATGAGTAGTCGTGTTTTCGAAGACACGAATGTGTGCCCAGTCGTGTCGTCCAAAACACGACTGTTAGAATAGTCGTCTTTCCTGCTTCTATACTTACCACGTTTTGATATTCTCTTTATCGACAATTGCATATGCAAGACACAATAATTGTTGATTGCCGTCGATTGCTGTAGCAACCAATAATACTCCAGGGTACTTTCCTTTTAGGAATGTTCCATCAAGCGTGAGCAACGGTCTCAGTATTCTTCGGAATGCTCTTGCGACCGGGCCGAACATCCAAAACACACGTCTGAAGTCGTAGCCGGCTAACTCAATTAGGATATCAGGTATATCAGCTGATCTTTCTATGACCACATGTGTACTTGCGTTAGACCGCTCTAATTCCCTTCTGTAATGTGGCAAAATACGATATGCGTCTTCAGGGTTGCCATCGATCAATCGGATCAATTCCTCTTTCGCCCTCCATGCCCTTTTATAGTTGACTGTGACGCCCCAATGCTTCTCAATGTATTGTTGGATATTTGAGATTTTTATGGAGTTTGAATCCTTATGGAGGTCATGACACTTCCTCGCAATCCAGAGGTGAGAAGCCAATGGATGATCTTTCGAACTTAGAGAAGTGTCACATGTATGTCGTTCTTCCCTCCTTGTTACGCTGACTCCATCAAGTCTGTTCGACGCTCGTATGTACCACTTGCACCCCGAAACCTTGCACGTTGCAGCGAATGTGTCCTTGCTCTCATCCGCTACTTTGAACATGAACTTCCTCTTGATTGCCAGATCAGTTAGAACCATCTTGAACTACTTGACGCTTTCGAATCTAGCCCCTAAGGTAAGTTGTGCCTCGTAGTCTTCTGCTTGCAAACTTCCGGTCAACATCGTCTCCTCTTCATAATGTTTTGAAGGACCGGCCTGTGCAGAATAGGTACCCCAATCCCAACCACCATCACCCTCAATATTGAGATAGTCATCGTCCTCCGACGCGACAGATTTCCCTTTACATGTGTCTCCTGCCGTGGGACCTCTAGAAGTCGATGTTCCCGTGTGATCTGGCTGGCTGAAATGTGGTACTGTAAGAGGCTCATCCCACTCATCTGCAGACCACGGTAATTCATCTTCATCCAACAATTCTTCTTCATCTGGACTGGAATCTTCATCTTCATCTTCAACTTCTTCTCCATCTCCGAAACTGCGGGAAAAAAGATGTATCAATGGACTTGAGAAAACGATAGCACGTACTATGAGGTATTGTCTTATGCAACACGAATTGATTTATAGTCGTGTACTATGCAACACGACTAGGTATATAGTCGTGTTCAATACGGCACGATAAAATTTTTAGTCGTGTACTATTATAGTCGACTATAATAGCACACGACTTCCCTGTATCCGCGCCTTAGAAGTCTCACCTCGCATAGTCTCCATCTCTTCCTCCTTCGACTGCTGATGCGGGTGTCTTATTGCCCGGGCTGGACGGCCTCTCCGGCGGTGTCTTACTGGCCGGCCTCACTTCTGCCTCTGGTAGCCTCTCCTCCTCCTTATTTTCATTGGCATTTATTTCCTTATTGAGAGTCGAAGTCTCCATATTATTGCCCGTAGAAGTCCACTCCACGTACAGGCGGAGTAGTCCATTTGTGCCTTGCTTGCTCTTGTGACGTATAAATATTGACTCCACGTCTTTATCGTCTTCAAGGAGAAATGTGTATTCAGAGTCAACACGATATGACAAAGTTAATGTACCAGATGTAGACTTAAGCGGTAATCTTTCTTCCACTAGCTGCAACAGTTCCAGGTACTTTACTCGTGTATCTATAGGCAGGAGCTTCCGTTTCCCGCCCACGTACTTATCAGAATTTGTCAAAACTCCATCGTAGTGTAAACAAAGAACTATCTTCTCCATCCGTACCTACCATTAAAATACCGAAATAAGTTAAAAATCCGTGAGACACGATATATTGAAAACTGTATATGAGTGAAAAGCAACGTCTATGAGTCCTGTTTCATCAAACACGACTATTGTTACAGTCGTGTTGTCGACGACACGACTGTAACAATAGTTGAAAACTTGTTAAGTTCTCAACTTTCTTCTCTGGAACCAACTTTCATGATAGAAATCGTCGTATTTTAACTTCACCATCACAGTTTTTTCGATGTACTTTGCCTCCGTTGAAGTTGTTTTCCAATACCCGATCTTTCCCCCTCGTTTTCCCGCTTGTTGCCGCGAAGATGACCTTTTCGGAGTTCGACGGCGCCGGCGACGGCGATATATGGGCGGAGAGGCCGGACGGAACGCCTTCTTCTCCGACTAACGGCAGCTTCTCCGGGTAGTCGCTCCCTTTCCGGGTAATATGGAAAACCAAAGAGTGGGTGGTTTATACCTAAACCTAATGGCATTTTGGGTACTTTCCGGGTCATATGGAAGGAAGAAAGTGATTCCGGGTAATATGAGAAACCCGTGTTTGGCGCTAGGTCAGACGTAAAAAGCTCTTTTTGTGGCAACCAACTGCCGGTTACATCTTCGTCAATTGTACATCCGCTTTTTTTTCTTTTTAAAGAACATCAGGCTCTTACTTTTCCAACTCTTTGTTTCACATATCTGCCTTAATTTTTTCTACTTCACATATATGAAAAAAACATTTAATGAGGCATGGCCCACACGCATCTTTGTGAGCTGTGGTTCTTACAGTCAAATGTTTATCTAACGGTAGGCCGGAAAACCCCGTCAGATTAAAATACCACTACTCTCAGTTGAGTCAGTTGGCTTACACAGACGTGCGTGAGCCATGTCTCATATTCTATTATAAAAATCCCTCTCTCCCTGCCCATGTCCAGGTTTGTGTATTAGATCCTACTCCCTCCGTTCACTTTTAATTGAGAATTTATTGGGTCCTGCTCATTTCGGTCACTTTTAATAGATACCGTATTTCTAAAATTAGTTCATTTTGAGAAAACTACATCTATTTAAAATAACCGGAGGGAGTATGAATCTCGGGTTTAGGTTATCGCGATATATCGGTATTGGCCCCCACCCGATAAAACGATACAGATTAATATTATTTTTTTAAATTTTTTAAAATATCGTTGATATATCTTCGATATATATTTTGGATTGATATATCATTATTTTAAAAAATAAAATATTTTCAAAAATCATTAGTAATTTAAAAAAAAGGTAAAAAAATAACTTTTCCGTTTATTTTCCATCCTAAATATATATCTTAAAATCTATAATTTGTCTAAATTAGTATACTTATTTTAAAAGTTGAATTGTGAAAATATATAAGTAAAAACTAGTTTTCGACCCTCGATATTTTTTTACATAATTTTGTGGTCGGCCGATACGTATACCCAACCCGTCGACAAAAGCTAAGCAAAGAAGGCAAAGTCCCTCCCATGGCCATGGCGTCGTCCTAAGCTTCCCCACCACACCTCCCTCCCTCTGCAACTCTCTCTCCTTTCAAAACAACGAGACCATCATCATCATCTCGTGCGTGTGTTAGTGAGGACGGGAGGAAGAGGAAGAGGAAGAAGATGAAGTACGTGGTGGTGACGGAGGGAGTGGTGAGCGGGCTCGGCAAAGGCGTCACTGCCTGCAGTATTGGCGTCCGCCTCAAAGCATGCGGCCTCCGCGTTACCTCCATCAAAATCGGTCCATACTGATTGCTTTTTGCGTCTTTTTCATGTCTACAGTCTGAAAAGGCAACTCTGACATCTGACAAATATATGTCATAAGTTAAATGCCTAATCTTGTTTCAATGCAGACCCATATTTGAATATTGATGCGGGGACAATGTCTCCTTCTGAACATGGAGAGGTTTTCGTCCTTGATGATGGTGGAGAGGTTCTTTCTTCATTGAATTTTTCCTCTTCGAGTCTTACTGGTTTTCGGATTCCAATTCGTTTTTGTCAATGTTCCATGACCCACAGTTCTTTCAAACACGCGGGATGCTTCAACTGCGAGGGATGGCAATGATAGCATCTCAATCAACAAGTAAATATCAGACATGCAACGGCCAATTTTGGTCTGTTTGCAAAATATGTGATCCTTCACTAGAAGAAGAGGCATTTTCACAATACAAGGAGAAACACAACACTTGATATCTGAATCTATATCTTTCATCATTGCTTCAGCTACATCTGCCCATAAACGGATCGTTTTACTCAGCACATCCAGCACACAAGGCGAAACTTGAAAACCTAATATCTGGAGCCTCATCCGCGCCACTCTAGCCTGTAAAATATACAACAGCAAAGTTTACATTTATGTTTTTTAACAAAAATAGAACAATATAATTCAGTAAATAGAAATATACAGCTTGAGCAAGATGCTGGCACTGTGATGCAGCTTTGAAGACAAAATTTATAGCTGCTCCAAGAGGCTCCTCATTGGAATCAGTTAATAGACTGAAAGCTTGAAATAATACACGTTCCCACATGTCACGCCCAAACTCCAACTGACTGAGCGCACCCCGAACCTGGGAAAGAAAGAAAAAGGTTTTTAAAATGCACAACAAAATGAATAGAACAATATATAACCAATGACCCAGGGTATAACATTAGACAAGCAACAAAAACCTGTACCTTTTCACCAAAACATCGGACATGGCACAATTAAAAGACATCAAATGCATGGAATATGTACATTAGAAATGATGTGAGGTGTCTCAAGTTATCAAATCATGAAACAATCATGTAAAGCATCTGAGATTTCAATTCCAAATGACCCATATCTTCAGCAAGGCTTAAATTTCTAAATCAGAAGCACATAATTCCACGTTCTATAAAAATGTTTAAATTAGAAGAAACAATCCGTAAAACAGTTACCGCCTTACTGGTCTACTGACTTGTATAAGGCCACCTGAGAGCAATTTTAATTGGTTCTCATAAGTTAGAATTAGCATTTGAACGACCAATTCATACTGCCCATAATCATACATAGCATAAACTGATATCATCAGAATATTCTTAAACTGGTATCATTTTACTGCCCATAATCCGGTATTGCAATGAAGGTTCTGCATCAGGCTTTTGGAGGCGGTCAAGCAGCAAGCTGGTGTTCTGATTGATTAACTAATTTTGGTACTAGAGGTACTAGATCTAGCTGAAGATGCTTGGGAGCCTTATCAAGCACGACTGCAATCTTTTGTGCAGATTGAGGTCTCCGCTTAGGTTCTGGACAACCTTGCGGAACAGCACCATCAAGGGCTCTTAGTGAATTTAGAATCAAGCCCAGAAGCTCCTCAAATTGTTCTGGCCACTTAGTCTGCAAGGCAACAATTATTATTATTATTATTATTATTATTATTATTATAGAAGAAGTCACATGAAGAATAAATACATGAAAACTAATCGAACTCCTTAAAGATAGCAACTCGACATATTAATCATGCTATTCGCTATCACCCTATACGCCAAAATCTTCCGTTCAATTAGAAAGAATGGAAGAAAATACTACTAAATAGCCATTCCTAGGGGCAATAAGGTGCCTAGAACTTATAAGTGGTACAAAAGAAGCTTTTCTGGCAGAGCTCAGCCGTCAATCCAAAAGCAGGTTCGCCGCTAACGCACTAATGCTTGCACAACTTAAGTGCAAACCAAAATCTCGTAGCATCCAACCAAGAGGCAAAGCAGGGTCATGCCATTATCAGGGGATGGCAATACACAGCCAGAAAAAGTGAAATTCAAATTTTAGGCCATTGTTTAGACAAGTCTTTACATTGTTTCCAACTCTCTTTCTTGAGCTCACTATATCCCTTAATTTAAGACAACAAACTACTTCAAAGGATATCAAACCAATACCAAACTGAAATGGTAGTCTAAAAATATCCATGAGAAGATACGAACAAAAAAAATTTCCATGAAAAAGCTGAACCTATACACAGTATTATACCTTTGGAGCACGAATAAAAGTATCATCAACCAAAAGATCCGCTGCAGAGATTTCTGGAGGACAAATGGGTTGACAGCTTTTCCAGACAAATGGGTTGTTCTGAACTTTGCACTGCACTAGCATGGATACTTTCATCTATTGCTGCATCCAATCCTGGTTTATGGAGTCCACACAATGCCAAGTGGACTCTGACAGACTTTAGATCCACTTTCATCAGCAGAGGGACGTGAGCCGATGACATCAGAAGAATCATTGCCCACTTTACTTTCAGATGGCTGGCAAACCTCAACCATTATATCCAACAGTAGATCAATAATGGACTGCTGTAAGACTTTGACCCCCATTAGAAGGTTCATAAAACTTGGGGAGTTCGCAACATTTTTTGCAGCCTCTTTCTTCCCTCCATTTACACCGGACAGCTTGGTGGGTAGAAGCAACCACTTCACTTTAGATGGATCATCAAGGTAAACACGAAGTGCAGTAAGAAACCCAGCAATTGCACTAGCATCCATAAATAGCTTTTCCCTCAAAGTAACTTGTGGCTGTGATGGATTGTCCCCATATGTAAGGTGAAAACCTGCCCCGGCCAGAAGATTCCTAAAGATGTCCTCTTCATCTCCATCAAGTCTTTCACTGTCCTCAGAATCAATAAGTTCATCAGGATCAGTTGACAGTGCACTTGATCATCCTCTGAAGCCAAAACCTGACAAATAAAAGGCTATTTGTACATAAGTATCGTATTTATGTATGAAAATCAAACAGCTGCTTCTTAATGGGCTTTATCTTTCATTACGGGGGATGCAAATGCTACAGAATATACCTACAAAGCTACAGAATATAAGTACTGCAAAAAAATGTCACTTGACTATCATGAAGCAACTGGAATACAAAATAGCTAGGTAGTAAAATAACAAATTACACATATAAATGTACCCCTTGTCAACATGAGATCTCATAAGACGTAATAATACTATGCCAGAAAGTACATTTACAAACATTGATAGCACTGGCCAGCATCTTATTATTAAACACACAAGCACAATCGTAAAACAAACAGGATCATACTAAAGGCCCGACAACAACAAAGGATTTTCCAAACCAATGCAATAGATGTATAAAAATATGACAGCATATCTATTATGAGGGCCATATGGTTGATACCGAAGTGGATGTACCAATTAACGACATCAAAAAAGTTTGGACTGCTTTCATACACTCCCTCAATCTGGTCTCAAAACCAATCACCACCACTATGCTCTGATATTTGCTTCATTAGGTTCACAATGTCTTAGCATATAATTCTTCAAGGCTAAAAGTAGAAGTAGAACCAGTGTACTTTTACCAACACTCTCTAGCATGCCATTCACTAGCTGAGGAATGGCATTGACGGCTGATCCAAGAGTCTGTTGGCTTTGGAATTGACTGTAAGGGCTCATTGACATCCTCCTAGGGTCTAACAAAGATATGCATATGGATAATGAGTGGATCAACACTGACTTTGGTCTTGAAATATACGCACCTTAGGCTAGAAATTTTGGCAGCAAGCCCAGAATGAGTATACCGAGTTATAGAAAACAGAGTTTTTGCAGCATTAGCATGCACTTCAGGGCAATCCTATTCGAATTCAAACAATTAAAAATTGTTAATCATCTAAAGTCAAGGATGAACTAGTAAATAAAATTAAGTTTGAGAGAAGATATGTTACTCACGGATGAACTGAATTTATCCACGATCATCTCAAGCACATTAGTATCCTCCAACCACTGTATTGAATCCATATAGCTATTGTACATATGATCATCCGCACCTATCAAGCGAATCAGAACCTGCATTACAAGTACCAAATAACAAAAAACTTAAACCAACTTTCAGGATAAGACCAGAACACATATATGTGAATAGAATCAGTCTTGCATGCCAACATTATCATACACCTGACCACTACTTGTAGTCAAACAAACCATACATTTGGCCCAAAATTCTTGACACTAACCATTCCCTTGCAAAATTCGGATTTATCGAGCTCATTCAATACATCAACAGGATCCACAAGCTCATTCTCATCAATTTCATGAGGAACTGACATGCAAGATCTACAAGATCTGCTTTAACATTTTAAACTAAATCCATTTGAAACAGATTAGTAAAGCAGGAATTGAGAGCAGATAAACTCTTCCATAAAAAAGACTTGAGTTTATAAAGCAACCTAGGAAAATTCGTACCTCAACAGTGGATTCATCGGAAGGTGCAGAAGCCACAACTTCAGAAACTTCTTAAAAATGTATTATTATTACCTTTTACCTTAATCAAGAAATTCCATACACATCAATGAGCTAAAAGAAATTCAACTTACATAAGTGTTAAAAGGGAGGTAAACTTAAAAGTTACAAGATATTTTCCCTCCTTAAAAAATGTCATTCTCCAGTTTCTGTCCATAATTATTTCCACTTATGAAACCAACATTTAGGAATTTTGTCACATCCTGATTCGCCGTACAACAATGATCACAACTTTTTTAGAAAAGATATATTAATGCTATTTCTGAGAGCATGGAAACCACGTGTAAGTTAGCAGACTTTATAACAAAAATCAAGTCTCCGAAAAACATGTGTTGTTTTAAAATTGATAATCACATTAGAACATGAGGGCATCAATAGGACATGCATGATTCACCTTAACATAGCAACATATTTTCCTAATCACGATTCAATTAAGCACAATTTCTTATTAAATAAAGTAAAGTCCTAATTATTAAACTAACTCTAATAATTCATAATTATTCCTAATTATCATAAAATGGCACTAACCAATTAGGAATTAGAGGCATAAATGCGTGTATTTATGTGTATATCAAATACCCCCAAACCTACATTTTGCTAGTCCTCGAGCAAAACAACTATCTAGACTAGAAAAGTAAATGCCACGGTCGTAGGGAATAAGATTGCATTTAGCATATGCAACAAGCCTTTAAACCCCTACCTTACAGTAGTGGACGAGTTATAGTCTTGTGAGGGTTTGCAGTGAATATACCCACAAAATTCAATTGACTCCAAAAATAAAACGTAAGGAAATAGTGCTCCCCCTTAGCCAGATAACCATGTTTAATGAGACCAACCACTAATACTAGTGACAAATAATTAACTCAATTCAGCTTGCTTTCAAGTTAGTGTTGTTCTTTCCATGACTTCATCTTGGAAAAACTTGCTCAAATAAATATATCCATCATTTCAAGGAACAATATATAAGAAGTGTGGAACATAAAAGCATACAATCTCAATCTCTGTAATCAGACATATCTAGTGTGACCCATTAACCCAAACATTTTGAGCTTATTAACTCTAAATATAAGCAAAGGCACTTTTCATTCTTATGGTTCATAATAGAGAGTTTTGCTTACGCACCTCAGCCATAATCCATCATTCTAGGATATGAGAGGATAATACACCATAGACCTTTTTTTTCTCTTTTCTTTTTTCCTTTTTTTTTTCTTTTTTCTTTTCTTTTTTTTTTCTTTTCCTTTTTTTTTCTTTTTTTTTTCTTTTAGCGATAGGACTGTGCAATGCCTAACTTCAAGATGCTTAGGTTTAACAAAACCCAGGCCAATGACTCCCAACCAGTTGGCTTAGTGCATTAGGCTTTAAGTATGGACCTCTTCGGACCTAAGCCTCAGCCTAAGTTAATCCTATAAAGTTAAGGCAGTCCTTTTTTTCAGTGACATATATATTTTTGCTAGGTGTATTATACTCTCAACCTATTTCCAATCCATGCCTCCGCCATATAGCTAAGCATAATCTCTATGATGACCACTGGAAAAATACACTAGGTATAACTCCATACAAAAGTTTTCGTGAATTCATTCGCTGCCTCCCTTGGTCCTGCAGTTGTGTCTTGCAACGGGTTGTGTATCACGTATTGCTGTTCGCACATTAGCTTTCAGTAAGATATGTGGTAACTTAAAAGATGTAAATATCTTCTTCTGTATAAATAGTTTCCAATGTGATTGTTGGATAGTTGGTTTTGAGTCTTTTAGGTTGTTCCTCACATTACTGATGCTATCAAAGAATGGATTGAGTCGGTGTCTAATGTAACTGTTGATGGAAAGGATGGACCTCCAGATGTTTGTCTAATAGAATTGGGTGGAACTGTGGGTAAGAACAAGACCTTTTTTATTCTTTTTCTTTTTGGATAATTAGCTTGGTAAAATTAGGAATTGGCAATCTTGGCTTTAGAAGTATTTTTTAGTCCCAGCCTGTGCTTTGCACTTTTGGTTCTGTTGTGGGTAGCAGGAGGCCAAAGATCAATAATCTATGTCAACAGATAGTCTCTATTCTGTAGTTGCAAATTGCTTGGGAAAGATGTTTTCTTTTTTAGCCTTTAGAAAAGAAGGGTGATATATTTTTTCACTTAAGGCATTCAAGCTCTTAATTATAGAACTGATAAGATTGATAAATTTTTAATTTCCTTAACCAGACAATGTACTATCTGTATATTGGGATCCTAACCATTTAAAACTATATGCACACATTTGGGACTTCATAAATTCCAGCTGATGTATTGTCACGTTAGTTTATAATTCATTCTAACTTTAATATCAGATGACATCGAGTCAATGCCTTTCATTGAAGCTCTACGTCAGTTGTCATTCACTGTTGGTAAATCCTTATTTATCATTTTCTTGCTAGTTGTGGGTTTTTTCACCACATTTTATACTTTTAAGTACATGAGAATTAAGAGAAAAGTGATTTCTTTGGAACCTTAAACTCAGATAAGAACTGACTTATTGTCTCTCGTTTTTCCTAATTGGCTTTTCCTGGGCAGCATAATTTCTGCCTCATTCATTTGAGTTCCATCCCTCTCATAGGGGATACAGGTGAACAGGTAATTAATCTTTTTTCCGACTTTCTATAGGATGGCTTTATTATTATCTCAGTTTATCTGGCTCTATGGACTATTGGATAAATTCTTGGGAATATGACAACTCTCAATCCTTCTGTGATGCTCAGAAAACAAAACCAACCCAACATAGTGTACGTGACTTGAGAGCATTAGGGCTGACCCCTCATCTTTTAGCGTGTCGCTCTAAACAGGTATCTTATGTCCTTCTTGTATCTAGGAAAGTTTATTAGGTCATTTTATGTGAAGCAAGAAACGAAAAAGTTTAGCAAAAAAATGAAATCAAAATGACTTTGCTTTGCAAAGAGTATATATTTTTCTGTTATATAATGTATTTTAAATTGCGTTCCTTTTTATTATGTATATGTTGGATCTCTTGGAGTCTCATAAGATAAACTAATCTCAAGCAAGAACAGGTAACCAATCAAGCCCTTTTTCTCACGAACTGTGGCACTGGGACAAAAAATTCATGTTATTGTGATATAAAGTATTCAGGTCTTCGTTTTATTATTTTAAATGTTACATAGTATAGTTGCAATAAAAATATCTCAACATGAGTTTTACTAGCTTGGTAAAGAGTAATGTTTAGGGCAAAAAATTCGAGTTGTGAGTAATAAGATCTTACCCTTGTCAGTTATGCTAAATGCTTTAACTGTATCATTGTAAACCTTACATGTATTGAATTTCTGCTTAATTTCAGCCATTACTGGAAAGCAAAAAAGCAGAAATTTTCGTTCTTATGTCAAGTTCCAGTAAGTGATCTGTATTCTGTGTAAACATGTTCATTATATATTCGAATTATGATTGTTGTTTACATCAAATTTGTTGGCATACTTGGAGTTAATTCCAGATTGAAAATATTCTTAACATCCATAATGTTCCTAATATTTGGCACGTTTCTCTCCTACTTCTGGTGAGTCCTGCAGTTTTATGTCCATATAGATTTAACAAAATCTTCCTTATATGCCTAATAGTGAACCTACTTCTTTCCAGAACCAAAATGCTCATGTTGCCTTCTTGAACCAACTATTCTTTCAGAAGTAAGTTGTTCATATGAAAACTGAGGCTTAGATGTCTCCAATGCTATATTGCTACATAATTCTTTAAAATTAGTGTTGTGATATATCTCATGGTAAATGAGATAATAATGATAACTTAGCAAACTAAATATCTTTCAGCGTTTCTGCAACTCCTGATTTACCAGAGTGGACAATGAGAGCACAGAATTTTGATAACCTCTCCAACTCTGTACTGCCTCTAACCCTCTATTTCTTATCAACAAATGTTGCTCCAGATATTCTAATGAAAAAAAAACAATGGGGCTATTGCAGGTAAAAATTGCTATGGTTGGAAAATATGTTGGCCAATCAGACTCATATCTGTCAGTAATGAAGGGGACCTTCTGCCCTGCCCTATCTCAAGTGATGGCTTTGCAAATTGTTGTTTTCCAAAAAATTGCCAACTGTTCTCTGATCAGAAAGCTTTTTGTTCTCACTGAGAAGTCTTCTCAAATGTCTATTTCATTCATTGATCAGGCCCTTCTTCATGCTTGTGTGGCGTGCGATCTAAAACCACTCGTACAGTGCATTGATGCGTCAGATCTTGAAGATGAGAACGAAAAAGTGGTATGACTTTGTATCTTCTTAATTTATACTTACTCTTGGAGAGATGCCTGATATGTTATTTTTTTCTTAAATTCTTCAGACGCCAGAAGCACATACTGCTGCTTGGGGAACTCTGAAAGTAAGACATGGATCTATATTCCTGCATTTACTTACGACTGTATGCTATTGTTTTATTGTGTGCGTGTATGTTTTCTCTGTTTATGTACTCTCTCTCTCTCTCTCAGTGCGTATGTGTAATCACTTCAATATGTACATATGTCTCTTCTAGGATGCTGATTGTATTGTTTCTTTTAGGATGCTGATTGTATTTTACTTCCTGGTGGATTTGGTGATCGTGGGATCCAAGGAATGATATTAGCTGCAAAATATGCCCGGGAAAATCATGTTTCTTACCTTGGCATTTGCCTAGGGATGCAGATTTCAGTCATAGAGTTTGCCAGATCTGTTAGTAAACTTTTATTTTTATGTTTTTTTTTGTAATATAGACTTTTGTGTGTTTTAGAGAAGAGAATTTAGTGGGTGCACTTCAATTACTCGAACTAATTTACCTTGAAGTTGATTTCTGCAGGTTTTTGGATTAAAAAGATCAAACAGCGAAGAGTTTGACCTAAAAACACCTGACCGTGTAGTGATTTTCATGCCAGAGGTGTATTTAATTGGTTTGAATTTGGTAGTCAATTTATATCAGACTTAAAAGATCATTGAAAGAAAGAGCTATTTGACCATTCATCATAACAAATACAATTGCAGGGCTCTACAACACACAAGGGAGGTACTATGAGACTTGGGTCTCAAAGGACATTCTTTCAAACGCTTGACTGTGTTGCGTCAAAGCTGAATGCTGGTGATTCTTAATTAAAATTACTTTGAAACAAGTGTTACTGCAAATTAGGTCATCACATGTAATGTACTGGATGAGATATTTATTAGTCCCTTCATCCAAAAAACCTTAGCTGCATTTGAAAAATTACAGATCCAGCATTAGGTGGCTGGATTTGCCCTGCATGCCAATAGAGCCTCATGAATGTGCATGTGCAGGGGTAAGTAGAGGCTTGAAATGCCGTGGGACCTACAGGCCAATAAATAAAACTCATTTCAAATGCAGCCAGGTTTTTTTGGGACGGAGGAAGCATTATTTTATTATTCTAATTATTATAAGTATTTTTTATCATAGTTATCTGTCCTTTGGGTACTACTGGCAGGTCCCTCCCTATTGGTATGCTTTTTTGCTAGAACCATATTGCTATGATTGCTATCACATAAAGTGTGCTACTGTGCTTGCACCTAATATGGGTGTGGTAGTTAATGATATGGATCAGTAGATTGCTAAAAGGCTTTTATGTATCTGTATCTGCTCTTCTATGTGCTAAGAAACAAATTGACATTTTCCTCACTTTTCTTTTTGTGCATAGATACAAAAGTCCTGGTTATGTTGATGAGCACCATCGTCACAGATATGAGGTTAGTATTACCATCAGGTAATTGTATATAACAGTTCTCCCGCATGATTTTCTCATTTTCAAAGTATTTATTGAAGGTAAATCCAGCAATCATTGGGAAATTAGAAGAAGCGGGCCTAAAATTTGTAGGAAAGGATAAAACAGGATGCAGAATGGAGGTACAGAGCCTGTGATTGCTTTTTTTAAATGATATTGCTCATAGTGCTTGTATAGAACTGAGAAATCTTTTGTCGAAAAAAATTGAGAATCCTTGGTTTCTTTTATTCCAACAAACAGGTCTTAGAGTTACCAAGTCATCCGTACTATGTTGGAGTGCAATTTCATCCAGAGTTCAAGTCAAGACCTGGCAAACCTTCTCCACTATTTTTAGGTACTATTTTATCCTTTCTTTATATTAGTTTCTCTTTTTTTTTTCTAAGTGTTATCTCAGACAGGCGTACCATTCTGAAGTGTTATCTCAGGGAAACAAATTTCCTATGTGAAACCTTCCCTCGAAACAGAACTGCAGAAGTCAATTGTAATTAAAGAACACCATAGACTAGGCAATATGTGGCACAGCACTGTGACCGTTCACGTACCCCTAGTACCCACCTCGTAGTCGTTGCCGTTGTAAACATTATAGGCCAATGCAGTGCCAGAGTGAATATAAGTAACATACTCCCTCTGGTCACTTTTAATTGAGACAATTAGCAAAAACAGCATACCAAAATTAGATGATACCGTTCATTAATCATTCTCTGGCCGGCCGGCCAGAGATGGCGATGACGGCTGCCAGGCAGCGATCCTAAGTCTAGGTCAAGGTCGAGAGGCCTCCACGATGAAAGGTGACTCGCTCGCTCGAAAAGCTTAGGCTTTTAATTTGGACCCCACATCTCAATAGAATTGAACAATTATGTGACGGTCTCAATTAAAAGTGTCCAGAGGGAGTATATTCTGGGGTCCACTGCAGAGACTGTGCTGTTGTATACCGCATGCTACGTTTTCCCTTCCAATAATGTTTGACGGATAGAAGCCCTGCAAACTATTAGTTGAAGTCTTTGGAGTCAATCGCTCCTTTCTACTGTTATAACGATTATGAGATGTGGCCAGGTCTTCAGATGATACATCTCAGTCTTTCGCCTGGCTTCCCTGTCAAGGGGTGTTTTTTATATCAATTAGCAAGATGTTCTTCACTGTGAATTTATCTTTTTGCTGGGCTTTGATGGTGAAAGTTGCCCAAGGGTTTCACAAGAGGGCTTTGTCTTGCTTACACAGCCAAACCTGCAAGCACGCTTACAGTATCCCAGAAAAGGTTTTCATTTATTAAGCCAAACTGGGCTTTTTACCTTATGCATAAATTTTTTGCCTGGTCTACCTAAATTCTACTTTTTTAGTAACTATGCCATGGTTACTGAGCGCTACAGATTACTGCTACTATATACAACTTGCTGTTGTATTTGTAAACAATACGAAGATGATAATTGTTGCTGTTGGTTTTGCAAAAAATAGAAGGTCATTATTGTTGGATCCTTTTGTGCGAAAGATTCATGTCTTTCACTATATCTTTTGGCAATGACTGACGTTAAAAGCTTGAAATTTTTGAGATGCTGATCATCAAAATCTTAAGTTGTGTATTGGTTTTATGATCCAGTTTAATTTAGAATTTGCGCAAATTAAAACATAACCTTTTAGATATCTCGAGTGGAAGTAGGAATATGACTTTGAGATTGTTATATCTTTCCAAAAGAACATGAGCAACACTTTCATTCTCAGCTTGTTTGGAGACCAGCTTTATAGCTTTTTTATTTTCTGATCTAATCCTTGGGTTTTTGCGGCGAATTCAGGGCTTATTTTGGCTGCTACAGGACAGTTACAGTTACAGACATTTTTAACTAACGGAGTGCTGCCAAGCGTGGAAGCTTCTCACTGCCACCTTTCCCTCTCACCCATTGCTGCCACTGCTCGCCTCTCTCCACCGATCCACCACTTACCACCGCTGCATCTCTCAATGCGATACCGACGCCATTCCGCCTCTCACTGCCGCTGCTCCGTTTCTCACCATTTCCGTTCTGTCCCTCACCGTGTTCATTACCATCTCTCAGCACCAACATTACACGTCTCACAACAGCCACTACGCCTCTCATCATTGCGCTCATTCCTATAGTTTTCTTGAGGAATCACAATGAATGGGTAGGGTCACCAAATCTATTTGGGAGAAGGTACATTAAATCACCTAGCACTTTCATGACCATTTGAGAGGAGCCCTTAACCATTTAGTGGCCTTTATTTGATTGTATCTCGTGCCATTCTCCGTCCATCAGTAAAATCTTCGGTATGGAATGTCGCCAATTTCAGAAGCTTCTATTGAAAATCTTAATTGCTGAAATGTCCCAATTTTTGGCGATATCTTTGAATCAATTCCTGGAATATCCAAAATAGTACTATGCATAAAGTTATGGACTTCTAATGTTTTTATTACCAATTGAATTGATGAATAAAGTAGTTGTATACTTGGCTAATGTCATGCCCCAGGATTCTTAACCTCGATCGGAGTGCGAAAGCCTTCAAAGATATTAACATCTCGAGGCCGAGACCCCGGGTACGCGATCGATCAGTTGAAAACACAACCAATTATGTCATCACAAAATGATGTCTAATCGGTCATCCCAAAATTCAGTGTATACAGTATTCAAAACATCATTAATAAATATGAAATAAATCTATTTATTCTTATTACAGCAAATAAATTAATAAAGTCAATAAAATAGAATCTCAAGTTTATGGCACACATCGGCCAACCAAATCATAAAATTTAAGTCAATTAAACTGATAATAGAAAAATATTCTTTAATCTCTTCACGGCGTCATCAACACCTTCTTGCTACTGCAAACGTCATGTCTTAGTCCTCTTTCACGCGTGCATTAGAGAATGCATGAGTACTTCATAGAAATACTCAGTAGGATGTAAAAACCCATTGAAATTAAGTCAACAAGATGAAGAGAAATATAACAAATAAATAAGCTGATATTCAGTGACATCTGGACTGAACCTAATGTTTACTTACTGATCTATACTCAAATTATGCATTTCATTATTCCTTAAACTTACATCTATGTTAGTGTTAGAATATATTTAGTATTTTTTAATGTAGTTTTTAGTTTTTGTAGGAAAACAGGCATAAGCTGCAGATATGGTGAAACGTGACTCCAATAGTTGAATCTTTATAACTTCGGTTGTATATCTCTGATTAGACTGATTTAAGCTTCATGTTAAAGTTCAAGAAGTCAGCTTTCCAAAGTCATTGACCACGCATAATTCAGAGTTCTAAGCAAAAAGTTATGTTCATTTGAAGTTTTTCATATAAAAGCAGTATGCGATCGATCGGCACATTTACGCGATCGATCGGCGAAACTAGAATGAGTCGCAAATGAAGAAAACGATCAATCATCACTCCATCAATCGATCGTTTCTACTGAAGTTTTTGAATGAATAGTGCGTGATCGATCGGCATATGAAGATTTGATGCGATCGATCAGAAAGACGCAGTGTAAAAGAGGAAAATGAAGTGATCGATCGGGAAGCGGTCGATCGGTGAACAGTGCGATCGATCGCCGTATTCGGCAAACTTAAAACAAGCCCTATTTTGAGTCTGAATTAGAAGAGGGTTTCTTGGTTTCTCTTCACTCCTATATATATATGCCTTAAAGGGGAACGTATTGAGCATTAGAGATTAGATCTTATATCGTGTCTTAGACATCTTAGAGGCTATTGCAAATGAGAAGAAGGCCAAAGAAGAAGAGGAAATTCATGCCAATGAATACATTAAATCAGGCTTTTCTTTTCTCTAATTTCATGTCTAGCTAAACTTCTTTATCAATGCTAAATGAAGCCCTAGATGTGTATTGCTACTCTTGATTGTTTAATTTAATGTTGGTTGATATGATTTTCTATGCTTAATGCGATTTCAAACGTATTCATCTAATGCTTGACCATAGACTTAATTGATTATGAATGAAATTTGATCTTGATATTCCATGTGTCTAACCAAGAACAGGATTGTGTTAGTTCTATGCCTGACCAAGGATAGAGTTAATTACATTAATTTATAGTGAATGAACTTTTCGTATCCGGCCAAGAATGTGAGTGCTTTCACTGGTAATTCGTGTGTCCGACCAAGAACACGAGTTATCGTATCATATCAATTTATGTGTTTCTCCATATTAGTACAATCCATCCAATTTAAAGTAGTTAAAGTTCTTTGCTTTCCTTAGATTAAACTAAAACAACAACTCGTCTTTCTTGAGTTTGGTAGATTATTCATCCGTCCCTGAGGTTCGACAACTCTAAATAATCACTGTAGTACAATTGCCTGTGCACTTGTAAGGGTTTAATATTTAAACGATCACTTACCTGATAGAAAATGTTAGTTAATAACGGTTCCCGACTCGCAAATATAGGGAAAGAATTATAAATAATTAGACTCCGAACAATCAGTGTAAGGAGAACATAACAATCATAATACCTCAAGGCATCTAAAGTGCAAGGAGATTCAATTTCTGCTCGCTGAATATACCAACCATGTGGCTACATACCACAATCACCCTAGAGGTTCTCCCTTCGGAACCCGGCAATGCGACTAGGATGTTGACCCCATCAGTGCTTACGGACACAATGGGCGGAGACTGCAGACCTTCCATAATATCATACAGTCTAAATGTATATATATGCCTCCCTTTGGGCAAGGAAACCATGTTCCATAAATATTGGAGATCATCATAGATCTAGCAATGGCTCGTGAGCATACTATGATTCTACCTCGGAGAGATCCTTGTAAGGTCTCTAGTGGAGAAATAGGTCAATGTCAAATTAGACAATGATTTAATCAACAGTAGAGGTCTCAACTTTCTGATAATCAGAGTAACTTTTACCACTAGTGACTCACTCAAAGAGTACGAATAGAACATTATAGTCTCTCATCAGAATATGACTCACTTCAGGAGTAAAAAAGAGATTTACATATCTCAGATAACAAAAGACTCACCATAGGAGTATAGATCAACATTTCAATATCTTTGACACATACTTTCATGCATAGCCTTAGATAGGAACATTCAAGAAAATAATAGAGTTTATAATATATGAATCCAAAGTCAAGAATTAGAATTGATTTTAGATAGTTTGATTTCTAACTTGAACTTCAAATCGACACCAAACGCTTGTCCGAAAACAGAAATAGTAGGTTCACTCAGTCACAAAAAATCACTCATACTATTGGTCTTTTTAGTTAACCAAACTTACTGTGATAATCCATATTCAGTAGTGTAATGAATAGTAATAACACTATAATTATTTTTATACAATATCTCATAGTGTTATTTAGGTATTAGTGTTTTGACCCTAATTACAACACATTGTATCATGCATAACAGTCCTTTTCCGACTATTCCCATAGTTTGTACATTAGGACTTATACTATGAAATTTTTACTAGTACTAGCCCTATGAGTCTGGTTTTTAACCCCATAGATGATATATTTTTTTTATTTTTCTATAATTAGTTATGATTTAATTAGTACTGGCTGTCGGCGCAGAAACAGTTCTGGTCGAGATGATAATTCTTAATCATACTTAAGTATTTCATATAACCACACCTTCTTGGTGTTAATAAAGTATTATCAAACTTAATTACTCCCCTCTTAGGTTCATTACAGATCCTAGAATGTTCTAGAATTACTTAATTATACACTTTTGTCATGTTTCTTATCATATATAGGAGTCTTAGATAACTAACCCTTTATAATAAGGACTTTTAATTCAAGACAACAATTGTGACTACTTGAACCAACGAGATTAAGGAATAACATAACAAGTTTAGAACTTTTGACATCAATATGTTCAATACAATATCATACATAGATACGTTCCTATCTAAGGACTCTAGCATGAAAGCAGTAAAACCACATCAACAATATGGACAACATATGGAATCATGTATCATCAAGTTCTATTCGATCAAAGCAATATACGTAACAATAATATGAATGAACAACATTCATATATGACAAGGAAAAGCAAGAGAGAAGAGAAAAACCATCCTACTCTTAATTTCACGAAAGTCTCGTCCTTTAACGCGTAGTTCACCTCTTTTGCTTCACAACAATGCCTCCGCTCCAAGCTTTTGAAGAAGACTCACGTCAAGAAGAGGCTTAAAGTGAGGGTGAACGTGGGTAGGAGAAAAAAAAAGCACAAGCCGTTTAAAGTTAGGGTTTTGGCATGAATAGCACAAACTGTCCCCTCTCATGTGTTTATATAAAATTTATAGGATTTCTCCTCTAATGCAAATCCTTATTTATCATGATCTCATTCTCCAATAAAAATTCTCCAAAATCTCAATATAGACGTGCACTCCACGTTTGGTTAGGATTTTGTATCCTTTTCCCATGAAAATCCTCACAAAATACGCAACTGCCATTTTTTAGTTTTGTCGGTGCAATCGATCGCGGCTCAATTCCGTAATATAATAGTACTTAGGATCGATCGTCGCCAACGGCGATCGATCGCTGCCTTAAATGGCCAAATTCCAGTACTTACGATTGATCGTTCCTGGCAGCGATCGATTGCAGCACAAAACTGCAACTCATAGTAAAAATGATCTATCGTCACCCGAGGTGATTGATCTCGTCTGCCTTATTCTCGGTATTGAAACTGTCCTGATCGATCACGTATCCTGGCGATCGATCGCGTCCAAATTTTCAAAAGCCCACATCTTTCTGCTTCGAACTCCAAATTGCGAACAGTCAGTGGCGTTAGAAAGCTTTCTTCGCATACTTTTAAGAGCGAAACATAATAAAAACAATCTAAACATGCATCAAAACTTCTTATTTTAGATCGACTTCCTAAAATATCAATTTTAATGAACATACCGATTTTGCAGGTATTACAGCTAATGAGTACCAAATTGACTGTGAATTGTGAACTCCATTACTAGATAACGAGGCAACTCCTGTAAACTTAGTAGCGCGATTGTTGTAAGCTTGCTACAAAGGGCTTGGCTATTAGGTAACGAAGTAGCTATGAACTTTGTTCCTAAGTAAGAAGTCAGGTGTCAACTTCTTTACTGACTTATGAGAGCTATCAACTCTGTTACTTGTTGATAATGAAGGAGTTGTGAACTTGTCACCAAGTATTGTGAACTTCATCACGGGCCATCAAGGTTAGATGTCTACTATGGTATAAGTAAGTGATTTAGTTTTTTTCTGAGTTGGTACAAGTAATTGTTACTTACATACGAAGTAGTTGTCAGTTCCGAAGTTCTTGTGAATGGTGTTACATTTTAACTCCTTTGGACAGCCGGAAAATAGCCAAATTCTGCAACTTCGTTGTCAAGTAACGTAAGAAGTTGCTTTTACTCCTTTTTTTTTACAAAGCTAACTTCTTACTCGGCACTTTGCATTGTTACCAATTACTTATACTTTGGTATAAGTAATTGATTTAGTTTTTTCAGAGTTGGTACAAGTAATTGTTACTTACATACGAAGTAGTTGTCAATTCCGAAGTTCTTGTGAATGGTGTTACATTTGAACTCCTTTGGACAGCCGGAAAATAGCCAAATTCTGCAACTTCGTTGTCAAGTAGCGTAAGAAGTTGCTTTTACTCCTTTTTTTTTTACAAAGCTAACTTCTTTACTCGGCACTTTGTATTGTTAGCAATAAAAAAAATTTGGGTACATTAGCAATCAAGTATCTGTGACCTTCGTTACTAAGTAACAGTAACTGTAAAATTCATTACTAAATACCAAACTGCCTGTGAGTAGCAAATGAGCTGTTAACCTCATTAACCATTTCACTCTCAAGTTACAATAAACCTATAATAACTAGTGATATACCTTTGAGAGTGTTATATCTTTTCAAAAAAATAAGCAACAATTTGCTTTCGGTGATGTAAAACCATTTCACTCTCCTACATTAAAACAAGGGGAATTTATATAAAAAATCATGAAAAAAAAAATTTACCAAAATGTGGCACTGTAGCAAATATTTACCGAAATGGTGTTCTGACAAGCCACGCAGGCGCCCGCGTGGCGTGGGCGCTTGCGTGGCTTTTTTTTTTAAAATTAACCCAAAAGGCGTCGGTTCAACCGACGCCTTTTGGGTTAAGAAGAAAGGCGTCGGTTGAACTGACGCCTCTCAAGAGGCGTCGGTTCAACCGACGCCTTTTACTACCTTAACGAAATCCGTCCCATTTTAAACAGGCCATCACTTCAACGATGCATATCTTTCTCATTTTTGATCCATTTTTGCCCATTTTTTTTTCATTCTTCCTTATTTTTAGTGCTCTTTCTAGTCATTATGATATCATGAAGATGTTGAGCCATCGCATACTATTTATCGTAGTTTTTGTGGTATTTTTTTCGATAAATGGTATATGATGGCTCAACATCTTTTTGATATCATGATGATCAGAAAGAGCACTAAAAATAAGGAAGAATGAAAAAAAATGGACAAAAACGGATCAAAAATGAGAAAGATATGCATTGTTGAAATTTGTCCCACTAAAATAGCTCAAAACAAGAGGCGTCAGTTCAACCGACGCCTTTTACTACCTTAACGAAATTCGTCCCATTTTAAACAGGCTGTCACTTCAACAATGCATATCTTTCTCATTTTTGATCCATTTTTGCCCATTTTTTTTTCATTCTTCCTTATTTTTAGTGCTCTTTCTGATCATTATGATATCACAAAGATGTTGAGCCATCATATACCATTTATCGAAAAAAATACCACAAAAACTACGATAAATAGTATGCGATGGCTCAACATCTTCATGATATCATAATGACTAGAAAGAGCACTAAAAATAAGGAAGAATGAAAAAAAAATGGGCAAAAATGGATCAAAAATGAGAAAGATATGCATCGTTGAAGTGACGGCCTGTTTAAAATGGGACGGATTTCGTTAAGGTAGTAAAAGGCGTCGGTTGAACCGACGCCTCTTGAGAGGCGTCAGTTCAACCGACGCCTTTCTTCTTAACCCGAAAGGCGTCGGTTCAACCGACGCTTTTTGGGTTAATTTTAAAAAAAAAAGCCATGCAAGCGCCCGCGCCACGCGGGCGCCTGCGTGCTTGTCAGAACACCATTTCGGTAAATATTTGCTACAGTGCCACATTTTGGTAAAAAAAAATTTTTTCATGATTTTTTATATAAATTCCCCGCACAACAAACTGATATTTATATGGAAGCACATATAGAGTAGCAAGTAGCTATTAATGACTATAATTTTGCCTCCGTGATTGACTTATATTTGTACAAGCAATAAGATGTGTCACAGAAATGTACGAGAAGAAAAGATAAAGCCCCGGCACTGAGACTGACTTCACATCTTGCAAACCCGGCCTGGTTATCCGAGCCCCAAATCCACCATCGAGGACAGAATATTCTTCATGGAATGTCTCTTATTTTTCCGGGAAATTTATATAAAAAATCATAAAAAAAAATTTTTTTACCAAAATGTGGCACTGTAGCAAATATTTACCGAAATGGTGTTCTGCGCCTGCGTGGCTTTTTTTTTTAAAATTAACCCAAAAGGCGTCGGTTGAACCGACGCCTTTCGGGTTAAAAAGAAAGGCGTCGGTTGGACTGACGCCTCTTGAGAGGCGTCGGTTCAACCGACGCCTTTCACTACCTTAACGAAATTCGTCCCATTTTAAACAGGCCGTCACTTCAACGATGCATATCTTTCTCATTTTTGATCCATTTTTGCCCATTTTTTTTTCATTCTTCCTTATTTTTAGTGCTCTTTCTAGTCATTATGATATCACAAAGATGTTGAGCCATCATATACTATTTATCGTAGTTTTTGTAGTATTTTTTTCGATAAATGGTATATGATGGCTCAACATCTTTGTGATATCATGATGATCAGAAAGGGCACTAAAAATAAGGAAGAATGAAAAAAAAATGGACAAAAACGGATCAAAAATGAGAAAGATATGCATTGTTGAAATTTGTCCCACTAAAATAGCTCAAAACAAGAGGCGTCCGTTCAACCGACGCGTACTGCTAACTTAACGAAATTCGTCCCATTTTAAACAGGCCGTCACTTCAACGATGTATATCTTTCTCATTTTTGATCCGTTTTTGCCCATTTTTTTTTCATTCTTCCTTATTTTTAGTGCTCTTTCTGATCATCATGATATCACAAAGATGTTGAGCCATCATATACTATTTATCAAAAAAAATACCACAAAAATTACAATAAATAGTATATGATGGCTCAACATCTTTGTGATATCATGATGATCAGAAAGAGCACTAAAAATAAGGAAGAATGAAAAAAAAATGGGCAAAAATGGATCAAAAATAAGAAAAATATGCATCGTTGAAGTGACGGCCAGTTTAAAATGGGACGAATTTCGTTAAGGTAGTGAAAAGCGTCGGTTGAACCGACGCCTCTCAAGAGGCGTCAGTTCAACTGGCGCCTTTCTTCTTAACCCGAAAGGCGTCGGTTCAACCGACGCCTTTTGGGTTAATTTTTTAAAAAAAAAGCCACGCAGGCGCCCGCGCCACGCGGGCGCCTGCGTGGCTTGTCAGAACACCATTTCGGTAAATATTTGCTACAGTGCCACATTTTGGTAAAATTTTTTTTTTTTATGATTTTTTATATAAATTTCCCTTAAAACAAATCACTCAACGGTATCCTGCCCTGAGTCAAGCAACAGGCAAGTAAATATTAGCAAGTAAACAAACTACAGTTTGTACAAAAAAGGTGATATGTTAGACATCCAGGTCTCGCTCAGATACAAAATTACAAGTTACCATAGACCTGAACTAACTAATCGCTTCAACATCGCACCTCAAAATTGGAAACAGAAAAATCCATACTACAAGGGGGACCAAAAAAGGCACTTTTCTCACTCAGCTTTGCGATGGACAGTAGAGTCCACTTTCCCTGATCTGGCAAAAATGGGGCAGAATCTGTAGTTTCGAATAATTAGAACTAGAGCCCATGTGTTCGCTGCCAAAAATAATATACTCGCCAACCAAAGCTGAACAAAAACATTATTTCCTCTGAATTCGAGTAGATAACCCCACATAAGCCAGTGGGTTTGGGCTCCCACCCATATCAATATGCAGAGGAGGCCTTTCCACTTTATATTGCACCAAGGCAATATTAAGGGCAATAAAC
The DNA here is from genome assembly GCA_039654745.1 of Houttuynia cordata. Taxonomy (NCBI): domain Eukaryota; kingdom Viridiplantae; phylum Streptophyta; class Magnoliopsida; order Piperales; family Saururaceae; genus Houttuynia; species Houttuynia cordata. The sequence goes on from CM077504.1 coordinate 3,999,098, forward strand.
AGAAGAACCATACAAAATATTGTGCAGTTATAACCTGTCAAAAAACATACACAATACTGAATTAGGTGAAAAGTGAATGAAGCACTACCTAAACAATAAATGAGAACAGCATTGCACCCATTTCGGTGAATAAGAAAAATTATAAAAAAACTTACAAAGATGAGATAGAAACTAATTTCACAGTCCCAAGCAACTCCTGTTATCTATCTTCTTTTTTTCCCTTTTTAGTTTGAAATTCACACTACCATCCCTTTGCAGTGACAACACAAGATTTTATATTGAATAGCTCTGTCACAAAAGACTCAGAACAGACAGCTGGTACTATCCTAACTGAGCCAGTAAAATAAATCAACTAAGAAAATGCATACCCTAATCTTTACATCAAACCAATTCAGCTTATTGGAAGATTAAACATACAAACCTTGTTGAATGCGACAAATGCCACTGTCTGTACAAAAAAGCAGAATGGAAGATCTTGTGCAAAGCTAAATACCAAGGTCATTTGTACCATCAACTGAGGCAAGAAAGATACAAATTTCTGCAACACAGATGATACATGCTCGTGACGAAGATATATATGGTAAAAATATATTGAAAAATTATGTCTTGGGTCAGTTCGTGTGAGGTGATACAACAATGCCTCGTTTAGAAACTCCCAACCATAGAGATAGAAGAAAAGAGCTGTCCAGGAGAAGAACACAGATGCAGAGATAAGCCCAAATAGGAACCTTTCTCTTGTCATAAAGCCTCTGAGAAAAATATATGGATTCACTGCTTTCGCATCAAATCCACGATGGAGATCATCATGTTCAAGGCTCCATTCACAAATTCTCGGTTTGCAGGTTAACGGGAAGGCATGTGGGTCAAGAACTAAAAGAATTGGAAGGGCATAAATAATGGGGTAAATACGAAAATGGACAACAAGCCCATACGAGAAAGCAGCCTGAAAGATATTCCCTGCAAAAAATAGGCATTACACTATGTGAGTATCAAAACATAATTATATGTAAGTACAAAAATTGCAACTATCAAAGCAGAGAAGATTTTGTTTATGAGACATTAGTAGACAGACAAAAGGACAGTGTGGTAGAACTAACACCATTCATGAGGGAAATGATAATCCACAAAATCATAGCACACACTACAGGTTCACAATTTCCCCGTGTTCCAATAGTGAAGGTGAACGGATTGAAAAGCCATGCTGCCATGCAATACAAAATCAGATTCTCTGGCACACGTCGTTTTCTCAAAATATTGCGCACAAACAAGCCGACAAGTAAATCTGCAAAACAGTATAATGTCAGACAGCTTTAAAAACTATATAGAAGAATGTCAAACAGCTATAAAATCTTTATAGAAGTCTTCTTTTAAACAAACTTGAAGAAACAAAAACTATCATAAAGTACAGCTGCTCAAGTGGTGCAGCTGTACTTTTTCTTTTCCCTGTAGATATTAGATCCATGCTCGCCATTTGCAAGTCAAATTTGGGAGACAAAAGATAGAATTAACTACCTGAAGCAGAAAAGATCAATTTTCCCCATGCTGGATGAATTATTGAATTTGGCAAAAGCAAAAAAGCCAGAAGCGGTGAGTATCGATACGTTGACCTATCATAAGGAGATTTTCCCATGGCCATCAGAGATGCCGCATCAGAGAAGACAACATAATCAACATCAGTGTATCGAACCTCCATATGGTTGTCATGCCATTCTCCATATATTATTAGAAAAATGCGAAGGATAGCCGAAATCATAAGGATAATGGTGCTTGAAGAAGCCATGAAGGGGATCTATGTGATGCAATTAAACAAGAGCTCTCAAGATTCAATGTAGTAGCATCACCTGCACAGTAAGAGGATCCAGATGACTTAAAAACACTACTAGGTATCAGTATAAAGAAACTAATATCAAGACATAGAGAAAGAAAAGTTCAAAATTTTCTGGATAAGAGCTCTCAAGATTCAAAGTAGTAGCATCACCTGCACAGTAAGAGGATCCAGATGACTTAAAAACACTACTAGGTATCAGTATAAAGAAACTAATATCAAGACAGAGAAAGAAAAGTTCAACATTTTGAGACAGAATCCACAAAGCAGTTTATTAATTCTCTTATGTTAAACGATGGAAAAGAATAAGAATTTCTCTGTCAACTCAAACTCCTCTCTTCAACTTCAGCAAGAAGCTCTGAATTCCTAAGTAGAACAATTACCGGTCATCCTCACACTTCCATCAAGTTCTTCGTATGGATGGAACAATGTGGATTTCTCACTAGACTATAAATCGGTAATGATAGATTAGTGCTTTCTATGTGAGGGCTGGTAGATGGTGTATGGGCCCACATGATCAGAGGGCTCCTATCGTGCGTATGGAGTGCCTACGCATTTCAAAGCACATTTTTTTCAATTTTCATTTTCTTTGTTAATCGGCAACTGGAAAGAAAAAAGAAGAATGCTAGTGCCGCTTGCTCTTGGGCGCTTTCCAGTGTCACGCATGTCAAAAAAAGTCCCTTTGAAACTTGACACTTTTGGGGTCTTTTTTTATGTCAAATTTTTTATAGTTCTTTTTCTCATATTTTTGAGTCCTCCTTAACCTTGCCTTTCTGTTCTTGAGACAGGACCTATTGTTTTTATATACTCGCATGGTCTAATTTTAATTTTTGGATCAAAATAACAAACATTTTGGTTTTCTAATCCATACAAGTAATATTGGACCGTTGAAGCTCGTAATTGGGCCTAGTGTTCTATAAACAATGAGCAAAGAAGTACAACGCTTAGATCAGGCTAAAAAAACTGATTTCCGTGTATTATATTAAATTAAGAAAAGCTGATTTCTTTCCTGAAAAGTTGTGACAAGCAGTTGCATTAAATGCACCGAGAAAAGCTAACCCATGGGTAAGAGTTAAGAAAGGGATATAATTAGAAACTAAAGAAAAGTTGAAATGAAAGTCAGCCCAAGGGAAACACGTTTTTCCACACATGAGAAGTTCAACGTGGAAGCTCGCGACGCTGGAAAGCACCCAAGAACAACCGGCCCTAACATTCTTCTTTTTTCTTTCCAGTTGTTGATGAACAAAGAAAAGAAGAATTGAAAAAAGGCGTGCTTTGAAATGCACAGGCACTTCATACACAAGATAGAAGCCCTCCTCCGATCATGTTGCCCCATACACCATATGCCAGCCCCCACATCTAAAGCACTAATCCAGCACGTTATATAAGGGCACGTCATGTAAAATTACTACTTACTCTCATCAACCTAATCTCCAGTCTCGTCCCATTGCCGCCAGTCCTTCATTGCCACCTCTTTTGTCTCTATCTCGCCCGGACCCCAGTGACGGAGACGACTGCCGATAAGCCCCCCACTTCTTCCCTTTGTTTCAAAGTTTCTAGCTTGTTGGGTGATCAAAGCTTATACATTTATAGTTTTCTATGGTATTGATTTGTATGTATCAACTCTTCATTGATGAAGAAGACAAAACAGACCTGTGGCATTTAGAAAAAGATTGGATTTTGGGCAATTTAGAAAGAAAGCTTGTTACTTTTTGGGAAGAAATTTTGCACATCATATGTAAATCAGCTCTACCCAGTTTCTGATTTTGGGTAATTGTATCGTTTTCTTAATCAAAATGTTTAATATGCCATCAAACACTTCAATTATTTAACTGATTATCGTACATGATGGTGGAGTTGGCATGCTTCTGGATATATTATGAATGCAGAGTTCGATATCTTGCAATGGTTGAACTGCTTGCTGAAATTTTTGTTTGACAGAATGAAAATAAATTATCATTACCGATTTACAGTCTAGTGAGAAATCCACATTGTTCCATCCATATTAAGAACTTGATGGAAGTGTGATGATGACTGGTAGTTGTTCTATTTAGGAATTCAGGGCTTCTTTCACCACTTGCTAAAGGATAGATCTAAGGTGCTTTGCTGCAACAATATTTGCACTTGCATTGTCCAACACAACATTGAATATTTTTCCGTCAATTTTCCATTCAAGCAACTTCTTGTAAATGGTAGAACAAATATCAACTCCAGTGTGTGTCCCATCAACCTGACTAAAGTTTAAAATTCTCTTTTGTAACAACCAATTATGATCAATAAAGTGAGAAGTTATGCTTATATAGGAGAAGTTCTAAATATCACTAGTGATGGTAATCCTACCTTAATTTGTGTCCAACATATCTTGAAATTTTTCCTTCAATTCTTTGTATATATCCATGCAATTGTTGGTAATTGATTTTCTCTTGACCATAACAAATGAAGGCTATAAATTCTTCACAAATTTCCTGAAACCGACGTGATCCACAATTGAAAAAGGGTATTCATGAAGGATTATTGCCTCAACTAAATCCCTCCTGCTCTTCATCATCATCACCATCATCATACGCCTTATCCCAAAGTTTGTTCTCTTGATTAAGTTTGAATGTTTCCACAAACGCACTTCCATCCTTGTTCTTACCCATTTACAAGATTTGCTACTTAATGTCACCTCCTTTATCCAGTCTTAACTTTGGGCACTTTCCTTGGACATGTCTCCACAAAGTATTAATTCCATAAGAAGCACTTGCATCCACCATAACCCCACAATACTGACATTTACCTTTGCCCCCAGTAGGCATATTCTGTTAAAGTGATCGCAAACAGCAGATTTTAACCTTCTCTTTCTGTTAATTGGAACTGTCCCTAGCATCTCCTCCTCAACATCAACAACTACATTTTTCTCGGCATTCTTTTCAGCATTTTGCTCGGTGCTAGCAATAGCTTCCAATTCACTATTGAAGCTTTCCGTACTTTTAATGACAGACTCAGTTAAAAAAATTGTAAAACAACCACACAATATAATTTATGTTTACACTACAAAGACATTAAATTGAAGCAATTAGGAATTTCCAAAGGAAAAAAAAAAGCAGAAAATAACACTCTTCCACATACAGATACTATCACACATCATTAATAATGCTAACAGAAAAATACCATAACAGGCAGATAGCAGGCTCCAGATGATGAACATGCGATATTCCATTTTCATGCTCTGGGCAGATAAAAAAGCCAACTTTGAAGAGTCCAACATTTCAAATGTTCATAATTCAGCATTACATAAGCAATTTCAACATACAGGAACCGTGCGTGATTCAAACTGAACAAACACACCAACAGCACGGACAGCCGTGGGCGTGTCCGTGGCCAACTCTCATCAAAATGGCCGATTTTGAAGTCGCTGATATTCGATGCCTCATATCCAGATTTTAATATACGAGAGCTTAGTTCGTATTCTATCTTGTTGTTCCTAGAAACTTCCACCAACACCTCACAATAATTCAAACTTACAAAACAAGAGTAATTCAACAATCAACAAAAGTATAAATAACCGCAGAGCTTGAGAAGAAAAGCTCCAAACTGATCAAAGAGTGATAATTTCTTTAAATTAATCGGAAACTTCATCCATGCCAAAAAAGAACACAGAAGCAGACGAGAGATTGAACTTGCAATTGCTGAATCAATATGCCAGAAGAACAGAAAGAAAAAGATCGAACCTTTACTGCCTGGGGATCATAAAGCGTCTGCTATCACCGATCTTCGGCAGGAGAACTGGGCCGAGTAGACGCCAGGCGAGGAAGGAGGGAGATCCAGGGGCTCCAGTGTAATTATGACAAACAGATGGGGATAGCGGCAACAGCGACAGGCATTTATTGAGCTTTCGGCCCTTAGAAATACGGATACGAATGATACAGGATTAAAAAATTACTCCCTCCCTTCTAAAATATTATGTATATTTTAAAATATTTATTATTCTAAAATAATATATAAATTTTACGAAATCACATGAGTTCCTCTTTCCAAAATTGGAAGAGACTTGAAAGGATTGACTTAAATTTGGTTCGTGAACAAGCATACAATTTAGACGGGATGTCGAGGAGAAAAAGTCATGTGACTTCTTTGTGGGCTTCATGGTCCAATAAAAATGAGAATTTTTTCAAATATACGTAATATTTTAGAACGAAATGAGTATTATTTTAAAAAAATATTATTTCCATGTTACAATATAAATTCTAATAACTCATTAATTTAACTTAAAAGATATCCCAAAGTATAATCTATTTAACTCATGCTACAACAGCCTCCAAACCATGGAATGCCGGATCGCCGATATATTGCCGATATATCGGTTATTTGGGCGATATATCGGTCGGATTTAAAAAAAACTGAATCATACTGAGGCCTATCGAGGGCTGAATCAGAGTCAAGGGCTGACGGGCGACGGCCGAGCGAAAAGGGAGAGGGAAAGAGGGAGACCCGAGGGCTGACGGGCAACGGCTGAGGCATATCTCCTTTCTCATCTCTTCACTTTCATTTAACTAGGAAATTTAGTTGGAGTTTTCTACTTTTCTTATGTGGTATACTCGATATCGAAATTTTCTACAGGTTGGCAAAGGCCTTACTAAGGACGAGAAAGCAAAGGAGTTGGCTTTCCAGCACTGGATCGAGGCTGTAAGGTGAAGCAGGTCAGCCGTTCTTTTACTGGTAAGCTTTCCAATGTGCAGAGTGCTTTCACAAGTCTAGGTTCATTTTGCCAGTCAAAGTCTGCTGCTATTTGAGTGACTAATACCACAATTAATACCTCAAGTGTACAAATTCCAACTTGAATTTCTTTATTAACTGTTAGTTCAACTTCAGTAATTAACGAAATTACAAGATCAATTTTACTTCTTTGGTGTTCATTTTGATATCTCTCTTTCTATAGTATAGGTGATCCACCCTTGTCTCTGAAAGCCCTGTTTTCTGACATCTTTTTTGCAGGCTAGACCTTGGAGGAGGTAAAGATGTCGATCTTATAAATTGCCCAAGGTCATTGCTCCGACAACAGTGCGTCAGATATCTATTTCATGCCTGCCCATGGATGACAAGTAATTGATGCATTTATGCACTGAATGTCCTAGATGGAAACCCAGCATGGCATCCTTTTCTTGTTTGTATATTACAAAATCATAATTTCATCAACTGATCCGCATCACTTGTGTAGCCCTAATATTGTTCGTTCTTGTATTATAAATTTATCTGATACCGGTTTTCATACTCCTTCAAAATTCGGACATTTGAAACATGGATGTCTTTTCTATGGCAGCCGTGCATCTAATTTTGGATTGATGAAGATAGATAACAAAGGAAGGGTCCTTTCATTCAGTGAGAAGCCTAAAGGAGAAGAGTTGAAAGCCATGGTAATAAATTCTTGATATTAGATTTTGCTTTGAATCTGATAAATGTTGTGTTGCACTATTGGGACATGGTATGATATTGTGTAGGAGGTGGATACAACTGTTTTGGGGTTGACTTGAGAAGAGGCTGAAAAGAAACCATACATAGCCTCCATGGGAGTTTACATTTTTAAAAAGGAGATACTTCTAAATCTTCTAAGGTACAAAAAAGGCAAAAGCGCTCATTTTGATATATAAAGTGGAAACCTTAGTATCAGAATTGTGGATAAGGGACAAGCTTGTTCTATGGACTTGAATAAGATTCTTTATAATGTCAAAATAATTGTCAGTGACATTTAATTGAAGTCAAAAGTTCATCTCTTAGTATATATTTCGTTTTACTAATCTTGGAGTGAAGCAAAGAAAGTTATTACACACTTACACTCCAGCAGGTTATATGATTGTTTATTCAACTAGCATGTGTGACATACTTTAGCATCATTTTCAAAGTGCATCATAAGGTTGCCATTCATCTCTTACAAACCAGTGGCACACATGAACTTTCTTCTTCCCATGTTTGGCTTCAGTTAATTCTATGCACATCTTTTATTTGAGAAAAGGAAAGACTGTGGAACAAGAAAGTTCTGATATGAGATATCATCAGGTGGCGATTTCCAACCGCAAATGACTTTGGATCTGAAATCATCCAAGCATCAGCCAAATAATTTTTTTTCAATGTCTGTATCACTTTTTTGTTTTGCATCAAGGATTGTTATGCTGAATATATTACACCATACAGTTACAATATTTGCCTTGGTTACTGGGATGAATACCTCCAGGATAAATGAGTGTCTGTCGTAATATAACTAAATTATATAGTGACTCGTCTGCCTGTTAGTGGTTGCTCTCTACTATAAACTTTGAATAAGCATTTCGGTCTATTTTCATTGCTTAAATTGACTTATGATGCTTGCTGCAGGCATATCTATTCAATGACTACTGGGAAGATATTGGTACCATCAAATCCTTCTTTGAGGCGAATCTTGCACTAACAGCTAATGTGAGCATATAAGAATGCTTATTTTGCTTGTAAAAGATTAGTGTCACTCATTTGAAGAGTCACATTGTGAAAATATATGGTAACATTTTATTTTAGACCACCGATAAATTTTTACATGATATCTCCGATATATCTCCGATATTTTGTCTCTCTTGCCGACCGATATTTTACCGATATCCGATACGACATTCCATGCTCCAAACTAATCCACCGTTAGTCTAATTGTGGCTATCTGGTCGACCGACACGGACAGTGACAAAAGTTTTTACCAGTCCCAAAAATTGAAAAAACAAAAGCATAGAGAGCAGCGGCCATCACATTGGTCTGGCGAGAAGAAGGCCCTAACACCCAAAATGGAGAAGATATTAGAAGCCCTAGAGGATTAAAAAATCTCCAGAACTGGTTCAATTTGAATAGTGCTATTCCTCCAGCTTTTTTACCACGACCAACATCAGGGGCCACTTATGGAAATGGTGTGGTCCCTACATTGCATTTCCTCTCTCGCCCCTGGCCTACTAGCTCTGTCTCGCCCCTTAACGTCTCAGCTCCGCCCAATAAAGGGTGGGGCGGAACTGGGACATCAAGGGCGAGACGGAATTGGTAGGCCAGGGGTAGGTAGGAGTTGGGATATCAGGGGGCGCGGCGGGGCGCGGCGGGGCGGAGCTGGTAAACTAGGGGCGAAGGGGAGCTTGGATGTCAGGGCGGAGCTGGGACGTTAGGGAGTGGGGTTGAGCTGGGATGTCGAGTTTTTTTTTTTCATTTTACTGACTTTGAAAAGCGTTATTCAAAATGATATTTTTTTAACCGATTAAAAAAAATAAAGCATCTTGTCATTTTTTAATTTGAAAGATTGTTCAAAAGTATGTCTTCTTTTTTTTAATCGATTTAAAAAAAATTACAAAATTTTAAAAATAGAAAGGCGTCTTTTTAGATTTAGATGACGCCTTTAAAAATAATTAATAATTTTTTAAAAAATTAAAAGTGTCCTTGAATGATGTCTTTCAAATAAATTTTTTTTAATATTTTTTTTTTAAAAAGATGTCTTTCCGAATGACATTTTAGGAGAAGCCTTTCAGTTTCGGTTTAGAGTAAAAAAAATCAATGGATTCATAGCTTAAATGACCGGATCAGAAATTAAAATTTCTTTGTTTTTGATTGATAAATATTTATTTAGTAAATTCCCCTTACTTCTATTCTTTGTTCTTTATCGATAAATATTTATTTTATTAAATATTATTTAGTAAATTCCCCTTCCTTCTACGCAGGTTCCTCGCAGCTCCATCTCCTTCAGCCGTCTCCCCATTTTAAACTCGTCTAGCCCCGTCAAGATCTCCGACACAAATTTGATCAAAGAACACAAACCATCCCAAGAAATTATGATCAGTTACCCCCTCTCACTCCTCCACATGTGCGAAATCCACCACCTTCACCTGCAGTGCCTCCGCGCACATCGGCAGCACTGATGAGCAGAAAAAGTGATACGACGTCAGGTCATCTCTAGCTTCGCCAGAATTCCTCCCGGCGAACGCGCAATCAGGCGCCTCTTCATCTCCGCCCGCTGCTACGGCATTTGACGAGACGAACTTCCTTAGCAACAACTTCACGTCGGCGGGGATGTGGCAAGCTGCTTCATCGCCTACCTCCTCGGCTTCCATACTTTCCCGGAGCCGGAGCTGACATGGAGGCCGGTGATCCGGAAGCCGAGGCAGGCGGAGGTGGTCTCTTGACCCACGCCTATCCTAGCCAGCAAAAGGCCAAAACCCTTCCTCTCCCCCTAGGCCCATGTCTCATTTTTGGTGTTTCCTGGCTGCTGCAACAGATCTCAGCTTCGCCCTCCTGGTATTCCAAAAATCCTCCCATTATTCATACACGTCTGCTTGTCTTGCATCTATTTTACCTCTTCGCCCTCCGCCTACTCGCCGGCCCCGCCCCCTCCTCCCCCTTGCTGCTGTATTCAACACATATCTATCTGTCTCAAAAACGTATTTGAGTTTTTTTATTCCAAATATGTGCCTTAAGGCAGCCTCACTTCCGGTCTGTGTCCGATATATGATATAAATACCGCGACCAATTTCCCGTGTCCGTGCTTCCTAGACGTCACTAAAACCCAAAAGTCTGCCTAAACACCCATCAATTTTATAAAGACACCGTTATTTGCAGGGGCGCCCATTTGGAAAAGAGTTTAGGGTTTTGTTAGTTTGAATTATACTTTTGTTTTATATTACATTATTACCAGGTGTAGGTAGCTATGTCCGTGCCGATTTCTACCTTAACCCGATTTCTACCTTTACACTTCGGACACAGGCGGCTTAGTGGATATGGACCGGCCTAGTAACTGAAAAGTGGAATTCTACTAAATTCAAGGTTTTAATAAATAATGGACCCGGTTGAGTGACCAGGCCAGTTTAAGCCGGGTCGACCTGTAACGTCATATTCACGAAAGGTTTAAGTGGCGCGTGTGTGTGAAATTATTGGGTACAACTGGCAACCTATGTTCGGTTGAGTGACCAGGCCGATTTATAGGCCGTTTGGGGCGTGATTATTGTAAAAATATCTAGACTGGATATTGGATATATACTGTAGCATCCATGTGGATTTTTACATCCAGTTGAAACACCTCAGGAGGAGTTTCAGCTGGATATATAAAATATCCAGATGCTACACTGTAGCAAAACATCCCATCTGGATGTTTTGCTTTTAATCACGCCCCAAACGGCCCGTTAATCCGGGTAGACATAAAACCGGGTAGACATAAATCGTCATCTTCAAGGAAGGTTTAGGTGGCGTGTGTGTGAAATTATTGTACACAACTGGCAACCTATGTCACTTTTTATGCCATTTTTTATTTACAGGAGTTAGTTAATTTTCAATATTTGGCGTGGGTCACAAGTGTCAGGAGTTAGTTAATTTTCAATATTTGGCGTGGGTCACAAGTGTCAGCGTGCTTCGATCTGATGCGTATGTTGATAAGGGGGGCAGGCGAGTGATTCAAACTCCTGTCCTGTACAGCTGTACTTGTGCGTGTGGACTTAAATGCCGGCATGCCATCAAGTTTCTCGAAATTGGGAGCTTTCACATAAATGGTTTCAAAGAAGGATATGGCAACAACGGATGATACTTTGTGATGTACAGTTCTGAAGAGTGTTAGAAAACAAAATTGCAGCGCAAAAGATATTGGGACAAAATTATTTGCATGATTGTGAAGTATATTGAGCTACAAAGCCTTCCTATGGTTCATTGTGCAATTATTTTTTCGGATACAATTGTTGTTGTTGTGCAATTATAACTTTGCTGCTTTCTTGCATAATGTGTTTTTATTACTATCTCCGTAAGAATATGATGCATAAAAGACTCACTACAGCTCAATTCTCTGCTTCCCTTCTCTTAGAAATTATTTGCATTTCTTGCTATTTGCCTGTATAAATTTCTCTCCATTAAAATCTTCAAAATGTAGCCAAGGTTCAAAAGTTGAGGCTTTCAACTTCATGTTTAGAGACCTAAAGATGTTAAAGGTCTGTCATGTAATGTTTGAATATTCTTGAAAAAATCATTATAATTCTGATTACTTGCAGGCGGTTTCGTTATGCTCGAGAGTGGTCCGTCATGCTATGCTGAATGGCACCACTACTTTATTTATCGGCACAACAGAGAATGGAAGAAAATCAACCAGGAAATAGAGTCATTTTGGTTTTAACTGGCTGTATCCTCCAATTTGCATTTAGCTTTAAATTTAGTCTTGTCTAGCTTATTTTTTACCTCTTCTTTCTGAAAGAAATATAGATTATCTTTGATAATAAAGCACCCTATATGCTTATATGCATTGGTCGTTCACTTGTAGGAAGGGGCACTAGAAAGGCTGTCTACGTTTTGAACTAAAAAGATCTGTGTACTTCCGGCTATTTTGATACTGCTCGTTTATAACACAACTGTGATAGCTGATTGCAAACTCAGCTCTATTGAACGAGTTAAAACTGTTTTTAATTCAGTTCTACATAGTCAAACTTTTGGCTTGCAACTGAAATAAAATTTATTTTTTTGGTAGCAGACAGAAAATAACAGCTGACTAATCTCGGCCTCAATCTTGCTTGTATGGATGTAGAGTCTGGGTATGGAACTGACATTTTTTTCTACTCAAATAAGTAATGACTAGAAAGGAAGCATGAGCTGAGGCTCATAACATCAGCTGTAAACAACTCATGTGCCCCACATTGTTTACTTCATAAAAAACTGCTATGAAACCCCCTAGTCGTCCATGTCCTTGACATGGCCTACCTTAACAAATATCCGGCAATGCAAAACTAGGTCGAAGAATAAGACGTGCTACTGCATTGTCTCAGTTACAACCTCAACGAGTAGAGAGCATTAAACTTCTACACCTCAAAGCATAGGAAAGCACAAGTGCAAAAGGACAGATATGACAACGGTCAATTGTCATGTTTTCAGTTTCTAACTTTTCAGAATTGCTTGGCTATTGGCACAGGTTATGATAATGAGATGCAATCAAATTCCCAGAATATTTCACGGTAGTCACATTAATTCTAGATGTCAAACCCAAAGAACAATCACATTGGATACCAAACTCCTGCTATAAAAGAATGAGTATCCCGAAAGACAGCACAAATCATAATTAGTGCATTTTCCCAACTATTTGGGGTAGGCGTGAAGACACAGCACAAATGCATAAATTATTTATATAATACAGAGATTATTGATATGAGATTAAGACATTTTTTACTTAACTAGCATAAAAATTACATGCCACCTCAATGACCCCAAATAATTGATATTACATCTCTCTTCTGCTAAATTACACCTGCCGCACTCCTAGAGTACATGAAAAGGCCAGTCTGCAGATACCTATTGTGTGTAGGGATTCAACAGAACCTCTTCCAACTCTCGAAAGCCTCGGTAGACCCCCTCGGTCTGGCTCTGGGGAAGAGATAGCCTCCTTACTTCGGCCATATACCTATTAATGGAAAAAATATATATGTAAAGAATTAAAAACAAACTTGAGCTCGCGAGTGACAAAAGCAGCTAAAATACTGAACTTCTCCAGCATGAGTGAATTCAGACTTAATCATTTTCAGTATGCTTCAAATCAAGACTGATGATCTTCAGATTTGATACTTAGCAATTATTCATCAACATGTCCAGAGTTCATGTGCAGATAATAAAGAGCCATGATGGAAGCTATCATCACAGATGAAATTTATCATTATATGCTCACACTTGTAAACAATAAAATGAAAATACATATTCCATGTAAAGAATACTTTAAGAAGAAACATAAACTTGCTGGTTGCTTCCCATTGAACAAAGGTCATGGCCAGAAAGATACCTATTGGCTGCACTTGCAATTTTGTCTCGAATTCCTTGATTTCCAGTAGTTGTTTGCTCCATTCTGTATGTTCCACCAAAAAAGAGAGGCGTTCCACTGGTATCCATATTCTGAGAAAGGACGGAAGTTGCCCATTCACGAAGAATCACAAGCACAGATTTCAAAAGACGTAGTCTTAAATTCAAGGAAGGCAGGATAGCTCCACTTGACAGCAAATGATCATAAGCACTTAGCACAGGTTCAGCTGCACCCCTGCAAGCCCCAAGAAGGGCCCTTGCAACATCCTCATCTCCAATAGCTTCAGCCCCAGAGGCAAATCTCTCCTACAATGGAAGTACTGATTTTAGAAATAGTCTCAATAATGTATTTAAGTACTATATTCCTGCAGGTCAGAACTATCAAACTGACTAGAGAAAATACCGATAGACATCAAATTAGACAAACTGTGACCAATCATTGACCTCAGATTAAAAACTGTGAGCTTGCACAACTGCTGTGATCAATCTAGAATATCAAAAGTATACTCCTCAGGCTGACCTATGGTAACTGAAACTACTCCTATAGACTAAACTTATCCCTTGCTGGAATTTATTTTATTGTTTGCAATTAACCACAAATGAAACACATTACCAGTGCTGCTTTCTCTAAATGGAGACACACAGTATCCATAGGCAAGGATGCTCCATCCCCAGGATACAACAATGCACCGACTCTCTTCAATACAGAACAGGCCTCTGCAATTCCACCTCTTGAAAGAGCTTGATCAAGAAGCCTCGCCCATGTTTCTCTGACGATGCTGCTATCAGCATCACCGGAATAGTTTGCGAAATGCAGCATTTCCAGGCATATCTTAGAGCACAATAACAAAGAGTACAAAAAAAGTAGTTATCAGCATTAAAGCATGAAAAGGTATATAACTTGAAAATAAAGGCATTATTGGTTGAGAAATCAGACGATTTTTGAGTTATTGCAAGCATGAGGCACTCTTAAACAGTAAGAAAACATGACTCAGAACTAAGATACCAAACAATGCAGTGAATTAACAGATTAAAAAAAAATTCTGCTCCAATGAAAGAAATATACATCACACAAGCAGATTTGCATTTCGACTATCATCCAACTTTTCTGTAATCCTCCCAAATTCTATGTATAATTTCAATTACTAGAAGAACCCGTTTAAACTCTTCAGATTTGATCAGAGACCACATTGAGTTCCAGGACTGGCAGGCTTACCAAATGTGGCATATACCCATTTGTTCCTTACTATCACCTCTTCAGAGTACCCAAAAAAGAATTAGTAAAAGATTTTATTCCTTAGAATACGTTTGGGGAAACCTCACCTCCCACAGTTCAAATGGCACTGCATAGTCATTGTACAACTGAGTGATGCTCTTCAAGTCCAACGAGAGCTCCCTGGCACTCTCTCTAGCTTTTTTTGCAAGATCAGTATTATCCATGAGGCCTTGCTGAGGAAAAGGGTTGTCTGAAGGTAATCCAGATGTGCTCGGTAAATCTTCCAGCCTTGATGCCATGGCCTCCAATTCCTCCTTGATTCTAATTTGAAACCGAAGAACAGAAAGTTTGCTTTCAACTAAGTCTAGCAAATCAAGAGCACTGCCAGCAGAACTTATGTGACTATTACTACTGCTTGCACCTTTTGCTTGTAGAACTGCATTACTGAGGTACTGATGCCTGGTATCACCCCAAGAAAATGGATATTACATTAACAGCCAAATTTTAAAAACAATAAGAAAAAGTATCCAAGCATTGCTTTGATTATAATATATGATAATTTTATCTACAAAATGTACATAATCATAATCATAATCAAGTAGCGCCTTCTCCCAACAATTTCGGGTCGGCGACATGGATCTACAAAATCTACAAAAAAATTGTAATTCATGATAATTGTGCGAGCTCAATTTGCTCTCAGCTACAATCATCAAGGCCACACACCTGACCTAAGGAGCAAAACATGGGCATAATAAGAATGCGAAGAGTCAAACCAACAAAAACTTGCATTGAGATTATTAGCTTTTCTCCTTCTGAACCCATACAAGAAAAAAAAATTTCCAACAAATAAGTGATGCATGGATGAAATTTGCTTCACATGCAGCCAAGTTCTTGAATTTTGTTTAATTCAATTTAGTAGGAGATAGTTTAGTTTTTTACCCAAAGAGCACGTTGTCAAGTGGGGCCCTTAGCAGTGCCCCACATTGGTTCATACAAAATTTCAGCCATTTGATTCAACTATATAAAGGACAAGAGGACTGGAGTGCTACAGGCCCTACCAAAAGGACTCTACACATTTCAGAATGGAGATAGAGTAGGGTTGGTGGGACCTCTACACATTTCACAATGGAGGTATAGTACGTGTGTAAAGGTATTTATATGCTGGTACCGTTTATGTTTCAGATAAAGGTACTTATAAGCCTTCAGACACCTGAAGTGAATTATATGTTATTCCCAGTTAGGAGGGAATTTGAGTTAAAACAAAAGGTGTGTAAAGACAGGTCAAACAAAATCCAAAGTTATTTCAAGCAGGTCAGATATAATCCAAAGTTATTTCAAGCCAGAGTTGAGCATAACTATGCAACAAGTGAGAAACAACACATTAACTGTAATTGGCTTCAAAATAATAACTCTAGGTCATAATCATAATCAAGTACCGCCTTTTCCCAACTATTTGGGGTCGGCGATCTTGCTCCTCCATTGAGGCTTGTTTTGGGCTACCTCTTTTGTAAGAGATAGTAAAGTCAAATCCTTTTTTTATTAACTCCATCCAAGTTCTCTTAGGTCACCCTCTCCCTCTTTTAGCATCATTTACATCGGGCATCTATCGGTCTTCTTTGCATATGCCCATACCAGCTTAACCTACATTCCCTCAGCTTTTCCCTTAAATGAGCTACCCCTAAACTCCCACGAATATATTGATTTCTAATCCTATCTCTCCTAGTCACTCATCCACCTTAACATTCTCATTTTGGTTGCATTCAACTTATTAATGACTTCTCTTTGGTGCCCAACACTCCACTCCATAAAATATTGCAGGCCTAATGGCTGTCCTATAGAACTTACATTTAAGCCTTTTTAGAATACGCCTATCACACAACACTCCCGACGCTGCCCTCCACTTTACCCACCCCGCATTTATCCTATAACCTCCATACCATTAGAGAGACCACTTTCATCACATTCAATTCATTTTTCCCATTATGTTATTGGTGAATATGGAAAATCCTAAATGGTGCAGACAAAGGCATTTTGGGTGTGCGATGAGGCAAGGTGTTATGATCCTACGTCTATTAGGATTAGGATTAGCCTACTCCTATGTCAATTAGGACTATAGCTTAGGGTCTATCCTATGCCAACTAGGATTATGGCTTAATAGCTTATAAATATGTAAAGGGGTCTTCCCCAATGGATTACCAAATCAATGATCAATGGCATAACTTATTTTCTAGTTTAGTTATTGGTCTTTCTTAGTCTTAATCCTACTTTTCTCCCCTTTCTTCTACGATGGATTCCTTTGTAGATGACGTTCTACATCATTGGTATCGGAGCATTCGTTCCTACGGACTATTACACGTGCAGCATGTCTTACGATCACTTAAAGCCAAGTGGAAGCGAGAAGATGAAGAGAGGTACGCATACCAAAAGCGACGATATGAAGAGACGCACGCCCAATGGCAAAACCCTGTCCCGGTTCCGAGTGCTGCCGGCGCGGCTACAGTTCTAGACACTCCACTGCCATTGCAACCTCCTATGCTTCCGCCATGGAATTATGAAGACAACTTGGCAAAGTTGAAGCAAGAAATCGACGATATCTTCGACGAGCAACGAGCAGCACTCCAGAAAATTTTCACATCGCCAGTTCATCCGTTGCCGACTACACCCGAACTTGCTACGGAAGTCCAGCCCATCTTCCTCCTTCCCACGTCAATAGAAAATCCACCGGAATAGATTGAAGACCTGCTTCTCTGTCCTGCACTCATCGACAAACCCATGCAAGCAGACGTCGACAACACCGTTGCCAAACCGCGACGAATCTCTACCCAAGATGCTCGACGGGTGACCATACCTATCGATTATGCCCAGCCGCAACAAAATCGTTCTCATGGCCATTCTGTGCGAACACGCAATGGTGGCCGGCTGCCTCTTTCCGTCGCAAGTCCTGGCGGGTTCTCAATTGACCCCGGAGGAGTCCTTTCGGCCAAGACGACAGTGACATCTGGCTTGCCGCCACCTGATCCACCAACAAAGCCCCATATTTTTGTCATCCCCGATCGCCGCCTTTTGCAGTTTCGATGCCTACACCTCCGCCGAAGCCGCCTCCTACACGCCGCCCTTCGACCACTACCGTTGCCACTCCCTTCACCGTCGTCGCATGGAACCTCCACTCGTCTGCTGCAGTCGTTTCCGCCACCAAAGCCGTCACCTTTAGGTTTGCCGGCTTCCTTCAACCCCCATCGCCGCCAAGATCCGACTCTGCCTCTTGTCAAACCACCGCCAGAGCTACAGATTTCTCCGTCACCGCCACCGCTTGGGCCTCTGCCTACGATTCCGATAACTCCGCCTCCACCGACGTGCCGTCTTCTGTGACTCCGTCTCTGTCGATGCCGCTCTGTTTCCTGAGTTCAAAAGCTCTGTTTCACGAACGATGCCACGAAGGAGATGATGCCCTTGGGTTGGTTCAAAAGCTGGATCAACAGCCTAACCCTTGGGCTAGTTCACCAGTGCCTGGTTCAACCTTGGTTCAAGCTATATGCCTCGGGTTGGTTCAGCAGCCCTATAAAAAAAAAGACAGGTTTTGTGTGGCCATTATTGGTTCCAAGTTTTCTGGACGACATACTTTTCAGCACACAATTCGTTTGGGTTTCACGCATTTCAATGTTGTTGAGTTTTTCGCATTCCTACCTTCGTTGGAAAACAGACAAGAGCACCTCGAGGACGAGGTGATGCAGAAGCGTTGGTGGAATGTTATGATCCTATGTCTATTAGGATTAGGATTAGCCTACTCCTATGTCAATTAGGACTATAGCTTAGGGTCTATCCTATGCCAACTAGGATTATGGCTTAAGAGCCTATAAATATGTAAAGGGATCTTCCCTAATGGATTACCAAATCAATGATCAATGGCATAGCTTATTTTCTAGTTTAGTTATTAGTCTTTCTTAGTCTTAATCCTACTTTTCTCCCCTTTCTTCTATGATGGATTCCTATGTAGATGACGTTCTACATCACAAGGGGAGCCAAGAATACCTAAAAATTTTTGTGCTACCCCTTATGCCGCCTCATGCAAAGAGGTGTTTTCACATTCTTTTGAATATCAATTTTCACTTGCCCTTTCTCCTATTGGATATTATAATACAGTGTGTTATATTCCTTATTTCACTTAATTTTTTCTACATACTTGAAAAGAAAGAACACTCACGCCTTCAGGCCTACATTATGCCTGCTTAGAAGAAATTGCCTCAAAGATTGCCTCCTGACTTTTTCGCCATTGATTCTTCACAAACATTTGTTACTCTTAGTGGTGTACTACCCCTCCATACTTCCACATTCTAACAGGTAAGAGAGGCATAGATTAACAGTCACATTGTATTTAATTCAATACACAGCTCTCTTCGGGTTGTATAATTTAAATATCAGGTTCATCTGAAGTGGGTTGCACATATAAGAGGAGATATAACAGAACATGACACAATAATGCCAAATTTATTTGCAATTGACACCTGTTCACACCCAGTACAACATCAGTGTTTATATGTAAGCAAATATTAAATAGCAGCAGACAAAAAAGTTCAAAAGAACAAAAAGATCAAAGATAAACATACATGCTTTCAGAATGTCGAGAGAAAGGAATATACACGAAGGAAAAAATACATCCTAACAGACAAGAAATAGAAGGCAGAACATTAAAAAAGAACATAATAATAATATTAATGTAAATAAAAAAGGAATGGCAAATTTTATGAGGAAACTTCACAAAAAACAGTAACTTCTCAAAAAGGAGCTAAATTCTTTGATGCCATGTTTTTTACTTAGCCATGAACATAGATTCAAACTATAACATCAAACATGAACTTTGATACAAACTAAGAGATAGAAAAGCACAAACCACATCAAGCACAAACATATAGCTAATTTTGTGAAGTACAAAACTTGGTAAAAGTTCAAGAGATGTGCAGGGTGGTAGCCTCCAGCTAGAGAACAAGTTACCCAAGTCTACCCCAACCAATAGCTCAGGATGTCGACAGCCCAAGCCACAACTAAGAATAAATTAAAGAAGCCATCTACAAAAAGTTACTTGCCAACTCCTACCATTAAAAAAAACTTAACCAAAGTTCAATAAATCATTGGATACAAAAGACAGGTGTTATCACCTTTGCTCTAGAGTAGGCCCATCCTTAGCACCAGTATAGCGCCTTTCAGCCAATCTCAAAAGAATACGGGCTGCTAGTTCATGTTGTCTCTTCAGAACATAATATTGAGCCAGAAGCTCAAGATATTTAGCATTATAAGTGGAAGCATCAGGCTTAAGACCGACTGGAGAAGATGTAGCCGTTACTGCAGAAACTGCTCTAACCTATAAAAAATCAACATAACGACAGATTAGAAATGTAATATAAATCTAGCCAAAAATCATTGAAATGGAAACTTGGACAAAGAGAGTTGAAGAGTATAATATTATGAGACCTCTTGTATTGGCTGACGGCCAGCATTCTGAAGGAAAGGTACCAAATCCGGACCTCCATATTCCAACAGTTCCTTCTCGAAACCAAGATCAATCATGGTACGGTACAAATGCTCATGGAAGGCTTTGTCTGGCCACTGAACACTAAGAAGCACAATCTGGCGTATATATTTGCTTCGAGATGTCTGATCAAGGCCAGATCTTTTAACATTTTTTCCATCAGATCCGCCAAACTCTTTCTGAGCAGTTCCAGTTTCATCTTTAAGAGCACGAAGAGCATTGGTGACTATGCCATAGCACAGCTCACGTCTGGCCATTGCATTTTCTCGCTGGCTTTGATCGATTTGTATATTAAGTGCATCACCCATTGGATCAAGGGACTGAGCCTTCTGAAGAGGCAAGCGGACTACGGCTTCATAAAACCTGAAGAAATCCAGAGGTCATATACTAACAAATTAATCCTTATAATAACTAAGTGACTAAGGATGCATCACAAGGGGCATAGGCAACATGGGTTCAATATTTTTTTGCTCTGAAACAGAAATTGCATCATTATCCACTTTGCTGGTTTATAGTAAGTTTATATACAACAAAGAAACAGGAATTGCATCATTTCTGCCGGCTCTGCCAGATTATTGGTATCAAATGCATCCAGAACAGTTTGTAAAAAAAAGATCCTGAACTGGCCTATTTCTGTAGAGTGACAATATTACTTTTCACCATTGCAGCAAGACACATGGTAAAAATTTCCCAAGCCTCATGCATTATTCGCTTATAAGCCAAAGGAAGAAAAAAATTATAAAAGGAAAAAGAGCTTTGATAATTACTGGAAATAAAAAAGAGCAAGTATTAATCACAGTGATGATAAAAAAAAGTTAATATAGGCTAACCTCAAATCCTCAAAACGTTTGCATATGGCACTCAAATCTGCAGATTCTGGCACCCTGGTCAAAATGTTGAATGCATCTCTAGCAAGCTTTTCTTTCTCATCAGGATCAGGAATTAGAGCAGCTCTCTCAAGACATTCCACTGCCAAGAAGAATTTGTAGTCGGATTCATTATAATAGCTAGGACAACCCTCCCGAAGTTTTGCACTGATGTCATCTACTGTTCCTCGTCCATCAGGTCCAACATAATACTAGAACGGTAGAAAATGTGTCAAGATATAGAATTCTCATTTCAAATACAGCACAAAGCAAGATATAGAACCTAAATTTATGACAAATGAATATAGGACAATCGTGGCAGCACAACATTATTCATTGCATGGAAACTGGCTTAATTAGATGCAAGTAGAGCAAAACAATCAATTTACTGGTACATAATTTCTAAAGGAGCTCTCTCATAATTTAAAAAATAACTAAAATAAATAAAGTTACACGTACTCATCCTCAAGCCTCTTCTAATTATACATGCACTTACATCTCTCTCACCCTCCACCATTACCCATTACCACCCTACAACTCTCCTGTCTCTTATATTTTATGGGACATATTCTCCTGTCTCACATTCTCAAATTAGACACAGAATTTGTCCTGAAATCATAAGCTAATGTTTTATAAATCATTCTCACAACGCATTCAATAGAAAATCTTTCAGACATTTCCAATAAAATGTACAGTCACGAATGGGTAAAAAGGTTTCTACAATTTCAATCGAAAGCGGTTTTGACTAGGGCTGCATCTTGGGCCTCTGCTATACCCGACCCTACCCGAGATTCCTAAACCCGACCCTACCAGAGATAAAACCCACAATACTAGAGAACCCGAGATAGAAACCGAGATTTTAATAAAATAATTAATATAATTACAAAAATCTTTAATAAAATAATTTATATAATTATAATAATAATAATAAAAATTGTATATATTAAAAAATAAGGAATTTAAATGGTATATCTCAGGTAGGGTGGTTCTTGGGTATTTCAAAGCCAAACCCAACCCGACCCGAGATAGAACCGGGTTTTTAAATCTTGGAACCGACCCTACCCTAGATAGGACCCGACCCGACCCGGGTCAATGTCGGGTCGGTTCCATCCGTGTTGGGTCGGGTCCGGTTTTTTGGTGCAGCCCTAGTTTTGACAGAAAATTGGCTTATTTCCTTTCAAATGCATATCTTGGGCAATTAAGGGGTTGTCTATTAACCAACTAACTTAAAGGTGCAAAGGAAAGAAATTTTCTTTTCAATCTTAGACAAACAAATAAATGAAAAAGAAATTTTGAAACTATAGATCGCAGAGCGAGAGAGACGTCTGCAGAAGGTATAGAGAAAGTAGTATTGGGTTTTACTTATGTTACTCTCTAAGTGGGCAGGAAAAGATCAAAATTTAGTATTGTTTGGCATACTTTTCTGTAGTAAAAAGTGCATTATAGCAAATTTATAAAGCCGTACTGTCAACCTTTACTTATTAATAACTACCAAGATGCTACACTTCACCATCAGAAAGAAGGACAATTTAAAAGTACAGCATCAGAAACAATTAGCCTCTATTGAATTGATGACAAGAAAACCAATATACTTCCTCTATCCCGCATTAAGTGTCCCCAATGTAGTCCATTTCAAAAAACCAAATAGTATACTTAATGTGGGATGGAAGCATTTACAAGAACATAAACAATTGACAGGCTTGCATATAAAGTAGGCTGTAACTCTCAAATACCTCCATGAGTGCAGATATAAGCCTTGTAGCAAGGTGATCTCCTTCTTCAGAGCAAACAAACTGATGGAATGTCAACTGAACTATCTGTTGCTTTGTATTACCATCGAAGTTCTGAACCAATCGAGTCACATGATGCTGGCAAATAAGTTGTAGTAGAAAGAGAGCTTCACTAGACCTTCGAAGCAACCTCCTAATACATTCAATTCCTCTCACCTGTATAACAAACTTCACTATTAAATTAAGATTGTTGGAATGTACATACATAGAAACTGATGCAGGAAAAAAATTCTGCCTGCGAGAATCATAGAAATGGAGGATAGATAGAACCCTGGGAGTCTGCAGCAAGGGAAATCCTGCACAAGAAGGAGTTTAACTCCCGGAGTAAACAAATGGAGGCGTGGTGGGAGTCCCCACAATCACAGTTCAAAACTTCTCAGCAGAAGAACAATTAAATACACTGAAATCATTGGAGCTTTCAATCATGTCCATGCCAAAAACACAGAAAAACAAGGTAAATAAAATGGCTTTTTCCATGCAGGACATCTGTCCACATACAGGGAATAGAAGGTAACCTGCCACAACCTGTGTGTTTAATTTTTAAAGGCTGGGGAAGGGTACAGGTTAGCAATAAGTATTAGATACTGGTGTAACATGATAAACCTCTGGAAGCTTATTAAAGCAAATATAAGTCGGCCTATGCATCACGATCACAGCTATGCGTAGAGCAAATTTATATGAGAACCCCTACACATGGAAAGGAGGAGATGGCAGAGGAAAAAAATATTAAGTGGACACATAGTTCTAACTTTAAGACTCACATTCTTCCACTATAACGGCCAGAGGTTCACATAACTAATTAATTGGATGCACCAAAAACTAAATCAAAACTGCAAGCCCTAATCCTAGTGATCCTCTTCCAAACTCCATCAAATTTACAGCAGCTAACACAACCCAACCCACGCCACAATTTGGTCTTACATTCAATGGAAACCTGAACAGACTTGGGTATCCAAATTCCAATTTAGGGGTCCTTTCAAATGAAAACCCCATGGATTACTTCAAAACACAATACACATATTTTAGAGGTATACTATAATCTAAATACGTAAGTAGTTTAATCAAAACATTTTTTCAAAAAAAAAAAAAACAGTTCTAATCAGATTGCTGAACTCTGATTTTAAAATCCCATCAGAAGCAAAAGCCCAGGACTCGAGCTTATTGACTCCAATAACTAGATCCAACTCTGAATCTGCTCCATCTGAAACTACAGACACCCCTAGTAGATCCCATTGAGGTGGGACCCAGAAATCAAAAACAATTCCAATTACCCAAAAAATCAACACAATTTCAGCCAAATAATGGCCTCAATTGTCCAGAAAGTTGTTAAATCATATACAAGAGTAAGGTATGATTTAAAAACTGAAGTAACGACAAATATGATGATGCTTAGCATCAGCATCATTCAGAGCCAACATCCTCCTACAGCCCAGACTTCTAAAGACGCTGCAGGTTAAAAGTAAAAGAAGGACTTTATGTACAAAAACTTAAGTACATCCCAAATGCAATTACCGTCACTTAAAAGGATACATTAATTTGTCCTTTCAGATACTATTTTCGAAAGAGTTTGAACCCTATCCCCATTCCAGATAATTAATCTTCTCCCATCCCAATAAACTTCACCAAGCAATCATGTTTTATCAGATAGATTTGCAATATAAACCTTACAGCATGACCTAGATTACATTAATATAAGAAGAGCCCCTCAGCCATACTTTAGGATTGTCTTTAAGAAAGTAAAATGACACAGAACCTCTCAAGCAAATATAGCATTGCTAATGATAAGGCCTCACTCATGCGCGAGTCAATGTGGAAAAGCGGAATGAAATTAGTCACCTATAGATGTCTCATTCTTAATGGCATTCTGAGGACTAATACAACCATAACAGACTTGCAAACATGTGCATGCTTGAATGTGCAGACACAACAACAACGGGCAAGAATATCAAACAATGTGTGTAAAAATAAGCAGTTGAAAAAAGTGCAGCAGATTTAATGTTACTAACCTCCATAGCTGCCAATTCAGCCGGACTATATGGAAGGCGCTGCCGTTTATTGGCTGCAGCACCATCAACTGCATCAATACTCCTAGAATAAGGACCGAACAAGTTTCTCTCCAGATCCCGATCACCAACTCTCGTACTATACAAAATGGACCCAGTAAAATCGCCAATACCAGCAACGCGCCCATATAGTCCTTTTCTTTGGTTCCGTCTAAACCTTAAAAAGAGTTCCAGAGATCGAAGCTTGCTTTCAAGAACTTGCATGGCCACTAGAGAGAGCCTGCAAACTATCACTCCAGAATCAGAACTAGGCTCACCTCTAGAAACCATAATTGGAAGCTCCCATACGGGAAAAAGCAGCCTCGATGCACATAAACAAAGCCCTTCATGGGCCCCAGAAAACACAGGCTCAGCCTCTTGGACAACCTGCCCCATGCCAGGAGGAATTCGTGAGTTAGACATTGCAGTACTAACACTTTCAAGTTGAGGCATTCCAACAACTCGCGGGTCCTCAAATGCTTCTGCTGCCTTTTCAGCCACAGTGTTGCTAATTAGACCTTCATCCACGTTGACTATCTTGGCTGCCAACATCAAACACATGGCTGCAGCCTCTCCAGCACCAAAACGACTGAAGAAGTCATCTAATACAGATCTGGGAGCACTAGATTCCAATAGCCTCCTGAGAATATCCACAGGCCTGTTAAAAACTAATTCCATCAGGCCCATGGTACTGAATACAACAACCCTTCTTCTAGGTAAGATATGTTGAATTGCCAAATCACCCCGAGCCCATAATTTTCCAGACACGTTTTCACAATTTTCACCAAATGATTCAGGAAACTCCGCGTCCATGTATAGCAGTTGAACTGCAGCTGCGGCATCAGGTAAAGGCAAAATATCAGCCGCAGTAAGCATTCTGCCCTCAATTGGTAAGGAAGCCACAGACTCTCTTAGGGCCCTGACATTTCTTCCTCCCATACCCAAGTTAGCTGTCTGTGTAGATGGTGAACTAGAATCCTTATTTACAATGAAAAGAGAGGACATGGTGGAAGGTGAAGAATCTGAAAGGACAAGCACTCCAGAAGAATAATAAGCTGCTTCAACCTTTAAAATAAAATCCTCAGCATTGTTCCTAGCAGTTTGAGATATGGCCCCAAACGGGATGCCACTGCTTAGTCCCAGAGGAGGAGAAGGCCGAGTTGCTACAACTTTCAAACAGCTAGGTCTCTGATGAGCAATACTTAATCCTGCTAAACTTCCAACAGAACCATTACTTCCACCAGATGGGGCAGTGGTAAGAAACAATCTTCTACCATCTGATAAAACCACAACAAGCTGGAGCCATTTTGATTCAAGAGTAGATAAAGGTGAAATGCGGACAATAGATGGCTTTGCTGACTGAGCATTTGCTCTGGCCCCTGCAGTCCGACGTGTTCCATCCCTTTGATCAATAAGGTTTCGCTGTTCTGCAACTTTTTTGAGAGGGCCCTTACCATTAGCCCCAAGATCAAATACCTGAAGCTTCATTTCTTCTGTTTGTGCATACAGTATATGCCTTTCATTATCTACGGCCATGTCAATGATGGGATCGACAGTGCCAAACTTCAGAGCATTTGGTAACACCCACCTGAAGGGAAGAATAGCCGATATCAGAGGAATGGTGGCATTAAATATTTATGCAAGAAACCTCAAGAGAATCCTGTATATGTTGGCAGGGCAAACGAGAGAATGAATAATTATAATTCTTGCAGGCCAAAACAAGTTAATCAGAGGAAATCAAGTTCTCGTGTTGGCCTTGAACCGGCGACAATAAGGAAGCAAAATAATACAGATTGCGCACATAGAGAAAAGGATAAGGTAAACATCAGCAACCAAAAAGAAAGGGTGATTCTTTTCAGCACCCCAAAATTTCTCAGTAACACCCACTTTCATAAGAAGAGTTGAAAAAAAGTCATGTTTTCTCGCATCTCACTATTGGACGGTGGGATTCCACCGACAGAAATGGCAGTTGATGTCAACCGTTTCAGTGAGTTCAATCTAGCGGTAGGGATCCACCGTTATATATTTGACAGTAGGGTCCTACTGTCAAGATACCGAGGATCTGACAGTGGAATCCTACTGACAAGATCGTGAATGAGAATAGTGTGGTGTTACTCAGCAATTGTAAAAAACATTGGGTTCTATTGAGCACATGGTGTTACTGAGAAAAACTAGGGTGAACCCAAAAGAAAAAGTTGCAGACCTTGATATGAAACTACTCAGCCCTGCAGTAAGGCAAACTTTTCTACAACGCTTTTGCCAACCAGAGCCACTTGTATACTGCATCTCATAAATATGACCATCACGGCCTGCCATAAGAATTTGACCTTTATTTGTACAGGTAATGCAAGTCATAGCAACGCCATCAGATGGTATAGAGTATTCAGGTAAAGGCTGCAAGGTGATTTCTGCATATGGGTCACCTCCATCTCCACTCTCAGAGCAGCATACACCAAGGAGGATTAACTAATTACATAGCAGATGCATCAGTAATTCCAATCAGCACAAAATGTACAATACATAAAAGATCATGAACATTTTTGTGTACTAAAGAGAAAAACATCAAAAACTTTTTGCAAAGCAAATGCAAATCCTATATGAAAATAAAGAACACATTGATCACTAGTCAGCAACGAACAATAGGGAAAAAATCCTTGATAATGTCTGAAATCATGATTTTTTACAAAGCAAATACCCTAATATTTGTCGAAAGGTTATATACATTTCTCCCAATCACTGTTTCCACTATCTGAATATCAAAAAGTTAAGCAGAATACCGCAAGAGATACAAATTGGTGATAAACACAATGAAACCACAATATACTCAAGTTCTTAAATAACTTGCACTGCATTATGTATATTGCAAATATTCCAGTTTTATTCCGAAGAAGCTTAAGATAGCAAAATAATATACCAGAATGGATCAATATTTACATGTAATACTATACAGTATAAATCCTAATTTACAACTACTCCCTCCGTCCAAAATCACCTGTCTGCATTAGAAAACCAAAATTAACTGATTTTAGTTCACTTTGGTTTTCTAATGCAGACAGGTACTATTGGACAGATGGAGTAGAAGAAATGGTTAAAGCAGAATGCTTTTCAACATTTTGTAAGAGAGGAAAACCCTCTTTCAAGATTTGAGAAAAAATGGCTGTTTCCACGTATTAAGTTGTACTTTCTTTACGCTTTCAAAAGAGTAAAATCTCATTAAGTATTAAAAAATTGTATTTCGTCTCTACAAAAAGCTCAAACCACTAACAATTACTATCGTAAACCCATGCTTTATTCACGTTATACAAAGCCAAATTGCGATTACTAATCATGTACAACTTGCCAGATTTACTCCCAGATATATCTCCTACTGCCCACGAATTTTTGGATCTATTGTGTCTATTTAACTAACAAAGGAAAAAGGATAAATTCAATTTGAACAAGACATTGATAACATACAATTACAAACCAGGGAATTCTTGCATAGGCAAATTACAGGAATCCTAAAAATTTACAAATCTAAGGTACACAGAAATTCACAAGAACTTAATGATACCAATCAGTGTTCAAAAAGCACCATTGACAAGCCCCTCAAGGCAAAGTGTGACTAGTGCCTCCAAGTCACTAACATAAGTGTAAAAAATAAATGTGTATGCCTCATCCAATGCAAAATTCAAAATTTTACAAATTTAGTCCAGGTGCATGCCTCAAGTAGATACAATCTCTTGATTCTATAGAAAAATGCATTGCTTTTCAACTTTTTTACTTCCATATATACACTGTTATAGCATATTATATATCTATACTTCACACAGAAAGGTCTATGCCACACTTTTTTTAAGGCAAAACACTTCCTCTCGCACCACACACCTTTCACACAATTGATACCAATAAAATTCGTTAATGATGCATCAAATATTTTGCAAAATTTAAATTTTAACTAGCTTAATAATGTTTTTGTAACAATTAGAATAGTAAAACTGGAAACCAAACTTAAAATTGTGTAAGCGCATCTGCCAATTTACATCTGTATGAAGACTGATTCCTAAAAGGTAACATACCCATTCACACTCTGAAAAGTCAAAAACACTATAACCAGGTAAAGGTGGACCAATTAATTTAAGCAATTCATGGGGTCTGTGGCTCGATCATCTATGGCTCCGCTCACTGCATGTGGATTACATGCGAGAATAGAACTGAAAATGGTCCAAACATGACCATAGCTCCAAATTTCTTGCCCACCAACACTATGTCCTCTCCCATTTCCCAAGGTCCCACCTTATTAACTACCGAGCGACATCCAATTTTTGGCAAAGTGAAAAGAATCAAAGTTTCTAAAATAACATACAGAATACATCAAACACAGAGTTTCCATCAACGTTCATCATGCGCATCCATCAAAGTTGTCAATATTGCAAACTGGGTCAGTCATTATCTAATTTTCAGTGCCAGAAAGAGCATGCTCCAAAAAATCAAATAGAACCTAAGAATACCTGTCAAATCTTCTACATTAAACTATTTTTTTCAGAAATCCAAGGAGAGAAGAATGTGAAAAAAGCTTTTATCCCTAAGAATAGTACCCTTGGCCTAAGACTGTCCTTCTAACTTTTAAGATGTTTGCCACTAATACTACATATGATGTTGTGAGAAAGGATAAGTCTATTACATATCCAGGTTACCTCATGTGGCCTTGAAAAATGTTGTAATAAAGTGACCAGAAAAAAACGAAAAAAGGACTATTGATGACGGTATGAAGTTTTGAATTAATTGAATCTTGTCCATATTGTATTGATATTCTCGTAAAACAAAGATATAATTAAATAGCTGCCAACACCAGCAGGTTACATACGGTTCCCAATGATGGAGAACCAGAACACGTGGGACAACAAAGATTATGCATGAACATACCTCAAGAGGAGTAGCCAATACAATAAGGTACTGAATGGCTTCCGCAAATATGTGAGGCTTAGTTTTGACAAGACCCACAGCACTGATTGCTTGCTCTTCTCCACTGTACTCAGGGCACTGACCATCCCTAACAAAATAGAAACATAAGGCAACCTTAAAGTTCATTTTTTTTATATCTATAATCTGCAAAAAGACTTAAAGGTTAGCTTAAAAGCTCATACCAGTTGCAAAGGATATGTCATAGTCAAATGCAAATTGCAAAAACAGTAGGTAAGGTTCAAATTGATACAACAATAGTAGCAAATAATTACAATAAGAACAAAAAGTATATATCACAATACCATTACTAGCTCCCCAAAAGAATAACTCTTGCTAAGATGAAGATGTGTATAAATAAAGATTTATCAGCTTGAGTCAAATCTTGCAGATACTAAAAAAAGAATCGCCACAAGGCACAAGTCACTTCGCCCTCCAGTACGACAGTTGATCCTCAAGTGGCACTAATGAGCATAATGATAGCTTAACCTTGCATTACAATAGACCTCAAGGAACCAACTGTTCAAGTTCATATTCTCAACTATCGATCTTCTGGTCCAGTATATGAACAGTTTCTAAATTCTAACTATTTAATGACCTGCAATTCTCCCTGATATAAGAAATGCCACTGGGAAGGTTTTTTTAACTATCCA
This sequence comes from Houttuynia cordata, assembly GCA_039654745.1. Classification (NCBI taxonomy): domain Eukaryota; kingdom Viridiplantae; phylum Streptophyta; class Magnoliopsida; order Piperales; family Saururaceae; genus Houttuynia; species Houttuynia cordata. The sequence continues at coordinate 4,029,742 of CM077504.1, forward strand.
TGGCCTATTACCTATAACTAAAAGATATACTCCCTCAGTCCCATGAAGCTTGTCTGCATTGCAAAATGATTGAATTTTATTAGACTCTAGGGCCCGTAAAAAAGGAGAGTTTTTTTGTCTTGAGGAGCAAACACAGCCACATAATATTTGACCCGCAGGCGAGCTTCATTGGACGGAGGGAGCATAATAAGGATCCTTTAGACGGACTATACTCTGTAGTACACAACAATGGTCCCAGGATAATCGATAACCAATGAAAGAGACGATTCCCACAAAAAAATAAAAAAACACTTGAGGCAAGAAAGCATAAGCTTGTCATTAGAGAGGAAGTCTAACCATTTATCAAAGCGCCATAAAAAGAGCGAATTGTCGACGGATGCCCACGCGCGCCTGATCTCAGGGAAGATCCCACACAATGCAGTCCCTTCCCCACCCGCAGCATTATACCTTTCCACGAGAACATGAGGCAGCTCCATCGTCCCCGCAACCTCAACCAAAGGCGGCCACTGAACAACAAATCCACATCACCATCACCACACAAAATCCTCCAACTAGAAAATCGAACTCCTGAAGTCCAAGAAAGAGAAGCACTAGTAGTAGTAGAAGTACCTCCTTCGGGTGGGGGGAGTAGGGGTGGGAGGCGTAGCGGGAGGCCTCGAGGGCCTCCTCGAGGTCGAGCTGAGCGGCGGCGTCGCGGCTGATCCGGTCGCTGACTAGCCGGCCGGCGGTGGACACGTCGGGCCCCACCGTCTCATCCTCCCACGACATGCTCGGCGGCGGCGCCGGGAATAGGAGCGGCGGAAAGGAAGGGTTTTTGGAGGGGTTTCTGGCTTTGGCACGGTATTGGGACTCTTTTGCGAACGTTTTAAGTGGGTCCCGCGGGTTTGGGTCGCGAATTTGGTAAGCGAAGGGTGGACCGGGCTTGGGTCGGCCGCGAAATAGGTTGCCTGGTCCGGAAAGTAGCGCCAACACCATTTTTACCAACTTAACAACAGAAATTATAACTCCCTCCGTCCATAATAACCTGGCAGCATTTCAAAATGGGTTGAATTTATTGGCCTGTAAGGCCCACAACATTTCAAGCCTGCACATACCCGTGGACATGCATATTCATGAGGATCTATTGGCCCCTTAGGGAAATCCAGTCACTTGATTCTGAAATCATAACTTACCGATAAAAACTTTCTGAAATTATAATTTTTCAAATGTGGCCAGGTTTTTTGCACCAAAGGTGTGAAAAACAATGCCAAATCGACAGTTATTGTGGATACAGTATTTAGTTAGATGATTATATATGACGGGAGGAAGCATAAAATGCCACCAAAATGCACAATTCCATGTTTTGAACAACTTTATTACTCCCTCCATCCAGAATTATTATCACCGTAAGGTTTTCCAAAATGAATTTTCATTTTGGAAAACCTTACGTTGATAATAATTCTAGATGGAGGGTATATACTATATATACACTTCCTTCGTCCCAATTACAAGCTCCATCGAGAAAAATGTGTCCCAAAGTACATGCTATTATTCGGTCTATTGGACTATGGTTCCCACCACTTGATAAAAATGTGCATTTCTACCGATGATAGCTATTAATTTAGGACTGATGGAGTAATAGATTATGCCAAAAGAAAAGCCTTGCTTAGGCAAATCAAAGACGTGTTGCTAACCTGAATCATGATAAAACGGATGTTAAAACTATGTTACTATATTCAAAGGAAGTTAGTACTTAGTACCCTTACGGAGATTGGGCCTACTAAACTCATAATTGTGAGATTTTTTCCTTCTGACATCTTGGGCTGTTGGGCAGGTCCACACACGGCACTCTAGTGATGGAGAAAATTATTTAGTGGTATTGAAGGCTCAGGTCGAATTATCAACCACAATTCACAGCATTATTGCTCACTTGTCCAGGTAATTTATGGCTACTGGCTGGGAGGACAATGTCAGGAGCTTGGAAAAATTTCTCCTAGTGATGGAAATAGGACCTATCGGAATGGAGGCCCATAAGAATTCTGTTGTAATATGGATACGGTGAGCCCCGCAATCAATTGTTTGCTCGTGTAGGAGAAATAACATTTTCTCATTGAGAGAAGATTTTCTTTAAGAAAATGAGAGGTGCTTGAGTCATGAGGACCGACTAGAAGGACCCAGGCAACTAACCTCTTAGAGCACTTACCCTGCCGCCAATCCTCTTAAGTACAAAGCCCACCAATCATATGCACTAGGTAAGGGGCCATTTGAATTCAGCTCCATCCACTTCTAAAAATCCAATTGGTTAGTGGATTTTTTCATGTTTATTTTTCATGCTCTAAACGGCCCCTAAGTCGAGGCATAATCCTGAATGGGTGGCCAAGAGACTGGTTGTTTGAGCCTAAGCCTTCGGTTTCAAGAAACTTGTCCTGGCCATCACACCAACACACTATTGTCTAGCATACGAGAAGAAAAAGTGGACATTGTCAATTGCATGATGGAACAAACTTATCTTAAAGTTAGGCAAAAATAATAATTTGAATCCGATCATTAGTCATCATGATCCCTTGGCTGCCGTTCCATCCTTGGCCTACCTAAAGGGTCCCACTCGCATTTAAGCTGAGGGTTGGTAAGGACTCTGAACGGAGAAGGCATTTAACTAGAAGCTGATAACTGTACAGCGGTGATGTGGCGGGTATTCGTTGGGCTATGTAAAGCCCATATTGGCACTTGCACTGCCAAGCGACACCCGGCCCCATTACACAGTCAGTGGATGTCAACCATCCGTGTAATTTCAGATGTATGGGGGAATAGGGTGGCTAAACCTTAGGGTGGCGATCTCCTCATCCTATCATTTTTCTACTCGGATAAGCTCCAAATTTAGGCAAATTTGGTTTTAGTTTGCAAGGTCTTTGTTTCAAGTTTTCAACAAAATAAAATAATTATAAAGTGGGTTCTTAATTGCTCTGTCAAATCCAGTCCAACTTTATTCCTGGGAGTTTTTATAGATGCAAAGAGAGAAAACAGGAATTGTTTGAGGAGAGAGTTGTGGCCGTCTTTCCCCCACGTGGCAAATAAGAAACAAACTCTTCTTGAATCTTTGTATGTACAATGTCTTGAATCTTGCTAACATGACTGAAAAAGACTCATTTCACATGATTCATCTTTTATGAAGTACTTCCATTTCAATTTCAAGCCCAAAATTAGTGCACAAGCACGACAAAGTGGTCCTAAATTTTATTACCTTTTGACAAGCCCATGCCAAAATTTGTTGTGACCACCACGTGAACGGTGAAACCACAAATTTGTTGTAGGAGCAGGACTGGCTTGTTGTACGTCAATCAAATTATAATCAATACACTTTGATCATCAAAATGTCCAAGCCTAATAATTTCGTAAAAATTTCGAAGGCTCACAAGTCATAATGTGAATCCTTGCTTTGCTTGTTCCATCAGGGTCCACCCAAGTTAATGCTATAATCAATTCTCGACCATGTCATCATCTTATGTAACTTGCAAGTTGCATTTTCATACCTTGTGGCGTCTCGCCGACCTTTTGGAGATAGATTGAGTTTGAGGTCTATTGCAACACCATCAAGATCATTTTATTTTCTTAATTTGTAAGTATTATCTTGGTATTATGCTATGGTATGGGCATATGCAAAGAAGACCTTTAGATGCCCCTGTGAGAATATTAGAAGGGATCCAGGTAAACGATGCTAAAAGAGGGAGAGGGAGACCTAAGAGAACTTGGATGGAGCTAATAAGAAAGGATTTGACTTTACTATCTCTTACAAAAGAGGTAGCCCAAAACAGGCTGGAATGGAGGAGTAAGATCCGTATCGTCGACCCCAAATAGTTGGAAAAAGGTGCTAATTGATTATGATTATGATTATGATCTTGGTATTATGCTATGGTGTTAATTTAGAATGCTTCATTTTATACATAAAAAAGTAGGTTCCCTAGGGTTTATTTTTATTAAGTCCACTTTAATCTTCTGTACTCCTACATCGCATATTGAGTCTCTAATTTTGGACATTTTGGAAAACTAAATAGGATATTTAATGGGGCACGGAAGGAATAAATACTTATCCATACGGGGCAATTATGGGAGGGGTTTATAGACCGAACCCCAACTATGTTTTAATTCATTTTGGTTTTCTAATGAGGAAAGGTAAGTTTGCACGGATAGAGTATTATTTCCCTTGACGTGAGTAGGCTTGGGTAGAGGCGATGTGAGCTGTCGGATTCAGATCCAACAACAGAATATAAGAGGCGGACTGGTATATTTTGTCATCGCAAAAGGTAATCACGAAGAGCCAAATTTCAGCCAAAGTGGCTGAAACATCACATGCTTGATTGACTCCTTCTTGCGAAGGTACAAAACAAGTCTGTGCAAGCACCCCAAAAAATAAAAACAAAAATGTGGGCAGCAAAATTCTCCAAACCTACCTGCCACATCACGGTTGGAGGATTTTTTTGGGCAGATTATCACCTCCCTTTTGAAAACTCTTGTGTTCTTGTCACAAAAGAAATTATTAGGTGGCCTTGTCACACTACTAAGGGTGCCTGCCATGACTGTCAATCTCCAGGATCAACGGTGCACATGCTTTACGTTGTTTGAAACCTAAGCCCACACACCGTCAATCCTAGAGATCGAGGGCTCACCATGGCGGCGCCCGCCCTGGCATAAAATTGACGGCCGTTGTACCTAATAATTTCTCCATGTCACGTTGATGCAAATCCTAGTTGTCACGGGTGCATTGTACAAGTCATCGATTTCACTTTCATGGTGCCCATGTCTACTAGCTTATGTGGAGTTTTCTATAGCAACAACAGGTGATCGTAGTCCACGAGTATGTATTTTGTAAATATTCAAATTGATGGAATGCCAGCCAGGGTCAGGTAGCCGTTTGGTTAGATATCACACATCTCACTTGAGACAAAGCAAGGATCCAAACCAAACCAAATACGTAGAGGCTGCGTATTTGGAGAGTCTTGACTTTTGGACATTTTCCCAGCTCTCGCTTCTATCAGTAGTAGCTTTGCCAAGGACGGTGACCATGGAGAGAAGCAAGCCAAAAAGCAGCCACGACGAGCTGAACATCGTCAAGGCAGCAGCGTGGGCGTGGTACGAGCGTGCCGGCGAAGCGAAGGCAACCGAATTCGATCTCCATCGCGCGTGGCAGCCGCCTCCGCCTAGCCGCTACAAGCTGGAGGCCATGAGAGTTCCCGCGCCGCAGCATGGCCGTGCAAGCGAGTCAGTCATGGCAGAGTCGGCGGAGACGGAGTCGGTGGCGCTGCTTCCCACCCGGCGAGACTCGGCCCTCTTTGACGCATACGAGATTGCCAGGATCGCCAAGCAGCTGAATTCTTTATTGGAGGAGAGTAAACAGGAGTCACACATCGGCGGAGGCTCGCTAAGTGGTTCGCCGTCGCCGGAGTATCGACCGAAGGGAAGGAAGCTGAGTGGGTTCTGGGCCAGGCAGGCGATGGGTGTGTGTGGGACGAGGATCGAGGCAGTGGTGGTGCCGGTGGCGAGGCGGCGGCGGAATAGGGTGGGGGTTGAGACTCGCCGACAAAGAGACCATGCTGCCGACTGAAGGGAAGTTGTACATATTACCATTTTAATCCTGCATACATTATACACTTTTCACCATCTTTGTTTAGGAAAAATAGCCACTGTAATTTATGTTTTCACTTTTTTTTAAGGACGAAATCATATATTTTTTTTATTTTTAAGTGGCATGTTGATTTGGAGTAACTTTTTTTTTGGTACATGGTGAAACCCCCCTCCCTAAATCTATCTCCTTTTTCCATCAACAAAAAAATCTACCTCTTTTTAGCATGCCTTGGCCAGAAATGCCAAAAAGAGGGTACCTTCTTATGCCTGGTTTAAGAATTTTCCTCATTTCCTTGATGTTCCTTTGGAATATGACAAGTTATGTGGATGTAGATGAGCCTTGTGAGGTTCTTGTAAGCTAGTTGGATTTTAACTACTGAGCTGTCAAAAAAAAGTGCCACACTTCCTTGCAAGGCTGGAACTTTACATCTCTTCCCCAACATGGGAGAGGTCCTACCACCACACCAATCGGCAGTCCGGAAAGGAGCAACTTGATGAAGAAGGTTCTTAAGTTAAAATGTTGAAAACAAAGAGTCCCCTATATTTGTGCCTCGGTTCACACGAATTGGCATGTGCAGCAGCCAGCAGGTCATCAATTTCAATCCTTCAGATATGGCCGTTTGGGGCGTCATTAAAAGCAAAACATCCACAGTGTAGCATCCATGTTTTTTTCTTATCCAGCTGAAAACACCTCATGTGGGAAAAAACATGGATGCTAAATCCACTGTAGATATTTACTTATAATCACGCCCCAAACGGTTTAAGTTCGATATTCCCCAAAGTCATTCCTGGAGGTGTAGCGACCATAAATTTTATATTAATAAAGTAGAATTTTATTGCTCAAATGGAGTAATTTTGAGTTCTAAAAAACTCATTAAAATTGAATTAAAATTTTTTTTCCGTCAGACCGATCGATCGCTTTTGTATGGCATCGATCGCAGGACGATCGATCGCGTATACGGACCGATCGATCGTAGTTAATTTCACAATTTTCGAGACAAATCCGTTAGATAACCTCTTGGGCTGATTTTGGGGGATCTTTGGAAGACGTGTCTTATCTAATTAGCCCTAATCAACGGATCTAAACCTTGGTAAGTATTTCAAATTTGAAAACCCTAATTAATAGCTATTTGACAATCTATTTAAATGGAGAATTAGTTATGGCAAGATTTTTTTTTTGGAAATTGTGAACGTGATTGGGATGAGATTATGGTCTTTTCCATATGAATGAAGAATGCCATATGTCAAGGAAATAAATTGGAATAATTATTTTCAATTAGGATATTTACTTGAAATCGGTTTAGTAACTAAGTGATTTGGTCAAAGATACTTACCAACCAAGGTGTGTAACTGTTGGGATGGATTGATCACGTCCCTAACTAAGAGATTCACCCTTATTTCTTGTGGATCGTGGCCCTTGGATGTGGCCCTTGGATGAGAGTTTGATCAACGGTGGAAGTTTGCCCTAGAGATTTAAGCATTTTCTATTTAAACCCTCCATAAGAGAGACCGGCACCCTTTTTGGTGAGCTTTGGGAAATGTGCCAGCAAGAGGGAAGAGTAGCCAGCCTCCTCCTCTGTTCGTCCAAGGTGGTGGTGTGTCCATTGGTGGTTTTCGTGGTGCTTTCGCGAAGAAGAAGGGTCTCAAGATCGAGTAGAAACCGATTTACGAGTATTGGGTATCGATTTTCACAAGGTAGGATAATCTTTTACCACAATTAATTTTCTCTGATTTTTATATGATCATGAGGGTATGATGTTGCTGATTTTATAGCCTACAGCATGTTTTATTTACATGTCTTACTATTGTTGTTAATGCGATGAAAGTTATATGCTTCGGTTTGCATGTTCTACTGTATTTGATCATACGTATATGCCAATTCTTCTCGTTCCATGCCTAGATGACATCCCCACTTCACTCGACATGAAAAGATATGTCCTTTATGCTTTGTGAATTGTATTGGACGTCTGTCCAGAATTAGTTGTCCATTTTCCTTGATGGTTGTGCATCGTGTTGGTTGTAAACGTAACCGATTGCCTAAAATCAGAGTGATCTTTTGTCATACATCTTTAAAATGTGAGCAAAGTACCTATCTAAGTCTCTGATGTTGAAAAGTCATAATCTTTAAGTCAGAGTCCAGCACGATAGAATGTTTGTATGTCTAAGTTTAGGTGTCTTAATTATGATTACATGAGATAATCATACTAGAATGCTTGTTAGCAAATCAAGTAATGTATCTAAGTACATACCATGCTAACCAATGAATTAATCAACTTAAAATTTATAAGACCCAATCTATGTCGTACTAATGGAGTCTGACATCATGTCAGGACGTCACTGTTCACTGTGGTGTCCGGGAATACATGGCATAATTGCATGATGTGAGCAATGGATTAAGTGGAGAGAAACACTAATCGGGTTACGAATTTGTAGCAGAAAATGAATTAAATCAACAAATTTCAAAACCATTTGGGTTCTGTAAAAGTTGTTAAGAATGTCTTGATAATGTCAGAAAGAGTCATTAATGAATTAATAAAGTATATATCATTAGTTAATTAATATAACTTAAGTTAATTGTTCTCGGCCAAGACTAGTCCTGCACCGACAAACCCTAATCAGAAAATGATAACTAATTGTACAAAAATCTAAAAATTATGCGTCTATCAGGTTGTAAACTAGACTCCCAGGACTATTTGTATAAAAAATTTCAGAGGTCCATTCGCTCTGTACCAGAAGTGGTGATCTTTTGAATTGGACTATTCTATTTGGGACAGAATACTATTTTTGGTTCTAAAAACCCTAAACCATAATATTACTATTAATTATGAATTAAGACAGTATTTAAAATACTAATTAAACATGATAAGACCTCTAGGGCCTTTGTAACAGTAACTATAAAAGTTTACTTTTGGGTCTTAGAGCTGAGAACAATTGTCCGTAATTAATCATCCTTTGTGTCTCTTATCTTGAACGATCCTTTGTTCAAGAGGCCTCATTGCTTGACCTATATTTAATGCCTATGATATGATCTATTATGGGCATGTCATTCAATCGTTTCTGTGTCGGGGATTGTCAACTCTAGAGCTAGGTACGGTGAAGGTGGCAGAATGTGATCTTTGGCGAATCTTGTGGTGTCTCGTTGATGAGTCATTTTGTCGGGTCTCAGTTGAGTTCCCAGACTCAATTGTTTCAAGATATTTAACACTCCCTTATGAGTCAATTCGAGTTTTGCTCAAACATGGTCTTGCACTCCTACGAAGAGTCGAATTTAGAATGACATGTTCCAAGTCTCTTAATGAGATGGCTTAGATATATTTCAGTGTCACTTGGTTGAAATATTTGTTTCTCCGCTAAGAGTCATTTATGAGAACTCTTAGTTGGAATCATAGTATGCTCACGAGCCATAGCAAGACCCATGGTAGTCTCAGATTTATTGAACCTCTGTAGTTCAGCCGATGATGACAATCGTGTGCGCTTTAGATTGTATGATATTACGGAAGGTCTGCAATCTCCGCCCATTGTGCTGTAAGCACCGATGGGGTCAGCATCCCTAGACGCATGACCGGGTTCCTCGGTAGAACCTCTAGGATGTTCTGGTATTAATGTCCATAGGGGAAGTGGACAGAGCTGAGAGCATAAATTGTTATCTCCAACCTTTTGGATGTTTGGAGCAGATACTCTTGTGACATCTCCTTACTCTCTGTAAGTTTAGAATCTTAAATATTGATTTTACCCTTCCTTGACCGTTGAGAGTCTCGGATGATGTTTGGTTTCCTGGTAAGCGAACTGCATAATTGCTGATCCTAAGTCTATTTGTACTTGTCTGCAATCTTTGAATCTTTTGGCATTTGAATTATTATTCCATTGTGGGTTTTCTTGTATCATACTGGGTATTTTCTATGGAATACTCATGCATCCTCTAATACAGGGATTAAGATGGAATGGAAGTGATCGGCTTTTACTTTTGGTGATGTTGGGCGCTGAAGTCAGAAGACAAGTTACTTTTAATTTATTGTTTATGTTGTTGATTGTGGAGACTTGTCGAATAATGTAATAATTAAATTAGACTTCATTTTGTTATTCTATCTCATGTACGTGGATATGGTTTGTCTTATCGATCCAGTATGACCCAAGCAGGTAAATGGGTATGTGATGTGTGATGATTCGAGTATTCGGTCCGTCTCAGATTCCTACCCTTATAACCTTAATTGGATTATCACTTCCGCGCATATTGGGGTTGTGGAAATTTGGGGCGTGACAAGAGGTGAATCAGTCGAAGAGATTGCCTGCCCACGGCCCGTCCAGCTAGTGCGACGGTGTCACGGGCATGGGTTCATACAAAGGGCAAACAAATAATTTGCAGGATGTAATTATGGAACTTTTTACTTTTATTTGAAGTAACTTTAATGAAGAAGTTTCTTAAGTTAAAATGTAAAAAACAAAGAGTACTGTTTATAAGTGTACATGCTCACACACAACGTTCATGCACCAACGCACTAGGATACGTTGGATTTAAAAGGGCACGGGTGGCATGCTTTGATGCACAGAGGAGGCAGGTTAGGTTCACCAGCCCGATTATTTGATGGGGGCAGGCAAGTTTGGATCATCCACCAATTAACGTGCAGCATCGGATCTTCATCTGACGGCTCAAAGCTCTCCATGTACACCTTGTGAATCAGGAAGGCTATTACCTTTTTCCAAAAACAAACGCATGAAGACAAGCTTGGTTCTTTCTTTGATGTCAAAATGTGGAGTGGAATTGACAACCATGTTGCCCTCATAATAGACGTAAGATCAAACGGCTAAAATTACAGAAATAGGGTGCAAAGTATACCAAAGGCTCCAGAAGTATTGAATGAATGATCGATCATGTCAACGGAAGTCTAAGAATCCAACTCAATGACAAAGTCACCGATTCATAACAACTCTAAATTTAAGTTGAAAGTTATCGAATAGTGGTTTTCTTTCGTGATATAGGCCGTTTGGGGCGTGAAAAAGCCAAAATATCAAGAGTGGATTTTGGACATCTACTGTAGCATCCATATTTTTTCCATATCCAACCTGGATGCTACAATGTAGCAAAACATGCTTTTAATCACGCCCCAAACGGCCCTAAAAGCAAAACATCCACAGTGGATGTTTTGTTGCATTGTAGCATTCATGTTTTTTCCGTATCCAGCTGAAACACCTCAGGTCGTGATTCACGGTAGATATGAAAAAAAAACATGAATGTTACACTGGGCATCCAAAATCCACTCTGGATGTTTTGGCTTTTTCACATCCCAAACAGCCCCATAATTGGTAGTGAAATAGTATGTTAGAAACCATAGACAAATTTGCCTTCCAACATAATTTCTAAAAAATCGATTAACCTTTATTTCAATACAGGTTTACCTCTGGATGTCTCACTTGCTGGTAAATAGGATGATAATCAGTGGACATAATATATTTGGCTAGTTTTAAGTTTGTTAAGTAGGGGTTGGCAAATGTAAGCAAGGTTTTAAAAATCAGACCGGTGATTGACCTGGAATTCCTGCCGGGTAGGTCCAACTGGGTTCAACCGGGGGTCAACCCGGTGATGTCATTTTTTTTTTAAAAAAAGGGGCGGCTTCCTCTGGTGGCCGCTGGAGGGGGCCGTTGAGGCCCGGGGCTCTGGTTCGAGGCGGGGCCACCCCGTCGTCGAGCCAGTCCCCTCCAGCGGTGGAGCCCCGTCAAGGCAGAGTCCCCACTTGGGGCTCTAGTTCAACGCGGGGCCGCCGCGTCGAGGCAGAGCCCCCGGGGGCTCTGGTTCAAGGAGGGGCTATCCCGTGTCGAACCAGAGGTCCAGAGCCGAGCGCGTCGAGGCAGAGCCCCCTGCCGGTTGGAGGCGGCGCTGCCGCCAGAGGGGTGGGTGTGTGGGGGCTGGCTCGACGGCGGGGCGCCAGAAGGAAAAGAGGGGGAGGTTAAAACTCGAACCGGACCGATCGTCCGGGTCATCGGTTCGACCTGCCGAGTTGCATTGACCCGGACCGAGAAAGCCTTTAGCTCCTGTTGGACCAGCCGGTTCTATCCGGTTTTTAAAACCATGAGTAAGTTGGGGAGAAGATTTATCCAAACACAAGAAGACAAAAAATGAGGGAGAATATGTATATAATGGAAATGATCACATCATAAACAGCTAGAGAACATGCAATATCACAGGACGGAGAGTGGCGTACAAGTTTTCCTTGTTCGATGCCACAAGATTGGCTAATTCTGAAGGTACAATGTGGGGGCCTTAGTATAGCACAATTGAGGTTGAGATTTAGACATTTCCTGAAAATTCAATTCGATGACCACATATATGAACTAAAAAAGGCACTCCACGCGAGGTATTTTTGCTTCCTTGGGTAGCATCAATTGCATGTTATGTTATTATACTTACAAGGGCATCATAGTAGTAGTTATCTTACTAGTTATGTTCTTCATGTAAGTCTAACTTCAACAAGAATGAGCCATCATTGGACTAGTTTGGCTAAGTTCCCCTGAAACATTTGCCTATCCAACCGCTAGCGTGGCTGGATAGGACACTCTCCCGTTCCAGGTTCAAGTTGAGACGGTGGCACCTTTGGGGGAAGGAGTTGAGATTTAGGGGGAGGGATCTTCAATGTTTACTGAAAAAAATCCCTGAAATGCCTGAAGAATCAGTTCAAAGCATCTTCATCAAGCACACCATTTTCAAGTTAACAGTACCTAAATTACAATTTTAGCACCTTCAACAATGATCTCAATATTTGTCAAGGTTTTGTCTTGTTTTTTAATTAAGCTGTCGGTTTTAACTCCTGCAGTAGGACCTTGGCTGTGTGATCCTAAAAAAATAGTTGTTGATAATCCTATTACTATAATCAGTAAATTATCGTTGTCATTTCATTATGGAAAGAGACCCCTTGTAGAGAAGTCTAGAATGCATTACCAGAAGATTTAGACCATCAGAAATATCTTGAATATCAGCAATTAATTGATGAAAAAAGCATGTAGTATTTTACTGCTTGTTGTATCTTGTACGAAACCACCATTCATAGACGACAAAAGTAATTGAAATGAGGGACATCAATCTCAAAAGAACACAGGCCTTTCCACTTGACATGTGGAGTGATTAAAGTTGTTGAGAGAAATAATGACTCTATGCTTCAATATACAATATGTACATAGAATATACCATAGGAAGCCTCATCAAAAGAATCGTGATTAGAATGGCCAGCATCCTTATCCACTTGGAGTGAAAAAAAACTGTTCAATCGTGGTAAGCTCCCACTTACTTTCACATTACCAGTTGCTTTCAGATTATCAGTTGTGAAAGGATCAATCTACATGAGACAACCAACATAGCGAGCTCTTGGGTATCCACTAAGCAATTGTGGCCATTGGACAAAAATCTGATCTGCAATACATAACTTGTAAAGAATCAAGCCGCTAAGGGAGAGCTTTCTCACTCTTGCTATGCTTTCAACATAAAAAATGGAAGACCACTTTATACCAAAAACCTGCAGTTCAAAAGTCCAGAAACACTCACGCTGGGATGTCTGATATAAACATAAAGGTGGGTCGATAATTTACAGACGAGGCTTTCTATAGGCAGAATTTTGTCCAATAAAAGTACCTTAAAAACGAAAGCAGCTGCACAAAGGGGAATGCAGGTACCAGGGCCATTGCAAAGAATCTAAGAACAGAGATAAGCATACAGTAGTTGATATCTTGCTAAAAGGACTTCACCCCAATAGAAAACCAGAACCACGACAAGAAATTAAGAATTGTAAGATTACCACTTCAGGTTTAGTCTTCAATATCAACCAGACGGCATGAACCATTGCAATTATAGTAGTCCCAACAGAGGTCAAATATGACTGTCCCACTTCTCGACTACGATATATTTTCATGAATTGAGCATCTTCTGTTTCTTTGCTCCCACTTGACTGCATTAAACAGCTTAGTGTGAAGAAAATAAAATGAGAGCTAGAATTAAAAAAATGCAAATTTCTAAAAATATAAGGGTCGATTTTGACATATTTAGTTTATTTGCAAGTGCTGAATGTACTTGTCTCACAAAACATCTTAGACAATTCACAGACAAGAATTTTGCCAACCACATATGGGCTAACAAAAAGAAATCGTCACCTAGGCTACAAGATGGCAGAGCCAAATGCTTGCAACATTCTATCGAACACTTCCAAGCATACAATGTCTACTTTGCTTACGGCACAGACGTCCACTACAAGTTGACATTCTTTCAGAAGCTGCAGTATTGTGCCACTTTTTATCATCTTCAATGAGCAGACATGAAAGCCTGCTCCCACCTACTTTGCATTGCAGTTGCAATATTTTCAAGCTGCATATTTAATTTGCAATGTCGATTGGCTATTTGCATCCGATTGCAAAAGGCTGATTTAGAAGAGGTGATACTGTTTCAAGCAGTTGCATTAAACAGGAACATGTAGTAAACCATTGAGAAACAAGGTTTAGCAGATACTACACTTCTTCATTTTCTTTATATTCATAAAAAAAAGATACTACACTTCTTCCACTTTCTAGTTAAATCAGGTTCAGCTTGTAGTTGAATAACAGTGATGATAGCATGCCTTACCATTAGATGCGAGAATGACGTCATACAAACGCATCTTACAGGCCAGCTAAATAAAAACAGCTAATGTTGTATTAAAGGCCATCCTTCATTTTCACCGTGCAAGGAAAATCTGTCAATTCAAAGCAACTATTGCTAATAACAAGTTTTTTATTTTCGACCAAAATACTTTTTCTAGATTTTTCACAGTTGAAAATTGATTATTGAAGAAGAAATTATTTTCTCTATTGGATTTTTTTAAATAACGAGAGGTGTCCAAGTCTAAAGATTAAAGAGAGTTTGGTAACCCAAAAAAAAAGGAGAAAAGAGAGTAAGAATTATCTAAATAAGTATCTTTGAAGCGGGTGCAGAAAATGGATAAAAAAGGAAGTGACTAAGCCTATAAATCAGTCCTTGGAGACCACTATTATATAAAATAAAGAAGGCCATGCAGAACTGACCTCATTTTATTCTTTTTCTTTTCCTCTTTCATGCCTCCATTGCAAATCTACTTATCCTTTTCTTTCTAAAACACTCATTTTACTTTTTTTTTTCAATTTTCTTCAACCATCTGTTTCTTCTTCTTTTCCCTCTTCAGCTTCCGCCTATTTTGTCATCATTAAACTTTCAAGCTGGTGCTACTTCCCATCTTGGTACTAACCAATACGACTGAAACATGCAGCATCACATCAAATTTTCCTAGCACTGCCTCAATTCAGTGCTTAATCTAGAAAAAAGGCATATGGATTCATATAAAACGGAAAGGCTATGTAAAGGTAGGCTATGTATTAGCCTTATAAACAAGGCACCAATCCTTGTCCAGAGCACATTCAATTGTGGGCACTTGCAAGCATGCAAGATACTTTGCTTATTGCACAGATGTCCACTATAAGTTGACATTCTTTCAGAAGCTGCAGCATCGTGCCACTTTTTATCTTCAACGAGCAGACATGAGTAGTGCAGTGTCACATACTTTGGATCGTAGAGTAGGAAGTTGCAGCATTATAAAGCTGCAAACTAAATTTGCAATGTCTATTGGCTATATGCATCAAATTGCAAAAGGCTGATTTAGAAGAGCTGATACTGTTGTAAGCGGTTGCATCAACAGGAACATGTGGTGTTTCATAAAACTGAAGTAAACCACTGAGAAACGAGGTTTGGCAGATATTACACTTCTTCCTCAGCTAAAACTCGTTTTACTTTTTTTCATATTTCTTCCACCATCTCTTTCTTCTTTTCCTCCTCAACATTCACCTCTTTTGTCATCATTAAACATTCAAGTTGTTGCTACTTCCCATCTTGGTCCTAAGTAAAAATACATGAAAGGTGCAGTAGTACCTCAAATTTTACTAGCCTTAATTCAGTGCTTCATCTAAAGAAAAGATATATGCATCCATATAGAATGGAAAGACTATGTAAAGACAGCCTGGGCTATGTATTAGCCTTATAAACAAGGCACCAATCCTCATCCATAGAAAAGGCATACAAATATGTATGTAACCCTAATCAAACAAAAGCGCAATTGTGAACCGCATAAAGCTCATAAAAGCCTAAATAGTTTGCAACTTGACATATGACACAAATTGTGATGGTTACAAATAGTTGTTACAAATGCTTACAAATAATGCGAGTGAAAATGTACCTGATAATAGGAATCTTCCAGGACCTTGGCTTTCTGCAGACTCATATTATCTGTAGCTGCTGCAACGTAATATCTGGGTCTAAACCTTTCTTTTCGAAGCACGCATAAAAGATTGATCATTTCTGCTGTATGGCCCCCTACATAATTTGAATATAAAAGACATAAGAACCAATATCACAACTCCAATAGTAGTTAGGTATCTAAAGAATAATTATATTGTCAATTCTGAGCCTGGAAAAAGGAAGAAGTTGGCATTCAGAGGGAAACATGCCTGTAGAGAGGCTAGCTATTTGTTACATGGATTCTACACTTCCATTCAAGCGAATGCTAAGGCATACCTCAAAAGCAAACACGAACGATCGCCAATCGCAATGGCAAGTAGGTAAGTTTGGCTATTAGGTCCCTTTTACGGACAAATTGCAGTGTAAACCAATACAAGTGTTTAATATGAAGGTTATTGGACAACAAAGAAAAGCCATACAGATAAGATGAGTGTCACATACACGAGAATGTTAAGAGTAAACGAATGAAAAAATATTAGGGACCATAGTAGAATGTCTATAACATAGGGTATCGGCAGCCCCAATTTGTGGCATATTAAGAGAAAGTCCCTTGGTGTAGTTTTCCATATTTAAAGACACCATAAACACCTCCTAAGAGATGTGTTCAATGGCTTACAAGGCCCTTGGAAGATGATGGAGAGAATCCAAGATGACTTAGATACGACTACTGTGACGATGATGACTTGGATTTAAAAATGCTCTGTATGACAGAACAGGCAAGAATAATCTGTGTTCCCAACTCATAAGAAATGTAATTCAATTTTCATTGTGGTATTATTTAATCCCACAAGTCCAATCGTTTTAACAACAACAAAATAAGAAACAATGAGAATATAAGCAACAAGCAATACCTGATCCAAGAATGATGAGAGTACTAACAGGCTTTCGCCGTGGAGCACCAAGCGGTTTACCAGTTTGGAATAGAACATATACACCTCGTATTATGAAGGCAACAATACTGGTTGCGATTATGACAGGAAACATTGAAGCGAACATCGAGCTTGCCTAAGTCCAAATGCACTGGAACAAAGTAATTTTCCATACTCAAACCAAGAGGCTCTATCTTTTTTAAGCAGCCAAACATTTGTTTGCAAACTTTTCTCACACCAATAGCATTAATTAAGTAGAAAAAGGACATGTGAAATAAAACTCAATCAAACAGTCACGATAATTGGGCACATCAAATTTCTTAATTCAAGTTTAAACTATGCTAGACAATCATGATATAAAACAAATGAAAGACTTCTCTATAAACTAACAAGATCAGGCATAGTCACAATGTTTCGATTTTGGTTCGTTTCGGTGGGATGCCATTTCGGTTTCGTTTCGTTTCGGATAAGTTTTGGATAAGTTTCGCTAGTGTAAAAAAAAGTGAAACATGACTTCAATAACATAAACCTATTTTAAGCCATCTAGATTGTAGAATAGCATGACTTCAATAATACCATTTTTTGATCCATCTACATTTCTCAAGTGTAGGACAAACATAGAAGAGATATAAAGAAAACCAAAACAACTATAGTTCTTGAGTTTAAGACATCCAAAATATTAAAATTCAAGCACAACTACATAACTCTATCATAATTTCAAAAGAAAATCAACCATAAGTCTATCCTCTATCAATCTATCTCATAAAAGTCCATCCTCTATCAATCTATGTCAAATTCATCTTCTTCTAGGTCCACACTAAGCCCTTCTTCAAACATAAAAAGTCAATCTATGTCAATCTATCAAATTCACCCTCTATCAATCTGTCATAAAAGCTTACAGGATCTATGCATATAGAGCAAACAAACAACTCAATTAACTCCTAGATTTTTACACAAAAATTCAAGATCCCCAAAACCTCTGAAGTCGCCACGGGCACGTTATGGAACCAAAGAAAACCATAAAGCACGAATCTTTGTGAACAATTCAGACATACAACATCAACAGGAAGCCAAATTGAAAAAAAAAACAGGAACTCACAATGAAGACAAAGTTCCAACAGGCGGCGGCGAGGTGGAGGAGAGAGAAAGGGATGAGGGCAACAGCGGGGCCAAGGAACTCTGTATCGGATATCAGTAAAATATCGGTCGGTAAAAAAATATCGGTGGTCAAAAACTAGTTTTTACGATATAGTTTCACAATATGACTCTTCAAAGGAGTGACACTAATCTTTTACAAGCAAAATAAGCATTCTTATATGAATATATTTCTATGAAAATTTCGGTAGAATCTCCGCCGTATTTTCAATCATATGTGCAAAATGCATTCCATGTAAAAGTTCAATCACATGTAATAATCAACAATGATACAAAACAAAAGTATAACGTAAACATGACCAGCAGTAGCACAAAAATTAAGGACCAAGAAAGTTCCATATCCACGATTAAAAAATAACAACGAAACAAAAATCAGCTACTCAGACATAAAAAATGACACAAAAACACAGTTAATTGTACAGAATCATTATAATAAACAACCAGCTACTCTGACATAAAAATTAATTCCTTCAAACTTCATAAGCAATTCTTGAAAACTGAAAATCAACACAAAACATCGCGCAACATCAACCATTGTTACACAATTCAGAAAAATGAGCAATGGAATACAAAACAACAAACTTCTTGACGGAATTTCAATAAAATAAAAGCCCCAAATAAATCATAATAGGAAACCAAACAATACTCACTTAAATCAGACCACACAGAACCCAATCAATGAACACCAATCAAACTTCAAAGAATCAATGCCAATTCCCCACAAGATAAAACTTAATAATCAAAAGGGGATCCAATAGTTCCTATATTCAGATCAATAAACTAGACATGAAAAACGTTATAATTAAATGAATTAAATTATACATCACAACGACCATGAAACCCCGCTTTAAAAATCCAAACCAAACCCCTAACTAAAAATCAAACAGAAAATGAAAACAGGAAGGCAGTAAATCAGATGGAAAACTCACATAAAAAATCTTATGAACCACTCCAATTGGAAGACACACCATAAGGATTGCCGAAATTTTCCTTCGGAAAATCCAACTTGAATCCCCAAATACTATACAAACAGACAAACAATTAACTTCTTGCTACAACACCTAAAACCTTATATGCTAACTGAAATGAAACATACACCATCACAATTGACAAGAACCTCCTTCAAGAACTTGAGTCCAAGTAACCAACTAGATCAAACTGATTGATCAACCTATTAATAATGAATAAAATCGCATTATAAATTAGACACGTAATCCAAACAAATAAATAGAAACAAAACAGACATCAAACATTTCACAAACCCTACTTTAAGTTTGCAAAAACCAAATTCAAGTTCCCAACTAGATCAAACAGGTTAGTCAATCACATAATTCATAATATCAGGTCATATCAGATCAGGCAGACTATACATAAGAACCTAACAACTGAATCAAATCGAAGCATACATGACTAAACCTTATTTTGACAAATCAAATCCATTCATCCATTTAATCAAACCAATTAACCAACAAATAACTCAGAAAATCAGATTACCCATAATTAAAAAAAAAAGAAACCGACATCAGAGCAAGGTATAAATAAAACATCTAGATCAAAATAATAATTCAGCCAATATTCCAGAATATCAGATCAAATCCGATGGACTATACATAAGAATCTGACAACTGAATCAAATTGAGACATACACAACTAAACCTTAATTTGAAAAATCAAATCCATGTGTCCAACTAATCAAACAAATTAACTAACAAATAACTTAGAAAATCAGATCCGATAGATTATCCATGAAACCTAACAAATTAAAAAAAAAAAGAAACAGACATCATAGCAATCTATAAAACCTCTAGATCAAACTGATTATAGAACCAATGTTTCAGAATATCAGATCAAATCCGATGAACTATACATGAGAACCCCAAAACTGAATCGAATCGAAACATACACAATTAAACCTTAATTTGACAAATCAAATCCACGCATCCAACTAATCAAACTAATTACCTGACAAATAACTCAGATTATCAGATCTATTAAATTTACCATGAAAACCTAACAAATTAATCGAGAAATCAAACCTACCCCCCTCCCAACCAGATCAAACTGATTACTCCACCAATGGTTCAGAACATCGAATCACATCAAATACACATGAGATCCTAACGAATCAACCAAATCTAAACATACGCGAAGATCATAACAGGTCAACCTTTGTCCATTTGGTCCAGTCAATAACAGGTTACGCACCTTTCTCCACCGAGAAAGTGCCCCTTCAATCGCCTCTACTTACCACCGACACTGAATGGATAAATCTGATCCACTACATCAAAGTGCCACCAAATTGAAAGGATTAAAAGATAGAAATATATACCTGCTGAATTGAAGAATTTACGCCTTGTGGGGGCAGCTCTTCAGTTCCGATTTCAAGAACAAAGGCTCTAGAGTCTTCTGTAACCTGGTACACTGACATGAGCAGCAAAAATTTGAAAGAAATTCGTAGGGCCTTCTACCTGACCTATATGCCTGAGAAAGTGTGTCAAATAGATTTAAAAGTAAAACAAAAACCAAATCAGCCTCTTAGCAAAACCAAGTGTCCCAATTTTTAAAAGCCATATCCTCGACGAAGAAATAAAATTGAGAAAGCATGACATGTCCAAAGTTCCCAAACAGTTGTTTTAACAGCAGAAAAAAATCAATCGAAGTGCTTGAACTATATGCAGTGATCTTGAACTATATGCAGTGAGCAAAATCGAAGTGTTTATCAGTTCCCGAGCAAAATCGAAGCTAGCAATGGGAAAATGGGAGGAAAATGGCAACCAAGATCCCCGTTTTGAAATCTCTACCTTTTTCTCAGGTGGTATCGGCAGTTTCGGGACCAGTCGCTCCAGCTCCCGCCCTTGCAGACTCGGCCTTCTCCCGCCCTCAATTCGTCGCCGCCGGAATCCGGATCGCCCTCAGTTCGTCGCCGCCCACACGTCGCTGCCGGAATCCGGATCGCCCTCAGTCGTCGCCGCCTTTCCCCCAGGCCCCCTTTCTCCCGAATCCAGTTTCCCGTTCCCCCTTTCTGCCCAAAATTGGTATCGGATCTGTTTCGGCGATATATCGACGAGACATAATTCCTTCGGGCTTGACTGGCGGCTGAACCGGGAAAAAAAAACCGAACCGAGACGAAAACAGGTCATAAACCACGAAAGTTCGCCTAAATTTTCGAAAGGCCGAAAAATTCGTAAAACGCTCGATATTTATAAAACGAGCGGGTGAGGGCCAATTCGTAAAATTTCGTAAATTTTTCACGGAACTTGTGACGATGCTCATAACATAAACCAACATAAGTATAGAGCTAATTGATTGATAATAGAATTAGGCAGGGTAATTGAAATGGAGATTAGCATCAGGGGAGCTTTTTCCATATTATCTTACGCCAACTATGATTTTCTCATAGTACCTGAAATATCTTCGTTCCTTCCATATAACCTGGAATTCCAGATTAACATAAGTATAGAGCTAATTGATTGATAATAGAATTAGGCAGGGTAATTGAAATGGAGATTAGCATCAGGGGAGCTTTTTCCATATTATCTTACGCCAACTATGAAATATCTTCGTTCCTTCCATATAACCTGGAATTCCACCAGAAAAGAACCAGGCATCCGCCAGGTAACGGTGAGGTTACCGTCAGAAGGCCGCTGCCGGATGCCGAGGAGGAGCGCCGGTGCCGGTTCGAGCGAAGGAGACGAGGAACTGCTGGACTTTTTCCGCCTGTTGCGACGGCTGCCCCAATGCCTAATGGGCTCAAAGAACCCACGCTTTTGAGTTTCAAGCACGGTCCATGGGCTCAATGGGCTCAACGAGTTCATGGGGATGGCGATTCTGTAGTGTTACTTACTTGGATTTGACTTCGACCGCTGTTTGTATAGCTAGAGCCTAGAGAGGGGGGATGCGAGAATAGTGTTATAAGTTACCAAGCAGAGTACTACATTTTGTTAGGGTGATTGCTTTTCAGCATTATAAAATTTCTCATAACACCCACTAAGTAGAGTTGAAGAACAATAAATTTTTTTCTACCATGCTCAATAATACCTAGTGTTATATTTTGATGGCAGATTTCGACCAACAAAAATATCAGTTAATGTTAACCGTTTCATTGAGTTCAATATAGCGGTAAGGATCCACCATTATATATTACGATAGGGTCTGACCATCAAGATTCTGACAATGGTGTTCCACCGACAATATCATGAATAAGAATAATGTGGTGCTACTCAGCAACTTGTAAAAAAAACTTTGGGTTCTATTGAGCATGTGGTGTTACTAATAAAAATTAGGGTGCTAAAAAGTCTCTCCCTTTGTTTATCCCTGCAAAGGTTAAGCAGGAACGTAAACTAGTACATTTCAATTTTTCTTCTTTGGTATTTGGTCGTGTAGTCCGGGCCTGACTCATGAACTTCGATTAGGTCATAAATAGTAGGAGGCGATGATAGTGAAGGTTTTCATACTTTGAACCCCTCATCGATCGCCAATCTTGGCGTGCTGGGTAGGGCCTTCTCATGCCTCGGATTTGATTCGAGCCCGTGGCAAGTTGGGGGAGGAATTTGGGGAAGTGGGGTCTTCAATGTGTACAAAAAAGGAGTAAATTCCCGACCATGTATATTTAAAGGTCAAATAGCTACCTCATTGTTTTTTTTTATGAGATTTCTATACTAAGTAGAGTCAATTCTATTATAATATATAATCATAGAACTGTACTGTCCAAATGCTTTTTTCGTTTCTATCCTCTACCTTGTTACTTTATTTTACTCTCTCTGCCTGATCAGTCTCCGACGTACAATAAAACAATCCAAAATGATACCAAACACAGTGCACATATGGTGCCATAAGGCAGTCTAACTGCAAACTGATTGTATGTGCATTAGCTACAAGACATACATTTAGTCTTAACTACTTATGTATGCTTATTTGTTTTGAAGTGAACGCACACACGCCTACTATTGCAATTTTGCAGGCAATCTCCTTGTTTCAAAACGAAATGCATTCACACTAACCTCTACCCTTCACAAGTTTGTTCAAACTTTAGTCTTTGTACCAGGCACCGGCTAGCTGTACAACATTTGTTAAAAGCAGCTCGCATTAAATCCTTAATGGGAGCTTTAATGAAAGTCCTTTTATAAATAAAAAAATCAATCAAATGCGTTGGCTTCTACGTCCACAAAAGGCATTAAAAGCAAGAGAAATACCATAAGACGTCGTCTAGGAAGACCCCAAGGCTGAGGCTCGTGAAGCATCATTGTCAAAGGGAAGCTCAAGAAAGTCATAAAGCAACAGTGGGCGTGCGAAATGATGAGAGCACAGTGATGTGTATATAAGCTAGCTTCAACGTCTAGTATCCTTTTACCACCAAAAAAGGCATTAAAATTTGGTAGCAGACCTGAGACAGCTGTTTCTATTCTTACTAAAAACTAGCAACAGCTGTTTCACCCGCTCCTTCCTTGGGATGCATTAGTTCTGCAGAAGAAATCTTTTGTTATTGATGATTTTCCTATGTCAGATTTCAAGACGTTTGAGTTGCAAATTGCAAGACAGCTCACTTGACATGTATCAGGCCAGTCTGTTGGGTCTTCTTTTGGATGTAGTTGTCCTCTTCTATCACTTTGGGGCACATCAGCCTCTGTTGTCTCTAGCTCACTTGCTGCGAGTTCAATTTTGCTTCTCCAACTGAGAGGCTCAGGCCCCAAAAATGGAATGCCCGTTTATGCCATGCGCGTGCAGGTGGAGGATTTTCCACGCCTTGTAGAGAGTGGGGCTCCTCGTTAGGTAGCATGGGTCTATAAACACTAGCTAGCAAACAATCTAATTGTGTTTTTCTTGAGCTCTAATCAAAGTGTGTTTAATTTATTTTGCCGGCTCTGATCCCACCCTATTTGTAGCAAAAATAAAACAAAATTTGCTCATCTAATGCTTTGGTGAGTAGTGGTTTTTTTACCAATCCAGCCACTTGCGTGCAAGATAATTGGATCTCTGATGTGGTACCTTTTCTTTTCCTCGAGGTTAATTAAGTTCCAAAACAAGTTATAATTTTGGGTAAATTGCACTTAACTCCTATGAATTATAATAAAAAATTACTTTATCCCGATGACTCATGAAAATAGGCACTTAAAATCTATAACTTTGGCTTTTACATATGTTGTGTGGCCGTGCTCGAGGGAATGGTGGCCGGATATGGTTCTAGGCAGGTCCTAACTACTCGGACACACTCCTTAGTCCTTATCAGCTTGTTAATGGTGTTGTATATTCATTCAAAAATGACGTTTAGGACTACCCTTGCACTTAAAGTAATCCTAAAAGCCCATCAACAATAATTAAAGAGAGATTGATTCAATTAAAATACCCAAGGAAAGAACTAACTGCAATTAAAAAGGAAAATATCTAATTCAGTAGCCACTTGGTCCCATAGTAAGGTCCAGCCATATCATTCAACAAAAGACTCTTGGGCCTGTGCATCCATTTTGAGATTGATTTAGGTTGGCTTTTGCCATTGCTTAACCCAATCCAAGGCCAAGCATTCATCCACACCAAAACCTAGGTCTGGCCAACACCAACCCTAAACTATTCAAATCTTGATCCAATGGACAGTAGCTTTCAAGTGACTGCGATGCAGAGAAGCTTCTATAGACTCTAAAAGAGAATGGCCCCACAGAACAGCTGGGCTTGTAACTTGTAACCCGGACCACCTTAACATCACCATTTGCTTTGCGTTTGGTGAACGGCCCAAATGGGGGAGTTGCCCAAAAATCCACATCAGACTTTGCCACGTCCCCCTCGTGGGACCCGCATGGATATATATGACTTCTGGTTCAGCGTGTAGGGACCACAAGTAGGGAGGAAAGGAATGGGACTTGGTGTCATAACAAGTATATGAGCTGTATCTCATGTACTTCGGAGGAGACTCAAGATTTTGTCCTAAAGCGCACAAACGCGACTTCTCATGGTTGGATTTCACGTGCGCTATCTTGCGTCTATGGCCGCATTACACCGTCGATACTGTTTTCCTGATCCGGCTCCATGGCCATGGCCATGGCCATGGTACATATCGACCTAGAGTCTTAACACGATACTCTACATGTCCCATATTAATAGGTTCTTTTTGGAAAAGAGTTTGACCCATATTAATAGCTCCAATTGGCTCAATCTAAGTCGGATTACTATTTTCCAAATAGAGCTATTAATATGGGACAAAAGGGGATATAAATGTAGTGGGTGACCATAGACCATACTTTATATAGTTATGTACCATGTTAGGCCTCTATGTATTATGCTAAGAACCTTATCTCAGACTCTACTCATGGCGCCTGTCAGGCTAGATGTGTAATTGAGCTGTGTGGTCCCTTTCAAGCTTTAATCTTAGTAGGACTAACAAAGTTACATTGCCATCTTGAAGACCCTCCATTTCAAATGTGCCTGGCTAATAGGACATTGGGAATGAGTGAAACCTTTGGCCTATCTCCCCATATGCAGTTAGTTTTTTTTATCATCACAATAATTACAAGAGCTTGAAGAGCCAAATACATAATGCACCAATGAAAAGAAAATAAGTACATATAATACAAAGCACAATACTTTTCAAATGAACCTCTATTCCTTTCATCATAGAAATTGGTAACCCTTGAAAGATATAACTCGTCAATCTTTTCTTTCTTACATCTAATGCAAGAAAAGATAAGTCTTGAAGAGGAAAGTTTCACCACAATCCACTGGCAGAGTTTTCACCCCAATGCAAACCTAAAAAACTATTATCACCGGAAAACTCACGCTAACACGTTGAAGAAAAGTAATCCAACCGGCTGGGCAAGGTGCCGCCAGCCGGCCCGGAAGAAACTCTAGCTGCCGCCGCCGCTCTCTCTCACTTCCTGGACTTTTTTCCCAGTTAGATTTTTCCCGTGTCCAATTTTCTCTCTAGGTAGGTGGCTCCCCTTGGGTACGTAATGCCTGTAGCATTTGTAAATAAAAAGATGTAAGAAAATTGGAAACAACTGGTTATAATTAAAGCCAATTGAAGACCTGCCTAATGCGTAGCAGTACCCATTGAAGTTATGAAATGGACCCCAAATAGTGCATTGTTAGACATTTCAATTCAATATCGTATTTAATGCACATTCATTGACTCATTCTCCTTCTTCATGAGATACTCCATGGATCCCTCCTTTGCTAGCATTTCTTTGCAAATCTCAGGCACATTTATAGCATCCATTTCATATTAGCTCATTCTCATGGGGGGAACACAGTAAAGAAATTTTTTTACTGAAATAAACCATGCATACCACCCCTATAAGTTTCAAACTTTCATGTAAAAGACAAAATACCACACAAAGTAAAAATGTATTGTTGGGATGACCAGGACACACAGAGTTCGACCACCCCACCACATTGACCTTCTATATGTAGCCCGAGGATGTTGGGCGGGATAGTGTTCTAAGAGGCCAGTTGCTCTGTCCCTTCCAATCAGGTCGTAAGTAGTCAGACACCCATCATTTCTATTTTAAAAAAACCTCAAAATCACATATTATAACATATTTCCACTACCAAGTTGTTCTACATAGTACATAGTCAATACATTTAAACAATTTGGTGCTAAAACAAAATACATCTAAACAATTTACAAACTCCTCTGATTCACTTGTATTTCTTCAAAAGTCACAAAATTCTTGTTAGTCACCCATACAGAGATACAGTGGTCATAGTATCGTCACTTCTATAATTAGTAGCATCAACATACTCCATCTAGTATCATCATCTTATCCCCATCTTAATATCTTTCATGGGCTTTTTGTGTACCCTGCACCAGTGGACCCCATCTTCTTCATCAGAAACCCTTGACTCACTTCACTTGGCCCTGCTACAGTCAGCCCTCAAGAACCCTAATCTGGAGTTGACCAGGTCAAACTCCACCCAGTAGTTCTGCTGGTGGTGGTTTCCTATTATGTTACTCTCCATCCCAAGAAGCTGGGAGCTCCCAACACTGAAGCAGGTTGTCCCGCCGCCGGCGTCCACCCACGCCCTCCGGCCCTCCACCGCCAGTTCCGCCCCTCCCTCCAGCTCCATCACCACCTCCCCCACCAGCCTTCCCGCCACCTCCGCCCTCCCTTCGTAGCATATGTCAAGCCCCCCGGCGTAGACCGTCCCGTCTCGCCGCCTCATCCGCCGTCCCACCGCCCTCTCCACCGCCAGCTTTACTGCCCTGTACGGCTCCTCCGTGAAGTAGGTGAACTCCGTCCCGGAGTCCACCATAGTCTGCCCGGCACCGCCGGCATCCGGCCGGAAGGCGGTTTTTGGTATGTTGAGCCGGGCGGTGCCTAGCAGGATTCCATTTAGCCCCACCGTGTAGGCCGCCTTGTCGAGGTAGGGCAGCGAGCCGAGTCCGGACCCGTCCTTGTCGAACCGCAAGAGGACCGCGTGGCGGACCCGGCCGCCGGCGGCGGCGAGCGCAGGGTTGTCGCCGGCGTAGAAGATTCCGGCGGCGGAGGCGGAGGCGGGGGGCGGGACGCAGTAGGAGAAGCGGGGGAGGCGAGCTTGGGAGGCGAAGGAGAGGCGGCCGAGGTTCATGCCGAGGATGCCCTCGGAGGCGGCGGAGGAACCGGTGGCGCAGCCGAGGAGGACGGAGGAGGGGGAGAGAGCGGGGACAGCCTCGAGGGCGAGGTTGCCCTCGGCGAGGGAGCCGTCGGCGTAGAAGTAGGAGTAGTGGCAGAGGTGGTTGTTGTCGCAGGAGGTGGGGAGGGAGAAGTCCGGGGTGGGGGGCTGGCAGAGGGAGGTGTTGCACGGGAGGGCGGAGAAGGAGGAGGAGGAAGAAGGGTCGAAGATGGTGGAGGAGGAGGTGGTGGTGGTGGTGGCGGGCTGCTTCTTGGGTGGGGTGCGGGGCTGGCATTGGACCCAGGAGAGTTGGCTGCCGGTGTCGAGGACCATGGGCTGGGATTGGGGAGGGGTTCCGATGGGAAGGGAGAGGACGAGAGCACGGGTGTAGCGGAAGGCGGCGCGGTAAGGGAGTTTTGAGGATGAGGAGTCTGAGGAGAAGGAGAGGGAGAGGGGAGAAGGGCGGGGGGAGAGAGGGATGGAGAGGAGGGGGAAGGAGGCCGGTGGGAGGGATCTTTGGGTGGAGGAGGGGGTTATGGAGAGGAGGAAGAGGAGGAGGAGAAGGATGGCAGCCATGGCTATGTTGGTTTGAAGAACGGAGGCTGAAGCCTGAAGGGGTGTGTGTGTTTGTTTATATGGTGTGTTGAATTTTGGGTGGGAAATTTGGAGATGACCAACAAAACGCGGTTTGCACTTCGAGAGGTTGGAGTTTGCACTGGGCAAAGGGGGGCAAGGGAAGCAAAACGTGGGATTGGGGTTTGAGGGCTATGTGATTGGGGAGGTGTTGGTGGAAGTGGGTGTGGAACAGATGGACCCATCAGCTGCGTATGCACCAAGTGCACGCTAATTGTTTCCTTTTGTAAAATAAAGTCTGATTTGATTTTTCATAATGAGTTAACAGGGGATGTTGAAGTCCTTGCAACCGAGTAGTCGGAGCAAGATAAACAAGCCTTTTAGAGAACCCTATCGTGTACCGATTTAGTGAGGATATGGTTCATACTAGTCACCAACAAAGTTGAAGCAGAAAAATCAGAGTATATGACCTTTCTAGGGCAACCGACCCTCTTAGAGTATATAGTATCTCACCGTCAATGCCCTCGGGCATGTGTAACACCACACATCTTATTCACTAGGTAAGCTGGGATGTAATCCCTACGAGTGATTATTATATGGTTCCAGTTCAGAACCATAGAAAGCTTCCTTCCTAAGGCGTGGTCCAAACCGTCTTGGAGGCTTTGGTGTGTGCAAGGGGGATGCATTCTCCGGTGCGGACTTGAATTTGAGATATCTGCATTCTTTGGGGCGGCCGCAGTGGGCCCCCTGCTTTTAAAAAGAAGGGCAGAGCAGTGATGGGTCATGCAGACTCATACTCGCTTGAATCAATGATAGGTCCCACTTAATTCTATTGTTGTGATCTTTATACATGCCGGTCTGGTTCAAAAATATGCATGCAATTGACCTAATTGAACCAGTCAAACCGGTTTGTAGTTTGTACTGATGATTAAACCAAGGCTGCAAGACAAAAAGTTGCAGTTTTTCATTTGTGATATTGATGAGCTTCCTTGTCTTGATTAATCTTCTAAAACTGGCAGAGTAGGATTGTTGGGTACACTCCATTTTATATTACTATATGTAACTATCGGCTATATTGGCTGGTAGGATGAGACTGAGGGAAAGGGCCTGGAATAGTGGAATCCCACTAAACAGTGGTATGATTCAAATCAAGCCTACTCTTCTACAGTGGTTAGGTGATAAGGAAGACAGCTAGCCACCCTGCATAAAAAAAACTTTGAAATTGTATATAAAGTATTTTCAGTTCACAGTTCACACAACAACTAGGTTGCACATATCCACATACAATCTTTGAAGTTTTGGGCTGAGAGCACTTCAAGCTCAACAACCTTTAATATAGAAACATTGCACCCATCTAGTGTGCATGGTGTCTTTCTGTCTACTGGTGAAGGTAACATAACACCGATTATTATAGAAAGAGGATTTGTATAAGTTTAGTGCAAAGGATAATTTTTTTGCATTTTTGAGCCGCAGGATCTCGATTGCACTGTGCCTGTAATATAGGGGGCAAGCAGTATTTTTATATCCCGCCCACCTTCCAAAATACTGTGCTGTTGAATTTCGATCTTATGGCACTCAATGCACCGCCGCACGTTCAAAATATTCGACGACACATAGTAACTTTTTCCCACAATTAATTATAATAAACGGTGCCAACTATTAAGACTCGATGTTGGAAAAAGATCTATTTGAGCCTCGAGATAATTGCTGATCAAGAAGCTTCCCAGCACTTGATGTAAATTGCTTAATAAAAAGATCCAAACACACAGTTTTAAAATCTTGTACTCCGGATGGAAACACATATTTCCTACTTATTCTGGTCAATTATGTTACTAAGTTCTACATCTACCTTATTTTACTAATAGATATTGAGAAGGATCCTATCAACATCTTGATCATCATTCCACCTTTATCTTAGCTAATATAATTTCAGATGAGTAGTTCACCCCCCCATGTTTTTGCCATCCCACCTCTTTACACGGTCGGTGGATATCCATTGTCTGTGTGTTTTAGGCAGTGGATTTTAGGTGGCTAAACCGTGGGGGTGGTGAACTACTCATCCATCATTAATTTAGGGCCGGCGACAGTGTGTTTACACTAGCCATCTGTATCAATCCAGGATAACCATTGCTCACACTAAAGCCAAAATGAAGTGTCACTTTAGTCTTTAATTTGGTCACACGAGTATGTCATGGATATTGCCAATCTTGTATTATCATCGTCTTTGTGGGACTCAAGCGTGACCAGGTTTCATCTGATCTTGAGCCATCTTATTCACGTTTAATTTGCGCAACATCTGGCATGCAAAGTGTCATTTTGTCATGTTAACGTTATCACACATCTGTTGCAAAGGGCCCAACAGGTTTTGTGGTTACCACTGACCAGACAGTTCTATCACTTTAAAGAAATAATATGAACATTTATCATCATTGGCTTGAGCTCACCCATTAATCACCCTGCGTTATACTGATATACTGCTGGTTTTTATTCCCTTCTTTATATTTGATTAGCTCCATTAATTAGTTCAACATTCCATCATCTCAAGTGAAAGTTTGGTGGAGGTCGCTAACTGTGTTTTTTTATAAGAAAAAAATGCTATGGGGAATCTCAGCCTTTTTCATCTCCCTAATCTCTTTGCATTCTTTTTATTTTTCATTGTTTTCACATAAGTTTCCGTTTGCTGTTAATGTTACAAGCTTATGTAGGAAATCCCCAATTTCTGTACATTGATCCATCTTATTCACGTTTAATGCTAAGTGATTTGAATAAGTATATAAGCCAGTCACTTGTTCGAGTTGCTCTTTGACTTGTGTTATAATTGGAATTACTTTAAAATATTCTTGTCCGTAAAGGCCATTGATATATGTGCATCTTATCTAAAGTATAAATTGTACAATAGCTAGGGTGGCATGAGAATCTGAGATTGGGAAATTGTTGGAAAAATCAAGATGTTGATCTCCCTGCGCATGCGGAAGAAATGCCTAAGAGACTAGTGTGAGAACACAAAGTAAGACATGAGACAATAATTTACGTGGTTTTGCGATGTGTCTAGGTCTACGGGGCCACACAAATTTACTACATTTTCGGAGGCATTATAGATGAGCATACAAGATACTCTTAACTCTCTAAATAAGTTGAAGTTTTTACAAGTTGCACTTCAATGGAAATCTCTTAGGGTTTAAAGGCTTCTACTTTTGTGCTGTAAAGTCTCTTGTTCTTAAATTAAATCGTACAATACAAAGGAGAGAGGCCCTCAAATATGAGGCTTAAATGCGATACCACATCATCCTGCCGCCGCAATCAATAGACCCCGGTCTAACGGACAACTTTCTGTCCAATTGTATAGTCCTACGCCTGGCACTGGTCTATGGTCTACTGCAAATGGGTACCGGTCGAGAAGCAACTGTCGCAGCAGTCCGGTCTGTCCAATCTTTCCTCCCACATACAACGGAAAGTGCATCCATCTAACATATACATGTAAGAGATCTATCTACTAGTAACATATAACATATTCGAGGACAAAGAGGGTAAACATATTTTTTTGGCTAATATACTAGTAACATATTTAAATACAGTTATTCAGCCTTCTAACTACCAAAAAACAAAAGAACATAGATGACAAAGATGATAATCATCTGTCATTTAAAGAAGGCGCTTTTATTGTCAAAATTAAGAAGTATCATATTATTCATTTGCCAAGGAGCAAAGAGAAAATTAAGGAACAATCATATTTGTAATTAATCCACTGATGATGTTTCTATAATTGAAATCATTGAAAAAGACAAAGGAAAGTCTAGATGTGCTTCAAACAAGACATCAGGACAATTCTATATATTATTCATAGAATATTTATTCCTTTCGACCATATTATTGACGGATGATTTCATTCCTTGCATGCTCAACATCTAGCATTTTCAACCAAGGTTACATCCTAGTGGCTAGTGCGTGGTTGAGTTACGTCCTCAATGATCCAAGTCCCCCATGCCAATCACACAAGTCACACTGATTAGGTTTTTGAAGGTTTATCATCATGCAACACTGAATTATTGAGGGTCTCCTCCTACCAATTTTTTCTTCTTTCTTTTCTTTTTTATTATATTTTATGAATGGGAGTCTCCTGTACATTTCACTGCGGTCACATTCACTTTTATGAGGATGGGCTTGAGCCATGTATATGTTAGAAGACTCAAAGCTAGGTCTTTCATTTCACTTGTCTGTATTATGGCCTTGGCCGCAGGCGGGTGTTTCATACATCATTGTCGGGATTGTCAACGAGCTCACTACTGTCCAAATTTGGTCCTAGTCTTTTCTCTCAAGGGCAAGTAATTCTTACTTGTTTTTGTTTTTGGTACAAGGTAGATCCTCATTACCTGTATATACTAATTAAATGGCTTGGTAATCGTAGATTGGGGAAAGTGTATTCATCTTGCATATTGTACAGGTAAGAGATCCATGCTAATAACAGATCTAAATAGCAACTGAATACACATAAGCCTTCTATCTCCCAAAAGACAAAAGAAGACAGAAGACACAGATGATAAACATTTGTTAGATCATTAAGGGGCAATTTGTAAGTGGATAAATTAAGAAGTACCATGTTATTCATTTGCCAAGGAGAAAGAGAAAACTAAGGAACAATCACACTTCTATTTAATCTATTGACGATGTTCTACGATTGAAATCACTGAGATAGAGAAAAAAAAGGTCTAGATGTGCTTCAAACAGGACATCAGGATAATTTATAGTATTACATGGAAGTATAAACCTTTTGACAACATTATTGACGGATGATTTCATCCCTTATATCAGCATCTTCCCTTCACATCCGAGTAGTTGAGATACATCCTCAATGACACAAGTCGCCCATGCAAATCACAATAATCACACTGATGAGGCTTTAGCTAGAAGGCTTATCATCATGCATCGCTTGAACAGATAAAAGTTGCTACTTGCTAGTGACTGGGAACAAATCATAGAGGTTCCCTGTCAATTCAGTGAGCTCACATCCACAATTATTGGATGCGCTGTAGCCATAGGGTGACATATAAAAGCATGGGTCAAACTAGGTCCTTCATTGCATTTGTCAATAGGGGGACTGTCACCATCTTTTGATCCATACTTGGAGAATAATCTCTTACGTGTGGATTGTGGAATTGGTAGCAGGTGGCATACCATTCATCATTGGGCAACATTTGTCAATGAGCATCTTACTGTTTAAACCTTATCCTAGTCTTTCTAGAAAAGTGATTTTTACTGATAGATTGGTAGTTGAAGTTACCAAATTTACGCATTGGTTAATTTTTTTGTGAATACGAGACTTCGGCAGGTTTCGATTATTTATCACTGAATCAATTGCATCTCATCATTTAATTAATTTCATCATTCGTGTTATATGGTACGTATTTATGAAATTTAACTCTTGTTTCATTTTTTATTTTGCATGGACAAAGGATTAAGATACATAAAAAGGAGAACAAGAAATGAAAATAAGAAAAATGCGGGTATGTGAAAGTGGGAGGTGAAGATATGGAACAATAGAACTTGATATACTTCTACAAGTAATGATCCGTAATGTTCATGGGCAACATTAGCAATAGTACATTAGATACAACTTACAAGAGAAGAGAAAGAAGGACTAAGGGATTAGAGATCAAGGCTTAGTAGAGAGAGAGATTCAGTAAGTGTACTCCATCTGTCCAAATAAGTTAAATTTAAAAATAAAGCTTGTCTGTATCTAAAAATCAGTTAAATTTATTAGATCATAAGGTCCTTACAAAAAAAGCGCCCCTCTCTCCTGTGTTTTTGTTGTGATATATCCATGTTTTTTCAAATGCAGACATGCTTCATTGGATGAGAATACTATTTTTCATTAACTAAGAAATATCAATTAACTTTATCTATGCATAATTATACTAGACTATCCCCACTTCTCATCGTATAATTCTAGCATGTTTGTTATAAAGTAATTTTTCTCTAATATATATAGATCATAAAACCTGATAACCTTTTATAGGGTGTGGGTTGGGCTTTTGCCTCCTCTCCTCATGTGAGGCCCATTGTTTGGCTTCCCTCATGTGGATGCCCATGACTTAACAACACCCTTTGGGGTTAAATGGGGTCAAGCGCAATGGTGTAAGTGGAGGGAGGGCTTAGATTAGCCAATTCTCACGCGAAGAGGAAGCATGAGGAAATGACCTAAGATCAATTTCTGATAGAGTGGGAGAGAATAAAGAACAAATGAGTGAATAAAGCCCATGTGGCCTTTAGCCACGAGCTGGGCATTGTAGCACACAGAACTACCACCCGCGTTGAGTTTGGCTACGAAGATCCACTTGCAGCTATAGCCTACAAAGGCCAACCATGGGGAAGGCTCTCCAGAATCTCCAGATGTTGGAAGGCCCTTGAGGGATCTCTGGGCAGTGCTAGTGGTAGAGTTCCTTTGCAGCGTCAGCACCGGTATTATCTTCTACCTCTTCTTTGCAAGCTTTCAAAGCAGAGGTTCATTTCTTCTGAGAATATCTAGGTAATAGTTGAATTGGATGCAATAATAGAGGAGGAGAGGAGGCTTGTAGATGCAGATGGGACTGAAAATATGAATGAGGACATGGAGGAGGTAAGATATATAGATACTCATTTTTGGTATATGGACCCTTGTTGCTAGTATAACATTTAGTATAGTCTCTTCGTTTTATGATTAATTGTATGGGCGACAAAATATTCAAACACTTGTTTGGAGTGTGTCGCACTGCAGCAGGAGCTGAGGGACTTCCATCTACGTTTTCACTCAATTGAAGCCGCACTCCAGCATTTGCAGGCTGAGAGGTGCTACATTTGGATGCATCCTTCGCCTTAAACAGCTCTTGCAGGCATGGAGCATCACACCCCACCGAAATATGCTAGAGGTATCATGCATTTAGCTTGGTGTCATATTTATACAGGGAGGTAATTAGAGTAGGCAGTTTTCATGATGTCTAGATTAATTTTGCTGACGCGGTAGAGTGATGATCAGGGTGGTTATTTGATGTCCACCTTGCAGTTCAAACATATGTTTGTTTTGATTTCAGTGTGACAACTTCACAGAAGAACATGTTGATAAGCGAGAATTTTGATATGCAGTTTGTGAATATAATTTTGTGAACTATTCTCAATTTTGTACTCCCTCCTATCACTTTTAATCGAGACAATTAGAATATATGCATACCAAAATTAGATGATACCGTTCTCTAATTATTCTTAAAGAGGCCTAGGTCTGGCAGCCCTAGGTCGATATTAAGAGGCCTCCACGTACAGGTACCCAATCACTTAGAAAGCCTAGGCTTAGACCTCACATCACATCTCAATAAAATTGACTGATTATTTGACGATCTCAATTAAAAGTGACTGAGGAACTTATTTATTTACAGGGCACCTTAAAAGTCCTTAACATGCCAAGTGGACCAACACACTATCACTTTAATTGTATCTGTTGTGGCTTTGCAGTTTGTTCTTAAATCTTTGGACTGTTGACCAGTGATTAAGGATAGTATAGTCAATTAAATCGAAACAGATTTGGTTCTGAAGAGAAATGCCCCTCAAGTGTCATGGTCGAGCTCACTGCTTGTTGGCTGCATGCCGGCTCAATAGGTATTCCTCTCATATACAAAGGTTGGCATAGTAGCAACTACATAGAGGGATGACAACTTGCACTCTACCATAAAAGATGGTTCCAAATTTGCCTTCTAAAATCAGGGGTGGTTGGAGATACGCCCAAAACTAAGTTCCCCGAAGATGCCACGGGTAAGAGCAAGGTTTGAACTTGGGAAGAAGTCCTACCACCACGTCAATTGGTGGTCCGGCCACAAGTAGGGAGGTTGCTCAATAATAGATCAAGCTCAAGTTGAGCCAGATATTAAAAAAAGGACATTTGGAAAAATGAAATACTCCATCTACCCTAAAATAAATGACACATCCTAAAAAACTGGGTAGTATTAGCAAGTATTCCCTCTGGTTACTTTTAATTGATACAATTCTTTTCAAATGAACTAAAAATTTACTCCCTCCAGTCACTTTTAATTGATACATTTTTTTTCAAATGAATTAAAGTTTTATTGTATTTGAAAAAAAATTGTATCTATTAAAAGTGACATGAGGGAGTAGTTCATTTGAAAAGAATTGTATTTATTAAAAGTGACTCAAGGGAGTAGAGTATTTCTCTGAGCAATATTGTTGCTATACAGGTGGATCTTCGATCAATAATTGTCTAAAACTCTAAGTTTACATCAAACATATCTTTTTCAAAGAGAAAAACACAACAATGGTGCTATGACGGCTTGCAGCACTCATGCATTGATGAGGCATGCCCCGAATGGCTGGGCATGGGGCCGTGCAATCGTCAAGCAAGGGCTGAAGAAGGGTTGGAGGATCAAGGGCAATGAAGGACATGGGAGGCAATTAAAAAACCCGTTATTTTTTTCCCTTCGGCAAATCCAATAACATTATAGAGATGCAGAGAAATACAAAAAAAAAATGTGGCGCAACCCTGGTCCCTGAGCGTAGGAAATGAACATTTGCGGTGATTTAATTTGTGATATTCATCAAATGGTTTTTAGTTTGGCAGGACACGTTTTTCATTCATAAAGAAATATTATCCTTGGATTGATGGCAACATGTCAAAAAAAAAAATCTGCCATTATACACGAAAGCCAGTCGTGGAAATGGTGAATAGCATTTATAAAAAAGAAAAGAAAAAGAAACTGTGAATTGCAAATAATGGATAATGACCTTTGTAGGAAAATTACCATTTGTTGACATGTAAGGACGTCCAAACATCATTCCATGAATGGTGAATTGACCTCAAATGATGAGAAATGCATTTGTGGGCAAATGATTCATTCGTGGACATATAATACCATCTAAACATCATTAAGGGGAAATGACCCACAAATGACTTGCGCCACTGCGGGTTGGGAACAGTCTTAGCTTCTTCAGTGAAATGCAAAAAGTCTGTTCTCATTTTATATCGAGTACAGAACTACATTTCCAAGAACCATTGGATTGAAGCCATCATCAAAGATTCAGAAGTCATCCAATATATTTAAAAAAAAATTCATTTCATTCTGTTTATTTATTGTGCCAAGTGGAGATAAATATGATAGAGTATTTGGGTGATTTCATTGCAATATCACGGTGGATATTTCTTGACTTTCTCAACCTTAACATGTGATCATGACCGTAAGCCAAGACAAAAACTGAACGTGGATTGGACAAATTTAGGCTACTTTGTGTCAAATCACACTTCTAAGTAGATCAAGACAGTTTTTTTATTGGCAACAAGTAGATAAGATAGTTGCTAAGCATTGTACCCTAAAAAAAAGACACCGCTAAGCCAGTATGTGGCCATATTTTGGCTCACTGCTCTCATTAGTTGATGGAAAGCGACCCAATCAGATGGTAGGGCTACACCCAACTGTTGCGATTTCTTGGATACAATGACATTTTTGTTCTGGGATACGTATCAAGATCACATGGTATGTGATCTACCCCTGAAGGAGACCAACTTAGGTTAACTTCTCAAAGTGAGATAGCTTTAATGTGGGTAGACTTTAGAAAATGGAAACGGGGAATCTTTATCCCTGAAGGAGACCAACTTAGGTTAACTTCTCAAAGTGAGATAGCTTTGATGTGGCAAGACTTTAGAAAATGGAAATGAGGAATCTTTTGCAATACATCAGCTCTAAAAGCTACAGCTTGAAAGGGGACATGTAGGTTCTCTGCCCTAGCCAATTGAGGGCTAGTTTACAAAGGTCTGATTTGATCAAGAACCATCCTAATTAGTAAGAGTAATACCGAGTTATGTTAGGTAGGTAGTGAACACAGCGGATCATGAGCCAAATGTTGCCACAATGAGCGGCCCCATGCCAAAGAGTAGGTCCTATACCTTCGTGGTGGCTGAGTGTTACGCGATCCTCCATGGGCGCGAGCGTGTCTAGCATTTTTTGTTTAATATTTATTTAGTCATTGCAGTAATGTGCACCAGACATCCAAATTATAACATGCATGTTGGGTTTTTTCCCTCCTCATATGAGGCCCATAGTATTGGGTTTCCCTCTCATGTAGAAAGGCCCACTAGTTGACTCACTTTGGGGTTAAGTGTAAGTTGTTAAAGCAAAGAATAACTTCTTTATAAAAAATTAATTCTTCTTAAAAGATAGTTCTTTTGAGAGAGAAAAGTGAAGAGAGAAGTACTACAACTTTGAAGGAGCTTTGGAGATCAAGAAAAAGTTTTCTTGGAGGAAGAAGGAGAAGGAAAAGAAGAAACTTTTTTAAGTCAATGCATTCTCTTGTGAAAGATAAAACAAATCATAGGTGGTTTGTGGTAATCCTTTCATCTCTATTCTTTATGTATTCTACATAAATGCGAGATTTTTTCCTAGCTTTTAAGAGGGTCTTTACCCTATCATGTTGATGTAATCTCTATTAAGTAGAGTGTATCCAAAATTAATAATAGTGGATTTGGTCTCTAGACCTCGTGGATATAGTTGTTGCCTTGGCAGTGGACCACGTTAAATTATGTATTTTTCAAGTGTTTGATGAAAAGTTTCTTTGTTAATCTTGCTTTGCATGTGTGATAACTTGTGCATTGTTGTTATTTTAATT
Organism: Houttuynia cordata; assembly: GCA_039654745.1. NCBI lineage: Eukaryota > Viridiplantae > Streptophyta > Magnoliopsida > Piperales > Saururaceae > Houttuynia > Houttuynia cordata. The sequence goes on from CM077504.1 coordinate 4,068,430, forward strand.
AATCTCTTAATTTTACTTGTAATTGTACGAATCGTATTGGAGTACAGTAGCACAATTTTACGAGGTCGAACCCACAGGGACTTGTATTTTTGGAATTCTAATTTTAATATCAGATTACTACCCTTTTTGAAGAATTAAATTGATTCGATTAACTACAACTACGACTAATCAAAGACTTAATGCAATTAAATAACTTTAACTAACCAATTAATATAAAAGCAATTAATAAACTTACTCAAAAGAAACTAATTTGATAAATAAAAAATTCAAGCTTTAACCAAGAATTTAAAATGCTAAGGATTTTCTGTAAGAAATTAAATCTCATGAATGATTTGTCTATACGGGAAAGTAGCTATCTTTGCTCATGATAATACGTGTGTTTTATCATGAGCAAAGATAAAACACATATAAATTTTTAATTAAAATTTTGTATTCTCTTGCGTATCAACAGATGAGATTCAAATCATTAGTTGTATCCATCACTAGATAAATCATAACTAATATCCAAATAGCATATTAAATATACAACTTGATGCAATTAAATTTGAGAATAACAATCGTTAAAACGCATTAATTTAGAGATAACGATTGCATCACATGAATACTACTCCTACAACTAATCATGGCTTCATCGCAGCCCTAGACAGAGAATTAGCTACTCATATTAAGGAAATTAACTACAAACTTAAAGGAATTCATTTGAATTAAAGTTAAAATTACTTACAGAAATTGTGGAATAATAGAAAATTAAGCAAAAGGGTACAGTTCCTCTTCTCTCCTCAATCGACTATTAACAGCACAATTCGAGCACTTGTGCAACTCCAAATCCAAGCAGCAGCAAACAGTAGATTAAAACCAAAATGAAAAGAAAATGGAAGATAGAAATTTTTTGGAACTAAAGAAAATGAAGAAAAACTGCTTTCGGTGGTCTTCTCTAGTCGACTGCATAGCCTCTGTACTCTGTTATTTCTCTATTTTTATAGATTGAAAAAGAGAATCCTTTTCGTCCCAAATCTGGATTGAGGATGAGCCCAAATCCTGACTTCAACTCTAGCACGCCTCTCATTTGGACGAATCCCAAATCCGTCCCAAAAAAATCTGAACATTTCAAATTAGATTGGATTCTTCACATTCCAAATCGAGCACGCCGCTACTTCCTTTTAGTTTCTGAGTTGAATACACCCTCCAAATCCGCCATCGAGGTCAACCCAGACTGTTGCTTCCGATCGTGACCCATAGCCATCGTTGCTCCGCCGTCATTTCATCGTCATCCTCGAGTGCTCTCGGCCGCTGTCATTGCTCCGCCATGAAATCCTCGCCGCCGTCATCATTTGTCGCACCCATGGCCATCAGAACTTTCGCCATCGTCAGCCCGCCAGCGGCCACCGTCGCTGGAACCCAGGGCCACCTTAAACCTCACCGGCGCTCTGCTGTTAGACACCCGAACATCGCTCGAGCAGAGCAGAGTGCTTCGAGCAGAGCAGAGCAGAGTGCTGCCAACCTATACAAAATAAAACATGTCCCAATTAGACGCACCAAATATTTATAAAATTATGAAACATATCTAAATTGAGCAATTTAGAGAGGATTATTTATTCAATTCTTAATTATTAACCTAATTGCTAAAACTCACTTTATTCCTTATTTTAACTAGAAATTATGACTAATAAAAAGGTAAAAAAGCATATAAAAATATGTATTGTTCATGCGTAACATGCATCCTACATCAAAGAGGTGTAGAATACTCACTTTCATCACTGTAAGTGTGGAGAAGTATGTATTTGATTGTGTTTCTTAGTGATGTAGACACGGCGTCTACAACGGAGAAGAACGAGACTAAACTAGAACAAATAAATAAACTTAAACTAATCTGTGATTCTCATTGATAATCCTGTTTTGGCCATAGGCCTTACATATATAAAGAGTAAAAATAGCCTAATCCTAATAGAAGTAGTAAATCCTAACTAGGAAATCATATTAAAGAAGGAATCCTATGCCTAATAGAAGTAAGAAAGGCTAATTGAGTTCATAACATTCCACCACACTCCGCATCGTCTTGTCCTCAAGACAACCAGCTCGGATACTGCTCCAAAAAATCATCTTCGCGCATCCAAGCAGCATCTTCAGGAGCACGGTGTAACCATGCAACGAGAACTTCAGTAATAACACGCCCGCGATGACGAATACGGCGACGCTCAAGGATAGCATGAGGCACTGGGCGAGACTCATCAAACGGCAACGGTGGTGGAACAGGCTGCGGAAGAGCAAAAGGATCACCCATAAACTTCCTGAGTCGAGAAACATGAAACACTAGATGAACCTGAGCCTCAGGAGGTAACTATAAGAGATATGCAACTGGACCAATACGCTCAACAATAGGATATGGGCCATGGAAGCGATGAGAAAGCTTCTCATTGCTCCTGCTGATAAGGCTGGTGGTGAAGATAGACAAGATCGCCAACCTCAAACGCACATCATAAACTTGGCGCATGCGATTTTGGGAGGCTACCAAGTTAAGGCGAAGCTGGCGCAACACCTCACCTCGAGTCTGAAGGGTAGTGTCTACCTCAGCTATAGAAGAGCGAAGATGCATATAGTGAAGCACTGTAGGGGGTGGTCTACCATAAACAATTTGGAACGGTGTATAACCCGCTGATGTATGGAACGCAGTGTTATAAGATCACTCCGCCCAAGGAAGAAAAGATAACCAAGTGCGGGGCCTATCTCCGGTGAAACACCATAAATACTGCTCAAGGCAACGGTTAACCACCTCAGTTTATCCATCCGTTTGAGGGTGATAAGAAGAACTCATGCGAAACGTAGTGCCTTGTAAACGGAAGTACTCTTGCCAAAAGGAAGAGAGAAACACCCTGTCACGATCACAAACAATAGACTTTGGCATCCCATGGAGACGAGCGATATCACGGACAAAAAGTTCAGCAACACTCTTAGCCGTATAGGGATGGGAAAGAGTAGAAAAATGTGCGTACTTGGATAGCCGATCAACCACCACAAGCACAACTGATTTACCTTGAACTGTAGGCAAACCCTCTATAAAATCCATACTAATATCCTCCCATACCCGTTCAGGAAGAGACAATGGCTGGAGAAGGCCAGAGGGGGTGGTAGAATCACTCTTAGCACGCTGGCACACATCGCACCGGGCCACAAAAAGTTGTACGGAACGTTTGAGACCCACGCCAGGCAAAATTTTGAGAGACCCGTTTATAAGTACGAAAACCCCCTTCATGGCCAGCTGGTGGAGTAGAATGGAAAAGATGAAGAATATCCGTGCGGAGCTTCTCAGAGTTAGGCACCCATAGCCGCCCATGCCAGAACACAAGACCATCCTGCAAAATATATCCTGGAGAAGAAGAAGGGTTGGCCTACAGGCGGGAAATAAGATCACCCATATCAGAGTTCACCAAATAAGCAGCCCGTAACTCGTCCAGAAAAGGAAAAACAGGAGTGGAAAGGGGCATGGAGGGAAGAATCCTCAAACTGTCGGGATAAGGCATCAGCAGCGCGGTTCTCAGAACCCTGCTTATAGATCATCTCATAATCATATCCCAGCAATTTGGAGGCCCAACGTTGTTGCGCGGGAGTAGCCACTCGCTGATCCAAGAAGTACTTAAGCGGTTGGTGATCAGTCCAAATAATGAAGTGACGACCTAAGAGGTAGGGGCGCCACTTAGTCACTGCATGGACGATAGCAAGCATCTCACGCTCATAAAGCAGATAGAAGTAAAGACCGTCCCGACAAAGCCTTGCTAAAAAAGGCAATAGGACGCTCATCCTGCATAAGAACAGCGCCAAGACCAACATCTGATGCATCACTCTCAACAACAAAGGTCTTTACAAAATTCGGTAAGCAAGTACAGGGGCAAAAATAAGCCCTGCTTTGAGTGCCTCAAAAGCGCGCTCAGCAGTGTTAGACCAACCAAATGCTCCCTTTTTCAACAACGCAGTCAAGGGTGCAACAATAGTGCCTTAAGAGGAGATAAAAACGCCTATAATAACCTGCAAGTCCCAGAAAACCACGTAATGCCCGTGGGGTAGAAGGTCGAGGCCAATCCCGAACTGCAACAATCTTGGTGGGATCCGTAGCCACACCATCGGCAGAAATAACATGCCCCAAATACTCAATCTGACGGCAACCAAAGGAACACTTTGAGCGCTTTAAGAAAAGACTATGCTCATGAAGGAGAGAGAAGACGGACCGTAAGTGCTCCAAATGGGTATCCCACGTAGGGCTATAAATGAGAATATCATCAAAAAATACCAGCACAAAGCGCCGTAGACAAGCCCTGAAAATATCATTCATCAAACACTGGAAGGTAGAATGGGCATTAGTGAGGCCGAAGGGCATGACAAGAAACTCGTAATGGCCGTCATGTGTGCGGAACCCTGTCTTGGAAATATCGTTAGGGTGCATGCGAATCTGATGATAACCCGAATGGAGGTCCACCTTCGAAAAGAACTGCGCACCGGCCAACTCATCAAGTAGCTCCTCAATAACTGGAATAGGGTACTTATCCTTAAGTGTAATAAGATTAAGTGCCCTATAATCCACACAAAAGCGCCAAGTACCATCCTTCTTGCGAACAAAGAGGACTAGAGATGAATAAGAAGACTGACTGGGACGAATAATGCCAGATGAAAGCATCTCGTGAACAAGTCGCTCAATCTCAGTCTTCTGAGCATGGGGGCAACGATAAGGCCGCACATTGGCTGGAGGCGCACCTGGCTGGATAGGAATCATGTGATCATAAGCACGAGGAGGAGGTAGTCCACGAGGCTCCTCAAAAAGAGCATGATGCTCCTCAAGTAAGGTGGCCAAATCCGGTGAAATAGTCATGGAGTCAGGAACATCAACTACCGGGCGGTGCTGCAACAAGTAGCCAGAACATTGATAATGACAAAGTATTGCTGCAGATTCTGGAGACTGAAGACGGCCCGGTGGTTGAGCAGTGATACGGACCGAATTTCCCTCATAAGTAAAATCCATCATCATATGTCGAAAATCCCAAGAAACAGGGCCCAAAGCCTCAAGCCATTGAACACCGAGGACCACATCAGCCCCCTTGGTGGGAAGCAAGTATAAGTCCATAATATAAGATTGGCCCTGTAATTGCAAAGCAACGTTAGAGCAAACACCAGAACTCTTGAGACGATTTCCATCACCAATCAGTACATCAAAAGTCGCAGAGTCCTGGATAGGGTAGCCCAGACAGCGAGCAACACGGTCATTAACAAAATTGTGGGTACTACCCACTATCAATCAAAACTGAAACCGGTTGTTTTTTAATCAACCCTTTGACACGCATAGTACGTGGAGTAAAGGTACCAAAAAAGGCCTGCAACGTAATCTCCATCTCATAAGCCTCAATAGGGGTCAAATCCTCCTCAATAATAGCAGCACACGCGTCATCCTCATAACTTGTATCATAGCACTCATCCAGCATATATAACCGACGTGTAGTGCAGCAATGGCCAGGGACATATTTTTCATCACAATTATAACACAGTCCTTTAGAACGCCGATCTGCCATCTGCGAAGGAGAAAGCCGAGTAATAGGAGGAGTTGAGGAATTACCAGGGGGTCGAGTCGCACGGGGCGGTCCAGATGACGGAGGCAAGGGGAAGGAGAAGGGGAAGGCCTAGAGAAAGAACGTCCCAACTGAGTCAGCTTTTCCTCACAAACACGAGCCATACGCATCATTTCTGTTAAGAAGACGCGTGGAAAAGACTGCAACTCAACTTTAATATCCGCCCGTAAGCCTGCTTCAAAAACTCCCATAAGTGTATACTCAGGCCATCCCTGAACACGGTTCACCAATCACTCAAACTCATCCTGATAGTCCTGAACTGACCCACGTTGGCGAATTTGAGGAAGTAGGCTATTATAATTCGTATAAGCGGTTTGGCCAAAGCGTAGACGAAGGGCTTGCTCAAACTCGTCCCATGTAGAATCAGGGTGACGCTCCAAATACTGGTCCACTCAATGCATAGCATGCCCTTCCATATGGAAGGAAGCCAACTCGCAACGCTCATGAGCGGGGGTCCGATGAAAGTGGAAGAAGCGTTTGGCACGTGAAATCCACACATCTGGGTCGCGTCCATTAAATACAGGAAATGTGACACGTACTGGCCGAGCTTGGACAGTGTCCGCTTGGACAATAGGGGCATCCGCGTAGCGACAGTCCATATGACCACGACCACGACCATGGTTGTGCCGTCCACGATAGTCCACATGACCGGGGAACTCGTCATCATATGCATAATAATCATCCGCATTAGCAAAAGCAGATGCGTGTGGAAGCTAAAACCCAGGGTGCACCGGAACATATAGAGGGGGACCCACAGCAGGGCCCCCGTGTAGTGGTGGAACGCCAACGCCCGAGGGATGAACGGCCTGTAATTGTGAAACAGGTTGGTTTGGGCCGTCAATAGAAGAAGGAGGACCGGTTCGCGGGGTCGAACCGGGACCAGGCAGAACCGGGCCAGCGGAACCCATGTTCAGATAGCCCGAAGGCAAGCTCGAGACCTGGTGGGAAGAAATCAGGGCAGGGGTGGGAACGGTGATCGTGGCGGCAGTGGCGGCGGCGGCGAAGGCGCTCCGAGGCGGCGACGTCGACGGCAGTGGCGGCTGGTCCGGGGGTGGCCACAAAAAGCCTCCAGAAGCACCAACCGAGCGGAGCTCGTTGCCTCCAAGCATTAGGTGAGGCCTGGTGAGAATCGCATCGGCGGCGGCTGGAGGGGAAGGGCTGGAGGAGTGGATCTGGTCGACGGGAGGCTGTAGAGGCCGGGCGGAAGGCTGAGAAGCGTCGGGGAGCATAAAGTTGCCACCTTTGGCGAGGTGTTGCGGCCGAGGGAGGGGGGCGGCGGAGTTGGAGGGCGGGGCTGTCGCCGCCGTCGAAGGAGGAGGCCGTTCTACGGCAGCCGGTGTCTGGACGGCCATCGCCATGGTCTCTGGCAGACTTGGCAGAGAGGACAGCGACAAAGAGGCAGCTGCCACGACGCTGGTGGTCGGAAGGAGGGACTCGACGGAAAGAAGTGGCGCCGGCGAGCCGAAGGCGGCCGATGTAACGACTCCAGATGAAGCGGAGCCCGTCGTGATGGTTCCCGCTGGTGCGAGGCCCTGCCAAGGCAGCATGCCGGCCGGCAGCATGTGGGTGCCGGCGGGGAAAGACGGCGGTGGAAACCCGGACGGAGAAACAGCGTAGCTCGGAGGAGGAGCCGACACCGTCTGGCGATGGAAGGATAGCAGGAGCACCTCAAGGCGACGATCGCGAAGATCGTTCTCCTGATCGCGATGATGGTTCTCCTGATTGCGACGGACGGTTGGACTCCGTAATCTCAGCAATCACCGTCTTCAAATCTGTAAGTTCTCACTCCAATTTCGCCTCCAAGTGGGTAGTTTGGGTAGTTGCATGGGGGAGAGTAGTAATGGGGACGTCATGAAAGTCCGAGGCCATAGACGTCACGGACGAGGGTCCGGAGGACGTCAGCGATGGGTCGGGACTCACCTGACGGTCGCCTGTCATGGCTACAGTAAGGGTGGGTGGGTGGGAACCAGGGTCGAAACGGCTCTGATCCAATGATGTAGACACGGCGTCTACAACGGAGAAGAACGAGACTAAACTAGAAAAAAATAAATAAACTTAAACTAATATGTGATTCTCATTGATAATCCCGTTTTGGCCATAAGCCTTATATATATAAAGAGTAAAAATAGCCTAATCCTAATAGAAATAGTAAATCCTAACTAGGAAATCATATTAAAGAAGGAATCCTATTCCTAATAGAAGTAAGAAAGGCTAATTGAGTTCATAACACTTAGCTAACTTAAAAGAGGAAAAATATATAATTTTCTCAACAATACAATCAATTGATAATACATGCAAGAATGCAAATAAAAAAAATTGCATTATTGCCTGAGATGAGTCTGTTTGCATTTACAATTCTAAAACCAACTTCCAAGAAGAAGCACACATGACACAACTGAGACAAATAGGCAAGTATGATTGGAATTTTGTCTGGACATTAAGTTTCATCAAATTAACGGCTCACGTCCTTCCCTTCTTGCCCTGTTTATGTGCACGTTTTATCTCCATTTATTTATTCATAAAAGAAACTCCATTTTTAATCTTAAAACATTCCTAATAGTGAAGTAAAAAAATACTCCCTAATATCCTCATTACATTTCACTTTTTCACTGCTATATCATTTACATCCATTGAAAAGTCTGTGGAGTAGAGCTCATGGAAAATGAAAGTACATATTGGTTGTGAATTTGGCTGATTGATCATCGTCACGTGTTGAGAATGCAGTACCAATTGGCTGTGAATCTGGCTCATCGCTGAACATTTTATGCCTTTTAACATCTGAATTTTTTGGATTGTAAGTTTGCAATAGATAACGGTGCTAATGAAACTTAATACTCAACATGTGTTTTAGATCTGAATGGTTATAACTAGGGATGTTAAAAGCAAGCTTGAGAGCTCGACTTGGCTAGACTTCAACTAGACTTGCGTTTGAGCTGAATTGAAAGTTGGTCAAGCCAAACTCAATTATACCTATGTTAGGATCGACTCAACTATCTGTTTTAAGCCATCTTTGTACTAACGTAGTGGTAGAAAGAATCTCATGCTGTTCCCTGACTTACAAAATGAATTCAAATACAAATAGCAGGGACTTTCGATGGAAAAAAAATTGCACGAGCAACTTTACTTAGCCAAACAAACCCCAAACCATGGAAAGTTGCATTGCGATATATCGATATCGGGCCTCAACCGATAAAAAGATATTGTGTAATCTGTTTTTTTTTCTTTCAAAATATCGCCGATATATCGGTTTTGGGCCGATATATCGATTTTAAAAAACAAGAAAGAAAAAAAATAACTATCCTGTTTGTTTTCCATCCTATGCCAAATGGCAGGATACGGGTTTAAAATGCATACACATATTTTAAATTATATATGTATTTTATGCATATTTTGAAATCTATGCTTTGTCTAAATTAGAATCACTCATTTTAGAAGTTATATTGTGAAAATACATGGTAAAAATTAGTCTTTGATGACCTATATTTTTTTACATAATATCTATGATATTTTATCTCTTTGGTGATATCCGATATGGCATTCTTTACCCGGAGAGTTAAAGCTAAAGTGACTTTAAGTCTTGTTTTTGCTATTATCATCCAGCAAAGAGAGTGCAAAGGAGGTGACGGGGAACCTCCTAGCTCCGAGTAGTTCAAAGCTCAAGAAAGGCTTGAACTGACTGTACATACTCATTATTTTGTCAAATATGTACATGCATATAATACACTCTATATAAATTTCAGGCTTTGAACATCTTTATTTTTTGGATTATAAGTCTGCAACATGTAATGGTGCCAATAAGGATGTTAAAACCAGATTGAGAGCTTGACTTGGCTCGTCTTTAACTTGACTCGATTTGCGTTCTTAGTTGTTGGAAGTTGGTGAAGCCAAACTTATAATCCAAAAAATTAGAATGTGTTTGGATTCTAATTCAAACTAAGGGGCCGTTTTGGGCGTGATTATAAGCAAATATCCACAGTGGATTTTCTAGATCCACTGTAGCATCCATGTTTTTTCCATATCCAGTGTGAAATACGACTTGAGGTGTTTCAGCTGGATATGGAAAAAACATGGATGCTACAGTGTAAGCAAAACATCTACTAAATCACGCCCCAAACGCCCCCTAAATAGAGTATGCTTGTAATCATAGTTTTCAACGAGATTGGTCTAGATCATAAATATATTTTTTTGGAGGGATTGGAACCAAGGACTTATAACACTATGTATGGAACTTGGGTCGGGTTTTTACCCGACCCGACTCGACCCGGCCTTATTGGGCCGGTTCCGGGATTGCTTATACAATGCCCGGTTCCGGTTCCGGGTTTGAAAGAGGAACCGACCCACCGGGTCGGGTCGGGTTCGGGTATTACATAAAAAACCGACCCGACCCGGTGTATATATATATATATCAGTATCAGTCCTCCCAAATCTGAAATCCCTAATCCCTCCTCCCTCCCAACTGCCTCGGCCGATGGACGATCCTCTGACCTCTTTCACCCAGGAGAGGCCCCTCCTAGGGCGTCCTCCTCCGGCACCCACTCCCACCGGCGGCCTCAGTCTTGCCCCTCGTCACTGCCCTAAGCCCTCTCCTCAGAAAATTCCCTTTTCCTGCGGCGATCGGCGATCTCTGACCAATGGCGTGCGGTGAGCCTCTCCAGCATGGGGGCTTCTTACTGGGTTATGTCTCCTCTCACTCCTTCATCTCCCTCTCCTCTCCTCTCTCTTCCTTCCCCTCTCTCTTCCCCATTTCTCTGATTTTCTGCCGATTCTTTTGTTTAGGTTAGGGCTTCATCCATTATTCTTCGAGTATTAGGTCTGATTGAGACTTTGTGGCTCTTTATAGCTGATTGAGTTACTTTGCATCTCTAAAAAAATTGGATTCGGCTCTAAATAGAGGCATTGGGGTTTTTCCTTGAGGAAAATTTTCCTATATGTCGATCGATCATCTCAGGATGAGGCTGCTTCTGAATCTTTTAGTTGTTTCATGTTTGTCAGATTTTTTATTGTTTTTTGGTAATGTGTTTTCGTGGGTGCATGAATTTCTTCAACAAAAGTGGTTTCTTACCTTCTACCAAGTGTGTAGGTTTGCTCAAAGACTCCACCATCCGTTTGCCTGTCCATGTTAGTATTCTTTTTCTACATAGGGTGCCAATTATGTGTGCATGCTAGAGGCACTTTGGAAAACAACAATATTAGAGTTGTCTTTTTTGTTTCTTTTTTTTTTTCCATTTTGCATTTTGCATCATCAGGACTGAGTTCTCTCATTGTATTGAGCAGTTACGTCAAACTTTTCTTGGTACAATATAAATTTGGCCAATGTATAGAGAATTGTGGAATGCAAGATCTGATTCTTAGTTTTTGATATAGTGAACATATTTGGTGTTTACTCTTTCCGGTTTGTATGTTTATTCTCCCTAGTTTTTTCTTTCCAGTTTGTATTTTATAGATTTTTTGTACCGGGCGGGGCGGGGCGGGGCGGGTCCGGGTTTTAAGTTCCGGTACCGGGGCGGTTCCGGGTCCTTGAAACCGGACCCGTTGTGGGTCTGGGACGGTTCTGGGTTTGAATAATTACAATGGTTCAGGGGCTGGGTTTGCCAATACCCGACCCAAACCCGACCCGGTTCCATCCCTATATAACACCTAAACTTTAATCACTTGAGCTACAAGTATTTGTTGTTAATATTATATAAAATTTATATTTATTATATCTGTAAGGTGGGCTTCACTCCTAGCACCCCGTGCAGGGTCAACCCGGTTCAACTCCGATTTGACGACCATCAATCCGGGTAACCTTGCTTGTAATACTCTCCCCATCGCGTATTAATAATCCAGAAGTCAAAATCAACTAAAAACTAGTTCATTGAGTCTTCTAATCCTGTCACATCCACTTTTTCAACCATCATGCTCTTGGCATTCTTTTTTTCTCGGGGCCACCAATTGCATAACCAAGTCAGCTTGCAAGCCAAAGGAAATCAACTCAACTTGACTCGATCTCAACAACTCACACTCAGAAATTTCAATCTAAACCCAGCTCGGCTCGTTAGCACGCTCTCACATAGCACACTAGAGGTAGCCATCCGTGCGGTTTTACAGGGCATTTCAAAAGCAAATAACCCTAACTTGTCATGGTCGTGGCCTTGTGCCATATGTGACTACACATCTAGCCTCACAGACCAACCTTTTTGGTCCTCATGTGATTGTGTAGAAGGAAGCAGAGGGGACGCTGATGGCACGTGCCCGCGACGGCACAACGCGGGCTTCCCCCAACTTCTAAAACAAAAACAGACAAAACCGATATCGTTTTCAAAAACAAAAACATTACAGCTTCTCCCTGAGCTTTCACCACTCTCCCCCCCAGTACAAGTAGCAGCAGCAGCAGCAAGCAGTAGTGTACAAGCCAACAGAGCCCCCGATAACGATTCCGCCCGCGCCAAACCCTAGATTTTCGGATGTGAGCGCGAGATCGGCGGGGATGGGGTCGCCGGGCGGATCCGCGATGATGGAGATCGGGGACGTTGTGCCGGCGACGCCGCAGCTGACGGTGTCGGCGTCGTTCAAGGAGGGCGGGAGGGGGAGGCGGGGGAGCCGCGGGCCGGGGAGGCGACCGAGCATGGAGGCTGATGAGTTCATCAATTTGCTACACGGATCCGATCCAGTCAAGGTGGAGCTCAACCGGCTCGAGAACGAGCTGCGAGGTAATGCCAATGCTCTAGTAATCGCGAATTTGATGAAATGTAGCTTGTGTGCTTCCTTGATTTGGTCTCAGTATGAGCTAATTTAGGGTTTTGATGCGGATTTTGCTTATTTTAGTCAATTTGAAGAAATGCAGCTTGTGTGCTTTTGTTAATTTCGTTTTGATGTGCTGATTTGGGGTTTTGATGCGAAATTTTGGGTTGATGGTGAGATAATGTGATGTGCAGACAAAGAGCGGGAGTTGGGGGAAGCACAGGTGGAGATCAAGGCGTTGAAGCTATCTGAGCGCCTTCGGGAAAAGGCAGTTGAAGAGGTTTGCTTGTTGATTTACATTGTTCATCTTTTCTCAGTGCGTTTTCTTCTTGCTGTTTGCTTATGGATCGAGTGGGTTTTCTTAGTGTTGTTTAGGTTTCTAGCTGAATCAGCATAATTGGTGTATGGCTGTTCGTTGCTTAATGCTTGTTCAATAGAATTCTGCATTCTGGTTCCAAGAGAGATGCTATTGAATGCCATAATCAAAATCAAGTAGCGCTTTTCCCAAGTATTTGGGGTCGGCGATATGGATCTTACGCCTCCATTTAGGCCTGTTTTGTGCCAACTCTTTTGTAAGAGATAGTAAAGTCATATTCTTTTTTATTACCTCCATCCATGTTCTCTTAGGTCTCCCTCTCCCTCTTTTGACATCATTTACATGCATCTTTTCCAATCTTCTCACTGGAGCATCTATTGGTCTTCTTTGCATATGCCCATACCATCGTAACCCACATTCCCTCAGCTTCCCCCTAAAGGAGCTACCCTTAAACTCTCACGAATATATTCCTTTCTAACCTTATCTCTCCTAGTTATCCCACTCATCCACCTTAACATTATCATTTCAGCTACATTCAACTTATTTATATGACTTTTCTTTGGTGCCTAACACTCCGCTCCAAAAAGTATTGCAATGGCTGTCCAATAGAACCTCCCTTTAAGCCTTCTTCGAACATGCATATCACACAAAACTCTTAAGGCTGCTTTCTACTTTACCTATGCATCACATCACTATCAATATCCCATTCTTTATAGATAAGATAATGGATCCTAAGTAACGGAATTGATCACAACTTGACACTTTTTACTCATCTATTTCAATTAAGGTTTTACCTATAGTTCTACCTTTAAATTAAATTCCATACACTATGTCGTAGTCTTACTTATTTTAAAACCTTTTGATTATAGAGCCTCCTTCATAATTCTAGTTTTGCATTCAAACTTACTTTACTCTTATCAATTAAAACTACATTATTTGCAAAAGTCATACTCAAAAGTACACTATCTTGCAAATGTCTAGTTAGTTCATCCATAACTAAAGCAAAAATATAAGGAATTAAGGTTGATCATTGATGAAGACCTACTATAATCGGAAACTCATTGGTTTCTCCCCCATTTGTTTGTACACTAGTCACAACCACCTCATACATTTTCTTTATAATATCTTTGTAAGCTTTTATGACTCCCTTCTTCTTCAAAACACTCTAAATGAGCTCTCTCGGCACTCTGCGACTTTTTGCAAATCTATGAAAGTCATATACATGTCTTATTTTCTATCATTATACCTCTCTACTAACTGTCATAATAGAAATATAACTTATGTGACCTATCCGGCATGAAACCAAATTGATCTCAGTTACTGTAATTACTTTTCACAAACGTCCTTCTATTACTTTCTTCTATAACTTCATAGTATGTCCCATAAGTTTTATACCTCTATAGTTTGTACAACTTTCGATGTCCTCTTTATTTTTATACAAGGGTATGAGGGTACTTTTCCTCCACTGCTCTGGCATCCTCTTAGACTTTCAGATCTTGTCAAACAAACTAGTCAACCAAGTTAAACCAACACCTCTCAGTGCCTTCCATACTTCAATGGGAATTCCATCGGGTCCTAGGGCTTTGCCTTTTTTTCATCTTCCTTGACGCAACTCCTACTTCCTCTAAGGAGAATCTTCTAAAATAAGTTATTTATTTAACGGGACTAAAATCAATATCCATCTGATTGATTGATTTTTCTACTATTTTTACTCGAAATCGCACGAGACTCAGTATAGTCTAGTGGTAACGAGGTCGAACCCAAAGGACTTGGACTGATTCAACTTAATTCTAATGAAAGATTTGATTTTTTTTATGTAACTAGTTATAACAGAATGAAAAGTTCTAATTTAACAAAGCAATGAAATTTATGTGAAAATAATATGATGAGAAATATGCTAAGACTTCGAATCCACCCAAACTAAATAGCTATCCTCTCCGTTAAACCCGTACAATTCCAAGTGATCAATTATCCGTGCCCCTCTCGAAGTCACGAATAATCGTAATGTGTGCAGCCCTGTCGAACATGCAACTAAATAATTAAATCTAACTTAATTAATCTCCATCTCTCGAGCAAAGATCAATCATAAAAATACAATCTTCATTCAAATAATACCTTGGAATTCGTTAAGACCTCTCGAACATTAACAAACCCTTAGTTTAATTTCACTAACAATTACTCTACCCTCTCTCGAGCAACAGAATAATCGTAACAAAATATTAAGCATATGAAATAAAAATCACAACTTTAGAATTGCAAATAAATATTGAGAGTCAACCAATTCAGCAGAGATTCATCTAGTATTAGTACAATGAAATTTAGCTAGACATGAAAAGAAGGGAAGAAAAGGCCTGGTTCGTCGGATTGGTCATATGCATGAACACTGTTCACTATTCACCCGGCACTGTTCACGCGCACTGTTCACTTGTCTTCCTCGTTGAGACGCGCACTGTAGCAGTTGCAAATCGACCCAAAATCAGTCCGGCGATCAACTCCTCCTCTGGCCTACTTCCTCTCTCCTTCCGGCCAAGACCCTGCCGGAATCCGGCCAAGACAACGACGAAAAGGGCTGTTCTTCCGGCCGACAGTTCTCTCTCTAAAAGCTCTGTTTTTTTTCTATGTCAAAAAGCTCTCTGTTTTCTCCTCCGATCGACTGTTTTTATAGGCCTCTTTTAATCTCCAATTGAAACAGAAATTGCAACTTACCAATTTGAAGCAGATTTGGACTCGTCTCCTTCAATTCGGCCCCAAATCTTTCCCAAATTGGATCTTTCTAACATTAGAATCTCTGCTTCTGTTGCTCGAATCCTCTGTCTGCAACGCCTCTCGAATGGCCGCCATCGTCCTTCGCCATCAGGGCCTCTCTGTCATCACTGTCTACCAAGCTCGAATCCATCGCCGGAAACGAGACCCATCGCCTGCCTCATCGCCGGAATCGCCCATCGGCTCTCTGTCGATCACCGCTCTGCTCGAGCAGAGCTTCTCAGCCGTCAGCCTCGCCGCCTCTCCTCCGGCGCCGTCGAGCTCTCCGCCGTCGCCGTTTGCTGCGTCTGCCCAAGCTCCGCCACCGTTCAGCCCAGGCCACTGCCTCGCCGGCGCTCATCAAAATAGAGCATCGGCTCTGTTTTCTGGAACAGATGAAAGGCCCGAGCTTTAGCTCGGGCCGGTTCTCCCTTTTTTTTTTTAACCGAACCAGTCGGTTCAGTGCTCCTTTTTTTTTTATTTATTTAAAACCCGTCGTATTAATCTCCACCGCCGGATCTTCAAAATCCGTTTGACGTGCTCCACTTTTGGCGATCTGCAATTGGACTCTGAAAACCTGCATAAATAAAATCAAATATCAGTTAGACGCATTATAAAATATAAATCCAATAAATCTAATTAACGCATCTAAATTAATCAATTAAGCGCATTTATTCATTAAACTTCTAATTACTCACCTAATCATGATTAACTGTTAATTATCCTTACTTCAACTAAAATTACGACTAAAAAATAGGCAAAAAGGCATATAAAATGTGTATATTTTATAGATATCACCATCCCCTTACTATAATCTTCATTCAATAAATGCTCAAAATATTCATGCCATCTCTCCTTAATTTTCTCATCTTTTAGTAAAACCCTTTGATCTTCACTTTTAATGTACCTAACTTGCTCTAAGTCATATTTCTCTTATCTCTTAACTTAGCTATCTTATATATCCCTCTCCCCCTCCTTTGTCTTTAGTCTATTATATAAGCCATCAAACACCTTATATCTAGCTTTACTAACTATCCTTTTGGCCTCTCTCTTGACCTTAGCATATCTTTCTAAATTCTCTTGATTTTTATATTTTTGCCACTATTTAAAGAAACACTTCTTTTCCTTGAACTTCCTCACTCCACTACTATGTTTCTTTCTTGACGTCTATTCTCCTCCTCACTTCACCGAGTACTTCTTTTCCTACTTTTTAATGCAATTAGCCATGTTACTCCACATCATTGTTGGTATTTCATTTAAGTTTCAGTTTTCTTTAACCCGCAACCTCTCTACAGAAGTGTTGAGCATCTCACCCTTAAAATTCCACCACTTGATCCTAGGCTTCACTTTATCTGCCCTTCACTTCCTCCACCCTTTCATGTAGACATCCAAAACAACTAAATCTATGTTGTAGTGCTATAGGTTCTCCAGATATAATATTACAATCCTTACATTTAGTTCTATCTTCGCTTCTAACTAAGATAAAATCTATTTGGCTCTTGTGAGGTCCATTCTTTTGAAAGTTACTAGATGCTCTTCTCTTTTCTTGAAATATGTATTTGTTATACCTAGATTGTTTGCTATTGCATACTCAAGAATAGCTTTTCCAATCTCAGTCCTCTTCCCAAAACCATACCCTCTCGTATCCTATGTTCTTCTCCCCTATATGCTCATTTAAGATGCCCCCTATAATAACCTTTTCCCCGTTAGGTATCCCTTGCATTATTATGTCCATTTCCTCCCAAAATTGTTTCTTAAGGGTTCTCTCCTAATCCTACTTGAGGTGTATAAACACTAATAATATTAAATATAAATTCCTCTAACACTAGTTTCACTAATATAATTCTATCACTAAATCTCTTGACACCTACAAGATTTTGTCTCAAGTTCTTATCAACCACTATACTCACATCATTCCTATTTGAATCTTCACCTACATAAACTAGTTTAAAGCCCTCCCCCAGTTCCCTAGCCTTCTCTCCTACAAACTTAGTCTTCTGCAAGCAAGCTATGTTAATCCTCATTCTCTTAAAATTTCTACTAACTCCATACCCTTACCCTTCAAGGTCCCAATATTCCACGATGCCACTCTAATCCTACGCTCTTGGACTAGCTTCTTTACCCGCGCATGCCCAGACCAACTCGAGAACCCTTGGTCACTTTTCATTGCAACCGGGCATTGTTGCAATGCGTTGCTTCCAGGGAACACCCTAGCTAACCCTTGCTTACTTATCATTGCACCCGGGTTTTGGCACAACGCGTCGCTTCCGGGGAACGCCCTAGCTCTAGCTAGAATGTGTGGTGTAAGATCCAATGCTATTGAACGTACTTCTCGTAATTAAACATAGCTAGATTATGGTGGAAGTTTTTAATTTCATAGATGCAGGGTTACTTTGCCTCTAACGATTCTGTGAATGTAGTTCTGGTTTTCGTCATTTGTTGAAATAAGCGCCTCAATTTGATTTTGGCTGGACTATTGTTTCATTTCTGTTGTGAGTATACCTAGTTCTTTATTCGAAGTCATTTCAATGCAGTATGCAAAATTATGTAAATTTCTTTTTTACTTCTGCTTTCTTATAGATCACTGAGGAGTTGTCAAGAGTTGAGGAGAAGCTCAAGTTAACTGAGTCCATACTAGAAAGCAAAGTAATTTTGAATAAAACTCCCTCATGTATTTCGAAATATTTGTCTCTATCTTTGTTTTTTAATTGCTTCTTCAATTTGGTTGAGCAGAACCTTGAAATAAAAAAGATTAATGACGAGAAAAAAGCGTCAATGGCTGCTCAATTTGCAGCAGAAGCCACTCTCAGAAGAGTCCATGCTGCTCAGAAGGATGACGACATGCCTCCAATTGAAGCTATTCTTGCCCCTTTGGAGGCAGAGCTAAAACTGGCTAAGCAAGAGGTCACACTTCTTTATCTTCCTTGCTTGTGGTCTGACAAGAATGGATCTCGATCTATCAATCATCTGAAAAGCGGTACTTCATGTCACCTGCACTAAGACATCATTTCCTTCTGTAGATTGCAAAGCTACAAGATGACAATAAAGCATTAGATCGTGTCACCAAATCAAAAGAAGCTGCTTTACTTGAAGCAGAGAGGACAGTTCAGATTGCATTGGCAAAGGCCTCAATGGTTGATGATTTGCAGAACAAGAATCAAGAGTTAATGAAACAGATTGAAATTTGTCAGGTACCAATGCGCTTGAAAGGATTAGTTAATTCTGCTATAAAAGAACCTTTATGTTCTCCTGCATTGTGCGTTGGCAAAAATTCAATTTATCTTAGATTGGCACTAATGTTTCCCCTTCTTTGGGCCAAATTCATTGTGATTTTTATTGTCTAAGCTAAATTTAGGTGGATTTTGGTATATTTAGTCCGAGTATGAGATGCAATGAAATGGATGAATGGACACACATGATTGATATGCGTTTATATTGACACTTATGGTAAAAAAGTATGGAACTAGGATTAAAGGAGGGGTTGAAGCTCTGTGATGTCTTTCAATCATATTAGTATGGCATGTTTTGATATAAAAACTGTCAATATGTCAGGAAGAAAACAAGATCTTAGACAAGATGCATCGTCAAAAAGTTGCAGAAGTCGAAAAGCTTACTCAAACTGTACGAGAACTAGAAGAAGCTGTTCTTGCTGGTGGAGCTGCTGCAAATGCTGTCAGGGACTATCAACGTAAAGTTCAAGAGATGAATGTAAGTGTTTGCACTCTTTCTATGTATGTTACTTACACATAGTCTATGTGCTTTTACATCTTAGTTATGTGTCATTTTTGTATTATAGGAAGAGAGGAAAACCCTTGACAGAGAACTAGCTCGTGCAAAGGTCTCAGCAAACAGGGTGGCTACAGTCGTAGCAAATGAGTGGAAAGATGCTAACGACAAGGTTATGCCAGTGAAACAATGGCTGGAAGAACGTAGATGCATGCAGGTCACTTTTACATGTCCTTTTTCTCATTTTTTCTTTTTACCCTTTCCTTCTTCTATTTCCATTTTATGGACTTTTCAGTTAGTCCTCTGTGATACAATGTTCACATTTAATCCCCTATGGTTTTCTGTACTCTGATACAGGGTGAAATGCAGCAACTTCGAGATAAACTTGCTATAGCTGAGCGCACGGCTAAATCTGAAGCTCAGTTGAAAGTAAGAAAGTTATTTCCTGTAGTTTATGGAAAGAAAAGTTTAAATTATAACCATGTATTTATGATTCAGGATAAGTATCAATTGCGGCTCAAAACTCTAGAGGAGACATTGAGAGGCTCACCAAATATAAGTGGTCGGACAACCCCTGAAGGTAAGAGTACGAGTAATGGTTTATCACGTAGGCAATCTCTTGGTGGTGCTGAAAGTATCTCCAAGTTAACGTCAAATGGTTTCCTACCAAAGAGATCCCCATCTTCACAGTTGAGATCCACACTTACTGGTGGGACAAGTACAATTTTAAGACATGCGAAAGGGACGTCAAAGTCATTTGATGGTGGCACAAGGTCATTAGATAGGGGTAAAATTTTACTAAATGGGATGGGCTCAACTCATTTGTTAAACAAATCATGTGATGGAGACAAAGATTCTGAGGCCCAGACCATGTGGAAGGACAGTTCTGAGGCGAAACCCAACGAGTTCCCTAGTGTTGATACAGAAGATTCTGTATCCGGTTTGTTATATGACATGTTGCAAAAAGAGGTCATAACTTTGAGAAAGGCTGGCCATGAAAAAGACCAAAGTCTTAAAGACAAGGATGATTGTATTGAGGTAACGTGTTCTCCCTTGCAAATAAGTCTGCGCTACCAATATTTTGTTTTGTTTCTCTACAACTTGATAATTCAAGTACCATTGTTAATTGTTGTTTGTCAGATGCTGGCAAAGAAGGTAGACACTTTAACCAAAGCCATGGAAGTTGAGGCCAAGAAAATGAGAAGAGAAGTAGCAGCTATGGAAAAGGAGGTGGCTGCCATACGTTTAGAGAAAGAACAGGAAAGCAGGGCTAAGCGTCTTGGAAGTAGTTCGAAGGCTCCAGTAAATAGTTCTCAACTGCTACCTGGAAGGTATACCAAGTGATAGATCCATCAGATTTCCACATTTCAGATAATTATTCCAAATGATATTGTCTTTTGTTTAATGGTTGTATATTTGTTAGTGAAATTAGTGTTTGCAGTAACTTTTGGCTCTTGAGGTGGAATAACAGTCCTCTATGATGTATTTTATAATGTTAAGTGAAAATTAGCTAAGAGGTTGTGCAAATGTTGCACTTTGTTCTAATTTACAGCTTACTTGATCAATATTTCAGTTTACGATACTCTGTTATAATTAGCAATGAGGTTCACGAATGCCTATAGGTGTTCTAACTTGTAGCTTGCTCGATCAATATTTTCTCTTTTCTTTTGTTTTAATATTTCTTTTGATTTCTGTTGTATTTAGCTTCATCAGAGCTATTCAATTGTACTTAGCTTCATCACTTATTCTAATACCCGGAGCCACATAATCAGTGTAACATTGGCGATTATCTAACGAGAAATGCAGTGTATAATACAAAAAACAAGAAAGGAACGTGACTTGCCTTTAACATCTTATTTTGACCGAGCAAATACAAATATATACTATTGTTTGCTAACTAGCATAATTTTTTGTCTTTTTGTTGGATGATTTTAAATGTCCTGAAGTAAGTTGCTTCTGTAATTTTTCTATTTTGATAGGAAGCCCCCTTGGTTCATTTCATGGGGTGACTAGGTACTAAAGATGTGTAAGTGTGCATATATATGACAGATTTAATTAGCAGCATGTATTATCCGTGACATCCATGAGGTTTAGAATCAGTCATCATCGTGCCAAAATTGGTTGTGGCTTGTTCATTTGATGCCCATCTGATTGGCGTTGTTTTTATAAGTTCCAACTACCCTCTGTGCCAATTATCCACCTGGTAGAGCAAAAAAAAAAGTCTCTTATTAGACTACAGCTGTAAGAAGTCTCGATTGCAGAATGTGCTATTTTATGCTATTGACTGTTCAGTATATGGGTTCTATTTTCTGATCCACCAATTACATAATCTTCGGGTTTTTTTTAGAAGTCCTTTTGTGTACTCGTTCTAAATTCTAGTTAAAACTGTCATTTGTACTAATTCGAGGTAGTTCATGCCTTCTTTCTTTTGTGCTCTCAGATATGTGCCGCGAAGTGGAATGACACGAAATCCGCATGACTAAATAATGGGGCCATGCAGCTGTAGGAATATCCCTCCTGGGATGTCGTTCATTTACGCTCTACTTGTCATTTTTGAGTTTAAGCCATATGACCAAGTGGCGTAGCAATCTTGCCTATGATGTGCATTTTGTGAAATTTGGATGGAGAAGGTAATGGGGTCTACTTCTGACAATTAAGGTAGCAAAATGTCAGACAAAAAAGGTAAAAAGGACGTTCAAATTTGGCTAAATTTTGTAGCTTGCTTTGTTGTAAACGGTGCTTATCTGGCTGTATATAGCTGGTCTTGCCAGCTCTCTTTTCTGTTCATTCCCCCTTTCCTTGCCTAGATATTGTTTGCACTTTGCAGTTAGTCCGGTGACAGTTATTTCAGGGTTGTGAATATTCTTGTAATTAGTCAGTGAGTGCTATTGATCTACTCCCTCCGTTCCAAAATACTCTGTACATTTGAAAAATATATCATTTTTATTAGACCGTGAGCCCCACAAGGAAGTCACGTGACTACCTCTCCCCTGATATCCCGAGACTCCATCCGTCCCTTCCCATTGCAGCTCGACCTCTTTCCGGTATAAGCGGAAGAATTGTGCTCCCGTTTCCACCAGTTCTGCTCCTCCTCCAGACCTCCACCATTTCTTCTCCATTTGATCAGTTGAACTTCGACTTGGTACTGGAGGAGCTCCAAGCGAGTGTCATGGAGGCGAACTTTGTGGCAGTGGACCTGCGAGAACGACACCGAGCCTTTTTGGGCTATCGAGCTTCTCCTCTGAAACATCACACAGCGAATAATCACCGACTACATGTACGTTAATGATCAACCGGCTGTAGTTCACAGACTTAGGCGGCATGAGTTTGAGCATGCCGTCATTGTTGAAAACCATTGAATACTGAGCATAAAAGTTATAGAGTTCATCCAAGACATTAACATTAGGAACTGCTTTTGTCATCAATTTCTCCCCATAGGAAGGGATCTGCAACTATGGGTTTTTGGAAACTGATTATTTGAAAAAAAATCAGGCTGAAAGGGCCTTATTCTTCTGATTGGTGTTTGTTTACTGATAGAAGCGGCTTATGGTGATAGGTGAAAAAAAATCACATATTTTCACATTTTCACCTATTAATTGATAGTGTGTTTGGTTATTGATTTGGGCAATTTTCACTCATAACGGTGAAAACTGAAAAAAATGATTCTCATTCGAATGAGCATTAGCGTGGAATTTTTTTCCTCATCACCTCCACCATCGCCACCGCCCACCACCGCCACCACCCACCGGCCATCGCCGCCGCCGCTACCCACCGCCCAACCGCCGCAGACCACCACCGACCACCACCACCGCCGACCACTACCACCGCTGCCACCCACTGCCCACATCGCCGGCCACCACCCACCACCATTATCGCCGCCGTCGCCGGCACCGGCACCGGCACCACCCACCACCAACGCTGCCGCCCACGGCCGCCATCCGCCATCCAAAACATATATTTTTTATCGACTTTGCCAAACACAAATCACACTTTATTTTTTTTAGGTTTTCAAATGCAAGTCACCAATCAATAGTTAGACTGATGATGAAAGACTATAAATATGATTAATTTTAGGTTCCCAAACGGGTTTTTTACAATCAGAAAAATCACCTACAAATCACCTTGATTATTTTCAGCCTGATTTTTTTTTCACCTTTCACTATCGGTTTCTAAACAGACCCTATAAGTCTCCTTGAACTTAACCTTATGGGATGATGTAAATATTGAAGCAAACACTTCGTTGGTCGCGTTCGCAGTAGCCAAGTCCACTGCTTTAAAACCACATTAACCTGGAAGACGAATGAATCTGCTTAAGAGTAAAAAAAAGAGTTATACTGTATAAACCATAAAGAAATATCCTACAATTAAGGGCATGCAGAAGTAACCTTAAAACAAAATACAGTTCACTAGGGAAAAGGAGAATAAAAAAGAAATTAAGTGTGATTCTAACAAAAGTATGATGCTAATAGAAAGATTGCAAAATGGGCAAGAAAAGGGATGTCAAAGGAAAACTAAGGACAAAACAACTAACTTAAAGGCATAAACCGACCTATAGATACTATTTGTAACTAACTCATGATTGTCTTCATAGTGTATCCTAATAATATGAGTGAAAGCACGACCAGCTGTTTTGCGTATAAGCTCCCCGATTACCACCATGACGAGGCCAATGTTGCTTATCCACCATTGCTCCTTCAATCCCGGTACTAGCATAATCTCTACAATGTACTCCAGCAATGAGAAGATCATTGCTAAAATATACTGTTTGCTGATGAGTAGCGCTGCAAGTATAACAAATTAACATCAATAAATGTGCTCACTATTTGATATTCAAACTAATAAAATGTTAGCTACCACAAAAAAGATAATTAAAATGTACATTACCAGCTACTCCCTTTGTCCAATGACGCTTGTCTGGATTTGAAAAAATATGGGTCCTACATTACATAGCTGGATTTGCTGTCTCAAGACCAAAATAATGCAAAAGGTACCTTTTCACTAGGCTAATTATTTATTAAGTTAGTGTATTTTGCTTGATTATCACACGTGCGATCCATAGTCTTCTCATTTCACACGTGCGATCTTATCCCTCCACCACCGTAAACATCATACCACCTCCACCTCCTCCCATTCCTCCTCCTCCTTCTATTACTACTAGCTAGTACAATTAGTAGACCATGCTTAGACATCCGAGCTATTCCCACTTGCTCCTACCACCTCTTCACTTCGGCCGGCGAGGGCCTTCCCCTTGCTGTGCTTCCTGCTATTCCTTGTACCAACCAAGCGCCTAGAAGCATGTGTACTGTGAGGTCTGCCATGGACGTAGGTTGCTGTGCAAGGCGGCGAGTGAGGTATGATAATGGCCAAGATGGGGAGGAGTATTACGGACAAAATATGGAGATTGCCATGCTAGAGTCTTACAGCGAGTTAGCCAAGGACGAAGTCCTTCTGGTCCGGCCATGGTGGATGACCAGGAAGAAGACGTACTCGTTTTTTAGGTACGCAGTTATGTGAACGGTTTTAATTAATTTAATCACAAAGTTCATAACTACTATTATGGTTATAAAATAGTGCCAATTGTGCATGATAGCTTATTAAATAAACATAAGAAAGATGACCATAATAGTTCACTTACTAATTAATATCATTGCAACTCATGCTGAGAGTCCGATATCGGCCTATAACTATTTTTCGAAAGAAAAAAACAAAAATTCGGCCTATCTCGGTTTCGAACCAATGAAAATTCCTGGCAAAAGGGAAAAAACATTTCCAACAAAATCTTTTTCTCGCTCAATGCATTTGCTACTATGTTCCATTCTACAACTATTAGTAAGATGATTAGCCGATAACCTTGAAATTTCAAAGTTCAACTGAACCGATAACCTTCCAATCCTCCGCGATACTTACCTTATTTACCGCGATTAAGTCAAACCGTAGATTTATACTAAGATTCACTCCAACCGACTCGAGATCACTCCATGCCATGTCATCCACGTTCATAGGTCACCCCTGAGCTAGTGCCACGTGGCTCTGCGCCTAGGCCCCTTGCGTCTAGGCTTGAGTCCTTCACGCACATGACTCTGATGTCCAGCGGTTGCACAATTTTTCGGGTGCTATATCCTCCTCTCCTAAAATGAACATTTCGTTTTTGAAATGCAGCTATTCAATCAGCATAATAATTTGGCTCACAAGGTATTATTTCATCTGAGTATTTAAATGGAATTGAGCAATCAATTCAGAGCAAAAATATCTATCTTATTTTGTCTCTTTTTTTATTTGCTACAGCGAAACAATCCATTTTGATGCTTGCAATTGTAGAGACTGCCACTGTTTTATGTTTTACAGAGATTAAATACTAAAAGAAGGGCAGTGATAACCCTACAGCAGATTCCTACACATTTTCCTTACACAGCTGATGTGTAGGGAATTCCCTACACATCAGCTGTGTAGGGAAAATGTGTAGGAATCTGCTGTACAAATTTCATTTTCCTAAAAGAAGCTAGTGTGCTGATATAGGCATTATTGGAGGCTTTTCAACTGGAATGCAATGTCATTGAAATTCAAGACACGAAATTTGCATCGACGTCCGACTACTATAGACTTAATTGGGCCAGGCTCCCCAAATACATAGGTCAATAGGTTGCCTAATTTTGATTATTAATTTATACAAATAAAATTGATGCTTATTCAATCACCAATTAGAGTGTGCATTTTACATGTGGCAATATGTTTTAGGGAAATTTATATAATAGGGTATATAAAATTTTTTTTTTTAAAATGACGCATTGTAGAAAATAATTGCAAAACAGGGTATCTGATCTTTTTTTTTAAAACCAAACCAAAAGGCGTCGGTTGAACCGACACCTCTCGGTTAAAAGAGAAAAGCGTCGACGTCTTCACAAAGACCGACGCCTTTCCTTGTCATTTTTCGTCCCATTTTAAATAGGCCGTCACTTCAACGATACATATCTCTCTCATTTCTAACCCATTTTCATTCATTTTTTTTTCATTCTTCCTTATTTTTAGTGCTCTTTCTAGTGATTATGATATCACAAAGATGTTTAGCCATCACATACCATTTATCGTAGTTTTTGTAGTATTTTTTTCGATAAATAGTATGCGATGGATCAACATCTTTGCGATATCATTATGACCAGAAAGACCACTAAAAATAAGGAAGAATGAAAAAAAATGGGCGAAAATGGATGAAGAATGAGAGAGATATGCATCATTGAAATTTGTCCCACTAAAACAAATCTGTCCCATTTTAAAGGGGTGATAACTTCAATGATGTATATCTCTCTTATTATTCATCCATTTTTGCCCATTTTTTTTTCATTCTTCCTTATTTTTAGTGATCTTTCTGGTCATAATGATATCGCAAAGATGTTGATCCATCGCATACTATTTATCGAAAAAAATACTATAAAAACTACGATAAATGGTATGTGATGGCTCAACATCTTTGTGATATCATAATCACTAGAAAGAGCACTAAAAATAAGGAAGAATAAAAAACAAATGAGTAAAAATGGGTTAGAAATGAGAGAGATATGTATCGTTGAAGTGACGGTCTATTTAAAATGGGACGAAAAATGACAAGGCATTAAAAGGCGTCGGTTGGTTTGGTTTTAAAAAAAAGGCCACGCAAGCGCCCGTGCCACGCGGGCGCCTGCATGGCTTGTCAGATACCTTGTTTTGCAATTATTTTCTACAGTGCGTCATTTTAAATTTTTTTTTTTTTATATACCCTATTATATAAATTTCCCTGTGTTTTAAAAGGATAATTGAATACTCAAAATTAAATATACGAGTTGGCGATTCAGGCCCGCCCAACCAATTATATGTCTCTTTAAAGCATGACCTCGAAGAAACACCTTACATCAGTATAAAGCTTAGTAAGCATTAATTTATCATTAGGGTCCACCTCTTTAATAAGATCAGCATGCAATCAATACTTTCTTATTTTCGCCTAAAAAAGTAATACCGACATATTAAAAAATGTTACTGTACACCTGAACTATGACAATTAAGAGGAAGAAATTGCTGATATAAGTGGGCGAAATTTTCTGTCGGCAATGTGTAAATGGATTTAACAAAAAAATCTAAATAAGTTATTTAATTAATAGTTTTTATTTGATACCTTAATCAATTATTGCTTGTATGTTTTCCAGGGATTTTCATCTTCATTGAGCATTGGAACCTCGCCAGACCCGTCAAAAAGTGTTCTTCCAGCCAGGGCAGCAATAAAGTCCATTGACAGTAGCGGGCCCATTTAATCCTTCCAACAGTGTGTACCTAGAGAGAGGCTTAACCTGGGGAAGTCTTCAAGCCCTGCCTGAAAGCTAATTCATTGTAGCATCTTAGAATCCTCCATGAAATAGTTATAACATGGCTTTAGATGAGAATTCAACTATAATTTCTTGGTTTTCACAACATCAAATGTGTGCCTGACATAATTATGCATCACCGCGCCGGAGAAGAAAGTGGCACTGGATGGGATTCGATTGCTCGAAATCCTCCCCAACCTGCGACAACGTAACCAATTGGAATGAGCCCATAAAGAGTTGTTTTTTTTTCTTCCTTTGAATAGGAAAGACTCGGGCACCCACATGTGCCAACGTGATTTGACCCTTGCCCTCACCACACCTGGGAGAGACCCAATTAGCCCAACTAAGGCTAGATTGGCACCTATGAAGAGTTTTCAATGAATATGTTATTGTTATCTCCAGTGTTGAATCTGTTAATAATTTTACTTTACTGCTACTGTATTAAGGATGATCTGTGTACCTTTTGCAAAGATGATAATAAAGTAGAAGAGTTTATGATCGAATCAAGCGAAACACTTTGTCCTTAAGACAGAATTCGCCCTCCCTACGGTGTCTGTACAGAAAAACCCTGAAAACACACTGTTTCCCGTTAAAGCCCGTTGAAACCCTTTCCCGTTAAACGGACGCGTCCGTCCGTTAACGGTCATAAAAATAAAACGGACCCGTTTTGGTTGAACCAAAATAAATTAGAAAACCAAACTATTGAATTTGTCCCAAAATAATATTATCTTGTTGACCCAACCCAACCCAACCCGACCCGACCCGGCCAGCCGCGCGTGCGAACCGAACTGAACTAAGCCGAGCCGGTCGGCGGTGGCGGTGGCGGCGCGCGCGTGTGGGTTAACCCACCTAGGTGCATGGGTCCAACATCTCTCTCCCCCACAAAAGTGGGGTGGCCCTTGAGCCTAACTTCTAAGGCCAAACTTGGACCTTATATACTATCCACAACTCCTCTTTGGTGTGGATGTGGGACTATTCATCCTTCACCCAATTCACTCATTCATATTATAATAAGTGGGTTTTTAATATGGGTTATCACTCCTCTTTAATACCCACTTCTAACAATCTCCTACATGAATGAGAGTTGGCTGGATGACTATGCAAAAACTATGCAAAAAATTTATGAAAGCAAATATTGAGAAGATCATGCATGGGGGAGAGGTAGCTTTCGGCTTTGAACTTTCCCTTGTGAAGACTATCGGGTTTACTGGCTAATCAGTGAACGTGATGTCCTGAACTATTCAGCCGTTTGTGTAAACCAAGACAATATAAATCACACAATCACTTCTCAGACACACTGTGGTTCTCATGACTTTGTTCATTTTGGCCCCGAACAAACCTGGTTTTCATGAGTGCTCTAGAAGATTTAGCCTTAAAATCCTCATAGAAGTGGCCCCTTCACACTCATATAAATGATTCTCATTAGGAGCATCCTGTAATACCCTACTCGAACTAAGTCAAGTTATGAGAACCATTAAAAGCAAAACTTATCCTGATTCATTCAGTAGGCATCACTATCTCATCATAGGAATGGGAACGAGATTTATCTCCATAGTGATTCCCCTTGAATCCCCCACAATTCGGTTGTCCCTTTTGAACCTAGATCTTGGGATCTCCAGTCAACTAGGTTAGGTTGCCATTATGGTGATTCTTAATGTATAGGCTTCAAGCCCATTCTCCTCGATGAATTGCTCACTTGTTCTTTGGTCAAACCCTTTGTAAGCGAATCCGCAATATTTTTTTTTGACCGAACATACTCAATGAAAATTATTCCACTAGAGAGCAATTATTTTATGGTATTATGTCTTCGACGTATATGTCGAGACTTACCATTATACAAGTTACTTTGTGCTTTTCCTATAGCAGATTGACTATCACAATAGATACATATAGGTGGCCCCCACATTGGAATATCTTCTAAAAAATGACGAAGCCACTCAGCCTCTTCGCCTGCTTTATCAAGTGCAATGAATTCTGATTCCATTGTGGATCTTGCAATGTACGTTTGTTTAGAAGATTTCCAAGACACTGCTGCACCTCCAATAGTAAAAACATATCCACTTGTGGATTTGG
Source organism: Houttuynia cordata (assembly GCA_039654745.1). Classification (NCBI taxonomy): domain Eukaryota; kingdom Viridiplantae; phylum Streptophyta; class Magnoliopsida; order Piperales; family Saururaceae; genus Houttuynia; species Houttuynia cordata. The sequence goes on from CM077504.1 coordinate 4,097,949, forward strand.
AGTCTCTTGTATCAGATATCTAATTTGCATCACAATACCCCTCTAGTACTGCTGGATACCTTGTATAGTGCAGTCCATAGTCCAAGGTATATCTTAGATATCTAAGAACCTTGACTAGAGCCTTCCAGTGGTTTTCCCCTAGATTGTCATTATATCTACTCAGTTTACTTACTGAGTATGCAATGTCCGGTCTCGTACAATTCATGGGGTACATGAGACTTCCAATAATTTGAGAATATTGGAGTTGTGATATACTCTTACCCGTGTTTTTGCTTAAATGCAATGTCACATCTACAGGTGTTCTCGCTGGATGATTATCATTCTCATTAAATTTGTCTAGGATTTTAATAATGTAATGAGATTGAGATAACGTATATCCATCAGATGTTCTAGTGATTTTTATCCCTGGTATAACATCTGCAACACCCATATCCTTCATGTCAAACTGTTTGTTTAACATCCTCTTAGTAGCTTTAATGATATTATCATTGCTACCAAGAATGAGCATATCATCCACATAAAAGCATACAATAACATAGCCTTCAGGTCTAGCTTTGACAAAAACACATTTGTCACATTCATTGATTTTGAATCCATTTGACATCATCATTTTGTCAAATTTTTCATGCCATTGCTTAGGTGCTTGTTTAAGCCCATAAAGAGATTTAACAAGTCTGCACACTTTGTTTTCTTGACCCGGTACAACAAACCCTTCAGGTTGTTGCATATATATTTCCTCATTCAAGTCACCATTCAAGAATGCTGTTTTTACATCCATTTGATGTATTTCAAGATTATATAAAACAGCCATAGCAATTAACATCCTAATGGAAGTTATTCTTGTGACTGGTGAATATGTATCAAAATAATCTTGACCTTCCTTTTGGTTGTATCCTTTGATAACAAGTCTTGCTTTATATTTGTCAATTAATCCATCAGCCTTCATCTTCCTCTTGAATATCCACTTGTATCCGAGAGGTTTACTCCCTGGAGGTAGATCTACCAACTCCCAAGTGTGATTTTGCATAATGGATTCAATTTCACTATTTACAGCCTCCTTCCAATATTGTGCTTCAGGAGAGGACATAGCTTCCTTAAAGCTTTGAGGCTTATTTTCTAACAAATAAGTTAGAAAATCTGGACCAAAGGATTTTGATGTTCTAGCACGTTTACTACGTCTAGATTCATTATCTTCTCCCTCTTAGTCATCACTAATGTCTTTTGCAACATCCAAAGTTCTTTTAAGAGAACTTTCAATTTGTGTAGAATTCCAAGGAAAAATATGTTCAAAAAATAAAGCATTCCTTGATTCAATCAATGTATTGACATTTATATAAGGAATATCCGATTTTTGAACAAGAAAATGATATGCACTACTATTATTGGCATAACCAATGAATACGCAATCAATGGTCTTTGGTCCAATTTTAATCCTCTTGGGATTAGGGACCGCCACTTTTGCTAGACACCCCCACACTTTTAAGAAGTTGTAGGAAGGTTTTTGACCTTTCCATAATTCATATGGTGTCTGCAAGGTTTTCTTATGAGGTATTTTGTTGAGAATATAATTAGCTGAAAGCAAAGCTTTCCCCCACATGTTCTGAGGTAACCCAGAACTGATTAACATGGCATTCATCATTTCTTTTAAAGTTCTATTTTTCCATTCAGCAACTCCATTTTGCTGTGGTGAATAAGGTGCTGTGGTTTGGTGTATAATACCATGTTGTGAACAGAATTCATCAAAAGGTGATTCGTATTCCCCACCTCTATCACTTCTTAGAACTTTTAGTTTCTTGCCAAGTTGATTCTCAACCTCTGTTTTTATATAATATAAACATGCTTATAGCCTCATCTTTACTTCTCAGCAAGTATACATAACAATAACGAGTGCAATCGTCAATAAATGTAATAAAGTACTTTTTACCTCCTCTTGTTTGAACAAGTTTTAAGTCACAGACATCGTTGTGAATTAACTCAAGAGGTTCAGTACATCTTTCCATACTTTGAAACGATTTCCTTGTTAATTTCGATTATACACAAGTTTGACACCAATGATTAAAGTCAATATTAAATATAGGCAGATATTCCATATTAATCAATCTTCGTAAAGCATCATAATTAACATGTCCTAATCTACCATGCCACATATCACATGACTCAATCATATAAGAAGAAGAAGCATTCTCATTCATAACATTAGCAACAGATACAATAGATAAAACATTGAGCTTAAAAAGCCCTTCATTCAGGTACCCTTTTCCCATGTACATCCCACCCTTAGTCAAAATAAATTTGTCCGACTCAAACACCAACTTGAAGCCATTCTTTGTCAGCAATGATCTAGACACTAAATTCTTTCGAATTTCTGGCACATGCATCACATTGTTGAGCGTGAGTTCCTTGCCTGAAGTCATCTTGAGCACCACCTTTCCAATTCCTTCAACCTTGGCAGTAGATGAGTGGAGAACATTCTCCTGTTTGAACACAGATGACGGGTAGCCCCAGTATCCACCCACCATTCTCTATCGTTAGTGACCATATTTACTTCCGAAATCACAGCAGAAAGGTTGATGTCATGCGCATTGGTGGAGAGATTCTCCACTTCGGTCATGTGGGCTTGTGCCTTCTTCTTCTTGAAACCATCTTGTTTCTTCCGTTTGTAACAATCCTTAGCCTTATGACCCACCTTGTCACACACATAGCACTTGCCCTTGAACTTGTTGTTGTTGGAGTCATTGTTTGACTGACCCCCAGGATGCTTCATCTTTTTGTTGGTAAAGCCATTGCTTTTATGCCCTTGTTCCACAACATTTACTTTGGCCTCCATGCCATGACCCTCGGTTTTCTTTTCAGAAGAACGGTTGTCCTCTTCAATCCTTAACCTCACAATCAGATCTTCCAAATTCATCTCCTTTCGCTTGTGCTTTAAGTAGTTCTTGAAATCCTTCCAGGAAGGTGGCAATTTTTTAATTATTGCTGCCACCTGGAAAGACTCACTTAAAGTCATGTCTTCTGCATGAATTTCATGAAGGATAACTTGTAGATCTTGAACTTGATTGATCACAGTCTTATAGTCCACCATTTTGAAGTCCAAAAATTTGTCGACCACGAATTTCTTCGTTCCAGCATCTTCAGTTTTGTACTTCTTGTCTAAAACTCCCACAGTGCCTTAGCACTTGTCATCGAACTGTACACATTATATAATGTGTTGTCCAATCCGTTAAGGATATAATTTCGGCATAAGAAATCTGCATGTTTCCATGCATCTACTGCTGCAACAGCCGTCTTGTCTTCCCGTTTCTCCTCAGTGAGAACGGGTACTTCCTCTTTAAGGAATCGGGCCAAATTCAGCGTGGTAAGATAAAACAACATTTTCTGTTGCCATCTTTTGAAATCCATACCACTGAATTTTTCTGGTTTCTCCCCTTTAACTTGAACTAGAGCATTCACCGGAGTGGGAATCAGTACCGGAGTGAAGTTCTCAGTAGCCATTTCTGTAACTTTTCAAATCACAGAAGATTATCTCAGTAATAACACAGTAATTACAGTACAAATGATAGTATAGTATAGTAAATAAAATTAACAGTAATAAATTTCTGTCTTAAGATTGTTATCTCCAGTGTTGAATCTGTTAATAATTTTACTTTACTGCTACTGTATTAAGGATGATCTGTGTGTACTTTTTGCAAAGATGATAATAAAGTAGAAAAGTTTATGATCGAATCAAGCGAAGCACTTTGTCCTTAAGACAGAATTCGCCCTCCCTACGGTGCTTAGGACTCTTGGGAGTCTGCCTCCCAGGATAAGACGATCAACCACGTACTGTAGGAGCACTCTAAACAGCACGCGTAGCGAACCACAGATGTGTTATGCTTTCACAGAAGAGTGGAGAAAGGAAGAAGATGAAGTGCAGGAAAAATCCGTACAAAAAAACCCGTTTTTACAAGTTTTATAGAAATCCCGTTAAAACCCGTTGAAACCCTTTCCCGTTAAACAGACACGTCCGTCCGTTAACGGTCATAAAAATAAAACGGACCCGTTTTGGTTGAACCAAAATAAATTAAAAAGCCAAACCATTGAATTTGTCCCAAAATAATATTATCTTGTTGACTCAACCCAACCCGGCCGGCCGGCGGCGGTGGCAGCGCGCGCGTGTGGGTTAACCCACCTAGGTGCATGGGTCCAACATCTCTCTCCCCCACAAAAGTGGGGTAGCCCTTGGGCCTAACTTCTAAGGCCAAACTTGGACCTTATATACCATCCACAACTCCTCTTTGGTGTGGATATGAGACTATTCATCCTTCACCTAATTCACTCATATGTGGGTTTTTAATATGGGTTATCACTCCTCTTTAATACCCACTTCTAACAGTTATAAGGGAAAAGTTTCTATGAGCCCCGGTTCACACACATCAGAGTTAGTCGAGACGATCTGAACTGGCTGGTTGAGATCCGGTGATGTGCAGGGTTGGCAGAGATTCAAACGTTTCTGCAAAGTGCATTAACACCCGCCTGTTGTTAGATCAAAATTCGACGGCCTCGGTTCATGCAAACACGCATGAGCCCAAGCTCATGTAAACGGAATTCATGCAAGAAATATAGTCCTTCAACTTCTCCAAGCAAGCAAATCCAAAGTAAGGATTAAAGTTAGTCCTTTGCTTAAACATGGAGAGAAGACAACACCGTACATGTGAAAAAGCACACAAGGCTATGTGATTAGCTTGGGAAACTTCTTCAATGCGCATAAGAAAAATGGCCATCTTTGAAATCATCATGGCATTATCACCTAACCTCAATTTGATGAACAATTAGTGAAATCCAAATAGAGGAGCAATTGAGTTGGATTGTACAAGTGAAGAACCTGCCAGTCCAATCATAGAGGTCAGGTTCTGGTACAAGTTAATGGAACTTAAGTAGACAAGCAAAATGTAGTTGCTTCAAGGAAATACAACTACTGCCATTAGAAGTAGAACAAACCTACTACCACCAACAGCTAAAAATTCATGCCGACCAAAAAGAAAGAGACACTTTGATTATGACTCATTTGAAGTGTTCAAGACTTTTAATTAGCCCAATCACTTTTTGGTTTGATGGAAGAAAAGGATGAAGTTACAACCATGGTCCAACCTGTAGTCACTATATAGAGAAAAAGGGTTAAAGTTGCAATCATGCATGGTTCAACCTGTAATTAGCAAAGAGAAAAAACATTGATTTTGGCCAATATCAAAGAGAAGAGACCTTTTTTTTGGCTCATTTGAAGTGTCAAAACTTACTAGCTCATTCACTTGTTGGTCTAATGGAGGAAAAGGTTGACGTTACATTCATGGTCCAACATGTAACAAAGAAAGAGAAAAGAGTTGCAGTTACAATCATGGTCCAAACTGTAATTAGAAAAAAGGAGAAGGTTGAAGTTACAATCATGGTCCAACCTGCAATTAGCAAATTATTAAACAAAAGACAAATTCATGAAAAAAAAAAAGACAAGTTGGAGCTGACGTTGGTAGGTTGGCCTCTGCCTTCTTTCAGTTTCCGGTTTTGCAAAAAGCTCCTCCATTGACAAATTTACCAAAAATGAAAAAATTATGCAATAAGAAAAAGTTAACATCGAGCACCAAGGCATCGCGGGTGATTCAATCCCATCTGATCCTGTATTAACATGCCATGAGATTGAAATGCGACGACCTGTGATGCCTCGGTTCATGCCGTGAGCCGGCGCATACTAAATCGGTTAAGCATTGCCTATAAGAGGATCGCCACCCTCCATTAAACAAGAGAGTGGGAGGAGTTTGCCCCAGCCGCAAGATCTTCACCAGTTTAGATGGGCAGAAAAAAAAACAATGCACTTCAATCACAATAAAATGTTAGTACTTTTTTATTGATAATAGTACTTCCTTCCTCCTTTTTTGATACAATCCTTCCCATGGAATGTCAGATCGCCGATATATCGGTATCGGACACAAACCGATACGCCGATACCATTAAGTATCGGATTTCAGGTTTTTTCCAAATATCGGCGATATATCGGTTTCGGACCGATATATCGGCCTTTTTTGAAAAAAAAAATTTTTTTTTCAAATTTTTTTTTTTTTTTTTGGGAAAAAAAACTTTCATGTTTGTTTTCTATCCTAATATGCATATTTTGAAATCTATTCTTTGTTTAAATTAGTATAACTCATTTTAGATGTTAGATTGTGAAAATATATGGTAAAAACTAGTTTTTGACGACCGATATTTTTTTACACAATATCTCCGATATTTCGTCTCTTAGGCCGACCGATATTTTACCGATATCCGATACGACATTCCATGATCCTTCCCCCCCATTTTAATTGTGTTGTTTTTCAAATAGTTGCCATATTAATCATCTCATTTCATGTTATCTTTCTCGTAGTAGTTAGTGCCTAGTGGATGGGGTAAAAATGGCTAGTGAATTCTTAACACATTCACAGAAGCTGACTCACACGCATCGACGTGCTGTTGGATTGAAATCCGATGGCACAGATGCCCCGGCACACCAACTGATGTGTGCCGCCCCGCATGTTAACTTTTTACCATTCTCAAAATGTAAACAATTACAAAGAGAATTACAAAGAGATGGATGGACTACATCTTTTTAGGTTGGACTGCCACACGAACACACGCAACAAATCTCACTTCTACGGTCAAAATCTTACCACAAAGTAAAGCACCCAAGTCCCAACCTTACTTGTGCCAAAAAAAAGTTGAAATCTTATAATTTCACCAAAAACCAAAGGTTATGAAAAAACCATACGTTATAAAAAAAAACCAAAGTGGAATTCTTGAAAGGTAAGGTAAGGTAAGAAAAATGCATTGCCTCATTGCCAAAGAAAAGAAAAAGGCTGGAAGTGCCACTTGCCTCCACCTTTTTTGTCATTGCATGTCCACTCTTTGATTGGTCTCTCCTGCCGGCACGCCACACCTTATCCGTACCCCAATGGGCCCCACCCGCCCCCCACATCATTAATTCACCTGATAATTATCCATTTACCCCATTAAACACCCTACCAAAAAAACTAAAAATAAAAAGAGCCACAGACTCAACAAAGCTCAAAGCTGTGTTATTTACTTGGTTTTTTTTTTTAACCATTTTCTGCTTTCCTGTTTCCATTTGTGGCTTATTTAATGCAATTCCTCTGTGGGATTTCCTTCCCATTTGATCCGATTCTGTGTCTAGATCGCCCCTTTGTTGCCCCTCCTGCAGGTTGTATGCCTTCTTCTCCCCTTAGATCCTCCCAGGCAGCATTTCTGCAGCAAATTCAGGCCATTTGATTTTACTGGTTTGGGTGTTTTTCTAAGTAAAGATTGAGTTTTTCGGGGGGTTTTGGCGAATTGGGTAGCCGGATCCGGCGGCGGATGTGGAGTGGGGGTGTGGGGAGCTGAGGGGGTGATGGCGGCTGTGCAGAAGTACGGGGGGTTGGCAGGGGTGGATGGGGGGTTTGGGGTGGTGGGCGGGGCGGGGAGGGGACGGGCGGTGCCGGATCAGTTCCCGGTGGGGATGAGAGTTCTGGTGGTGGATGATGACACTACCTGCTTGAGGATACTGGATAAGATGCTCAGAAAGTGCTTATATCAAGGTCAATGTTTATGCTTTTGCTTTTGCTTTTGCTTTTGCTTTGTTAGTAGTTAAGATGAGCTGTTTGGTTCTGTTTTCTTTACTGAATTTATGTTCTTGGAGTGTTTGTTTAGTTCGGATTTGGATTGTTTTAACTTTTATGTCATTTTGTTTATTGTCGGTGATTGCATGAATGCTTTTTTTGTTAATATGTGCATTGGATGTAGAAAACATGGGTTAAGCATTAATGGTGGATTGGAAATGTCTGGTGATTTTGTAGTTTGGTGATCATTTCTGCTTATGTTGGTTTTTTATGTTCTGCTTGTTAATATGATTTGATTTATCTGTGGGTTCTAATGGTGTTTGAGTTTAGAAATGCACGGTGTTACGTTTGTATGTTAAGTTGGCAGTTGTCGACTGCTGACATTATTTGTATGGGAGTTAGATATAGTTGGATACTGGGGAAAGCGCCTTGTAATGGATCGTCGCATTGGTTGAATCTTTGTCAAATTATGGTAGGGTATGCGTACTAATAGTGTTTGATTTTAGAAATGCATGGTGTTACATTTGTATGTTAAGTTGACGATTGTCAAATGTCAACGTTAAGTTCATGGTTATGAAGGGCTTTGTATAGTATTATGATATAGCTGGATACTGGGGAAAGCGACTCATAGTGGACCGTCGCAATGGTTGGACCTTTGTCAAATTATGGCAGGGTTTGCCTTGTTTGGTTTCATCAATGGATAATAAAGAAAGATAGGTGGCACAATAGTATTCTACTTAAGGAAGCAATTGTATTCACTTTGACATTGATTATAGTTCATAAATTGTCGAGCTGAGACCTTTTGATTCTTGGAGTGTTTGATCTAGGGCTTGCTTGGATGCAGCTTTCCGCCACTTTCCCACAGCTGGGAAGCTGCTTTTGTGGAAACTCTCCTCAGAAGTAGAGGTCCCACAAAAGCGGGCGGAAAGTGCGGATTGGACATACAAAGGCTCCTGAGAGGGTCTTTAATCGAGCCTACAAGGTTTAATGATGGTTTCAGCTTCAGAACTGAATAAGCTCCCTCTCTCTCTCTTGTGTAATGTTAACATAAAAGTCTCAATGTTTCCTTTCAAGTTGTTCGAACATTGTTGTAACTTTCTCAGATGACAAATGTTTATAGGTTTTAAGGAGGAGATGCCATTTTTCTGACTAGTCATTTGCAAGATAATGTACCTTGGTGTATGCTTTTTGCAGATGATTTAGTTTTAATTGATGAGAGTAAAGTAGGTTTGAACGAGAAACTGGAATTGTAGAGGGAAGCTCTAGAAACAAAAGGTTTTAAAATAAGTAGGACTAAGACAAAGTGCATGAAATTTATTTTTAAGGAAGGTCGAACTATAGATAGAGCCTTAGTTGAAATAGATGGGCAAGAAGTGCCAAGGTGTGATCAATTCCGTTATTTAGGATCTATTATCCATAAAGAAGGGGATACTAATAGTGATGTGGTGCATCGGATAAATGCGGGGTGGATAAAGTGGAGGGTAGCCTCGGGAGTGTTGTGTGATAGGCGTGTTCCGAAAAGGTTTAAATGCAAGTTCTATAGGACAGCCATTAGGCCTGCAATACTCTATGGAGCGGAGTGTTAGACACCAAAGAGGAGTCATATAGATAAATTGAATGTAGCCGAAATGAGAATGTTAAGATGGATGAGTGGGATAACTAGGAGAGATAGGATTAGAAATGAATATATTCGGGAGAGCCTAGGAGTAGCTCCTTTAGGGGAGAAGCTGAGGGAATGTAGGTTGCGTTGGTATGGGCATGTGCAAAGAAGTCCATTAGATGCCCCTGTGTGAGAAGATTAGAAGGGATACATGTAAAGGATGCTAAAAGAGAGAGAGAGAGATCTAAGAGAACTTGGATGGAGTTAATAAAAAATGATTTGACTTTACTATCTCTTACAAAAGAGGTAGCCCAAAACAGGCTTGAATGGAGGAGTAAGATCCGTGTCGTCGACCCCAAATAGTTGGGAAAAGGCGCTATTTGATTATGATTATGATTATTATGTTTATGCCCTTTTTCTCCCCTTTTATAGAAGTGGCATTGGATGCCAATAGAAGAAATTTTATAGTTGGAAGGAATTGAAATTAAAGTTGATAATAAAGAATTTGATTGCCTATTATATTTGGTCTGGTTGCCAGAAAGGCTACACAATCATTCTATTTGATTTTAATTTATCAACAAGTTGTTTTAATCATCTTTTTATCTTGCCAGAAGATCTTTGATGGGTTGATTATCAATTACGAATTTTACTCATATGGAGACCTGTCGAGGATATGCTTGATGGAAAACCTTAATGACTGTATATCTAATTCTGTTTAGCAGTGGGAGGGGAGAGGGAAGGCTAGGGTTTGTAGGAGAGGCGGCTGTGATTTTGAACAACCTGAAGATGCTTGGCCATCCAAAGGCGGTACCTACTTGAGTGGGGTGGTGGGGCCGGCTGGGGGCCAAAATGCTGGGAGCAGCTGACCTAGGGCCATTCTGTGGGCGCTGCCAATATCTCTTCTCCACATTTTACTTTTAGTACTATATATTTACTATGGAAGTATTTAATACGTGCAGGGTTGCATCATTGGATCAGCTCGCCTGTAGGGGCAAGCTGGCAGCCCCATGTATTAATGGGGGCCTTATGAAAGCACGCGATCCGGGCACATATAAATGGGCTTCTTCTATTATGGTTTTACTTTATATAATTAACTTTCCTTAATGAAGCAGAGAGAAAGGTATCATTGCGTGTTGGAGAGAGAGAGATCACGATGACAAGAAAACGATAGAAAAGAACAATACAATGCAATTAACACATGAATGATTTATCAAAGATACGTCAATTATGATCATAGATATAGCTTGGAAGATGTATGGATAGTGGGCCCCACATAGTAGCTAGGGGTAGATGGAGAGTGGAAATTTTTTGCATAGAAAATACAATCTTGAAGGATAACTACATATCAGCGGGAAATTTTGAAATTATTACTGGAACTACTGTGAAAAAAAACTAATATGTCAGAAAATTGCTACATTAACATATCCCGCACGACTAACGCAATAATTTTTCCTCATCAAAATGCCATGTGCGATTACCGTGCAAATTCTATAAGAACTTACGCGCCTAAAAAGTCTCTTTAGTTCCTTTCAAGTTGTCCGAAAATTTCTGCGACTTTCATGGTGGGCACATGTTAATTTGTTTTAAGAGAGTAGATGTTCTTTTGCTGCCTTGTTGTAAAAGTTTCAGGGAAGTACAGGAAATTGCATGATTAGATGGAATTGAAATGCTTTTATTGCCTGTAAATTTTATATGTTTGAACTTGAAGCTGTTGCTATAATATTTGGTTGCCTCTTCAGTTGGCCAAGTTGTCAGAAGTGACTATAAAAGCATCATGTTTGATTTCAATTTATTGAGAAAAACCTGTTTCTTTGTTCTTTTCCCTTAGTCAGAAGATCTTAGGTGGCACCTCTGATTTAGTAATCGAATTCCTGATATGGAGAGCTGTGAAGGATGTGCTTGTTGAAGAACATAAGCATCTGTGTAACTATATTTCTATTTAGCACGTTGATTGGTTTGTGACAATTTCTGAGCTCATAGGATGTCATCTTCTACAGTTGGAGTATTTTTTCTTTCCTTATGGAGTTGTGACTTCCAGTTATCTTCTCATCACTCAGTGGTGTCTGATTCTCATTTGTTTAGAGAACCTTCTAATTGTCATCCTCTTCCTTTTCAATTTAATATTGTCAATTGTTTGTTATCTTTCCATAGTAGAGACGAGATTAACAATCAAGTTTGAGAATGCTGGACCTTTTAATAAGAACACATTCTCTATACACTGACAGCAGCAGGTTTTATGTTGGTTGCAGTGACTACTTCCTGCCGGGCAACTGATGCTCTATCTCTTCTTCGAGAAAGGAAAGGGTGTTTTGATGTGGTCATTAGTGATGTTCATATGCCTGATATGGATGGATATAAGCTTCTTGAACTTGTTGGCCTTGAAATGGATCTCCCAGTAATCAGTAAGTTCGTTGTTCTTATCACCCTTTCCATTAAGCATCAAGAAAAACGAGGAAGCTTATATGAAAGCTAGTGGGAAATGGTTTGCATCGAGCATAGTGGTGGAACTGAATATAGTGCGGTATTTATATTTGGATAGTATGATGGTGGTGGGATATATTTTGCTACTACAAGTGCTTACACTTTCTTGTTGTGCAGTGATGTCAGCGGATGGGAGGACAAGTGCTGTAATGAAAGGGATTGTACATGGGGCTTGTGATTATTTGATAAAGCCTGTACGCATGGAAGAGCTCCAAAATATATGGCAGCATGTAGTGAGAAAAAAGTGGAATGGGAACAAAGAAAATGATAATTCAGGCAGTGCTGATGATTCTGATAGACATAATAAACGGGCTAATGATGAGGCTGAATATTGTTCCACTGTGAGTGAAGGAACAGATGGGAGCAGGTGGAAGTCTCTAAAGAAGAGGAAGGATTCTAAAGAAGATGAAGATGAGGGAGAACTGGAGAATGATGATCCTTCTTCTTCAAAAAAACCACGTGTGGTTTGGTCGGTCGAGCTCCATCAACAATTTGTCACTGCTGTTAATCAACTAGGAATTGACAGTATGAGTCACGAACACTTTACAGTTTGTAGATTGTATTTTTGGGTCTTTATATAGTTGGGAAAAATAAAAATCTGTATATTATCTGCACCTTGTTTATTATATGTTTCCATCTGCATCTTTTTGTGTGCAGAGGCTGTTCCCAAAAGAATTCTTGAATTGATGAATGTTCCAGGTCTAACAAGGGAGAATGTTGCAAGCCATTTACAGGTTCTTATTCTACTCTTAATCTGTCCTCAGAGTTGTAGTTATAAATTCTTTTTACCATTAAGCAAGTGCCCCAGTTTTATTAAAGATCAAAAGGAGGAAGAGTACAGTAGACCAATAATAACAGAAAAAATATAATCACATTCCATCTACTTCTCAAATATGGAAAGCTATTGGAGGCCATCACATGAAAATATTCTCCATTTGCTTAATATTTTATGTTGGCACGATCTTACACTTGAGCACTTTTATTAACTTTACTTTCTTATCCAAGGAGCACGAGCTTCTTTGGATTAAAGTCAGGTTTAGCTTTAACTTCTCGTTCTATGCTTGATCAACCTGAGTCCCGAGCTCAAGCTTAGACTTTTTTGCATCATTCTTTGAGAACAGTTCTGCATGCTTGGTTTTTAATAGTTTTGTTCAATTGAAGGATGTAGGCTTCATTGTTTACATAGAATATAAAAATTTGGTTTGCAATTGCCTTTAATTTAAGTGAAGATAGCATTTTTGCATATTATAAATATTTTTCCGTAAACTTTGTCTTGCAGAAGTTCAGACTCTATTTGAAAAGAATAAGTGTAGCACAACATCAGGGAGGGATGTCCAACTCATTTTGTGGAGCTGTTGAGTCAAATCAGAAGTTAAGTCCCGTGGGAAGATTGGATTTCCAAGCTTTGGCTGCCTCTGGGCAAATTCCTCCCCAGACACTGGCTGCTTTGCAGTCTGAATTTCTTGGCAGGCCAAAAAGTAGCCTAGTATTGCCTGGAACTGATTCAAACGTCCTTCTACCATCTTCTTTACAAGGATCCAAATGCCTTCCTGCAGAATGTGGCCCACTGGCTTTTGGTCAGCCTCTAATGAAATGCCAAACAGTCAATAACTATTCACAACCATTGGGAAATCTGTCTTCAGGATTTACCTCGTGGCCACCTAGTCACCTTGGTACAGCGGGTGCCTCTGGGAACTTAGGTGGTTTGGTTTCCACTGATAGCAAAATGCTAGTCCAAATGTTGCATCAGCAGCAGCAACAACAATCTGTTCATCCAGAGCCATGCCAGACCATAACTGTGCAGCCATCATGTCTTGTTGTTCCTTCACAAGTGCCAAATGGTTTTCAATCAGGAAATAATGGTGGAGCCATAAGTCAAGCGTGTACATATAATGGTAGCACTGTGATGAGTTATGAGGTTCTGTCTCAATCGAACAATGTACCTACAGGAAACAAACAAGTTGCTGATCAGAATTTGGGAGTTCTTACAGGGTATTCAATCGAAGGTTCCCCATTTTCACCTACAATTTCATCTGGCTCAGTTTCTACTGAGAAGTGGACAGGTTGGCAGGTGTCGAACTCGCGTATGAATATAAATTCTGGCAACAGATTGCCAGGACTTGTTCCTAAGGTGTCTGAATTTTCTAATTTTCAAGACACAAAGAAAGAAGAATTTTCTGATCCTCGACTAGGGAGGAATCTTGGGTTCGTGGGGAAACAATCTAGCATTCCAAGTCGATATGCTGTGGAAGACGTTGAGTCCTTCTCAACTGACGCAACAAACGATAAGAACTATGCAGATGGTCGTTTGCACTGCAATCTGGTGAAGCAAGAGTGGAATTTGGATGTTGTGGAGAGTGCTAAAGGTGGCCTACCAGGACTCCATTATTCCCCAAGTGATCTTATGAGTATTCTCAGTAAATAGGAACAATACAGGTAAATTTAAGTGTTTTCTCCTATTACTTCATTGACTTTCTGAAGTTTTTGTATTTTCTTATTTTTGTTAAGAAGAGTAGAAAATGACTTTGCATACTATGTTATGATATAACCTTCTAATCTTCAAAGAGTGACTGGTTAGGTAGTAAAAAAGTTTATAATCATGTTCCATGTTCCAGCAAGCAAATACTGCTGCTATTTTTCCCTGCCTCGTGTGGAAGTACAGTTTGTCTACTGCATCGGTCCAACCATGGACATCATTAAGTATTTCATGTTCATTTTTATGGATTATGTTCATTTGGGTTTAAACACCCTTTTAAATGCTGGAAAATAGCAGCTGCAGGAATTTTCACTGTATAATATAGATGGGCATTATTGCCCCTTTTTTTAAAAAAAAATTAACTTGCCAATTGAAAGGCCTTCTCTGGCTTCCTGAATGGTTTTCTTTAAATTTTTGGCTCGCCCTTCTCTCATGTCCCATCACTTCTGCAGAAATCCAATGGGAAAGCTGCTCAATAAAGAGTGGCACAAAGTGCAGCCCATGTCCTAGATCAAAATCAACCTCATGGGTGGCTGGGCTATTCACAGACAGTAATTAAGTAGTGCTTGACCTTTTTGTTTTACAAGTCTGGTCTTTTAAAGCAATTTTCTTATTCATCAAGTGAAATGTCATCGATCAAGTAAAATGTTGAGGGATGGTAAGTGAGCTTAGGATGAATAATAATCAATTGGGGTATGAATTCTGAATCTTGGTGAGATCTCAGGGTTTTGTCTCGCCACCTTGCAAAAGCTAGATCGAAACAAGATGCAATTCTTTGACTATATAGCATATGCATGATAGGCTTACATTTTTTCTTTTCTTTTTGAGACCTCAAAAAATAGACTTAAATAATCTTCGCTCTTTTCACTGTTTCCAATAGTTGCATGATATTGTTTGTTTGTCTGGAAACATATTCCAATCTGAACCCTAATTTTAGGAAATGCCACGATCTGATTGAATATTGATCAATAGGTCTTGCCCCATATTGACATCCAAAAGATAGTTAGACAATACTTTTATTGTTGATAAAGTTGGATTTACCCTTATCTTTTGATTGTATAGTATTTAACATTACATTTAGTAATTTTAAGCTCGTGTAACATAAACTTTTGATAACTAAACACTGCAATTTGGTTATACACCAGCTTGATGGCATGCATATGAGTTTCTTGCTTGGGAGAGAAGAACCTTTTCTAGTTATAATTATGTGCATTGCTTTGATGGCAGGTCCAAGGGAATTGACTGATAGACTTCTTGCAGCTGCTGTAAATTGAGAAGTTTCAAATTCGTGACATGGGAGTTAGGAGATACATCCCAACTGCAGATGCAATCCATATCTGTTTCTGTATTTAATTCTTGAATTGCTTGGAACGTGTCGATGTCATCCAACTTTCTCTGTTGCGAAAATTATGCAACTGGTCATAAGTTAGTCCTTTTTGTGCTCTTGGGCCTTTTCTCTTTCAGGGGATAATGTTTTTTTTTTAAATCGGTCTTTCAGGGTATAATGTAGACCCTGTAATATATCATGATATTTCAGAAGTTTTTATTTATTAATAATAATAAGTATAGTGGCAGAAGAAGTGTTCAGGTCCTCTCTAATGTGCAGTCTCCATTTATCCTGGATTGGTCAAATTTAACTGGAACCGAAAGGGCTGTGGAAATGCTCGCGTGTCAAAAGTGGTTTTCACGATGGGGAGATGCAATTGGTTTTCACGATGGCTCTTCTACTAATCTCGAAGTAGAACCTTTTACTAAGATGTGTAGGCAGTGTTATCAAGAACTTACAAATCTTTAGAAATCAATTGAAGGAACTATGTAAATATTATAGAACTATCTTCTTGTCTCTTTATAGTTTCAAAACAATAGTCTTTCTAAATCAAAAGAACTATGGAAGTAGGTGATTTGGCTTATTCTTGAAATATCAGTAAAAAAAATAAATATGAAGCACCCGATAGGAGTGTTAGAATATGCAATAAATGAATAAAAATTTTCGTTTTCGAACAGTTCGAGCTTTTGGGAAATTTGGATATCTAATATGGTATCAGGAAATTTGGATATCTAATATGGTATCAGGTGGGTCAACCGGTTTGGCCCGGTGGGTCGACCCGGATGACATCATAAATTTTATTTTTTTAATACAAAAAAAATAAAAAAATTAAAAATCACATCTATGAGTTGGAAAATAGTTGTAGCAAGCAATTCTCCAATGTCTGTAAAATAGTGCACGGAGGAGAAAAACACATGAAAACTACCCTCAATCTGCAACTGCATGCAGATTCCATAGTTATAAAACCATTACTATATTCAACTAGTGGCTCATTCAAGTTCCTTTTCAACACTTGATCAAGCTCAGATTGTAAATTATCATCGGCTGACAATAAACTCTCTGCTGTCAGCCTAACAAGCTCCTCCATTGTCAGCCTAACAAGGATCCAGTTTGCTATTCCTAGCGAACTCACTGCTGACATATCAATAAAGGGGTGGACTAGCTAAAAGTTGGGGTGGCGAACCACTCATAAGAAAAAAGTCTAACCTTCTCAAGGAAAGTAAGGTGAATTACAATAAAGTAACTTTTCATCATGAAGCTGTACACTATAGCAATTTGTAATTGGTCCTACAGGAGTAAAAAACTATATGTAATAATTTCTAGAAAATAATTTGGTGTGTCTGTCTCACATTGAACAAAAAATTTCAATTAATATGCATTTCAAAGAGAAGGATGAAAGCCCTCAAAGAGAAGTCTCCTATGCAGAGTAATGCTACATCATTGTTCTCAAACCATTCACACAATCTATCAAAAAAGAAATTTTTTTTTTTAAATAATCGATAACTCTGCAAGACCAACAATGTATTTCCAGTCTGGTTCAGACCCAAAAGCCAACTACTGATGATCATTGTTTTCTCAGGCCATCTGACAGCAATAGTGGGCTTAATCCAAACAAATAAAAAAAGCCAGAGAGATGCTTTTGAATTATTGTCCAAGTTTCTGTGATCCTTAACAACAAACTAGTAAGAAATCCTAGGCCAACTGATTCATGTATTCTAGTTTTAGAAAACTGATTACCATAAATATGTATGGGTAGTTGCTCAGGTCCAAAGATTTATCAAATCTAAGCAGAGCATCGATTGAAAAATCATGTGATCAAAAGTTAAATAACAGATTGAAAAATCATATAATCGGAAAATCATGTACACCCAAGAGAATCCATGGAGTCAAGATCAGATAAAACGATCCAATCTTTCACCTTTCTAATAAGCATATACAAGAAACGCAAAAAAATGAAAATATATAATCTTTCACCTTTCTGAGGGACCAGAGGCGGGGCGGGTTTGGCCGGCGAAGAGGACTTTGTTGCCACCAGTGCTCCGTCTCCTTCTCCTGTGCTCGATGGCGGCGACGGGTGACCAAGGGAACTGGTGGTGATGACGAGCGACCTGAGCGATCGACGGGCTGAAAAGTAGGCGGGTTTGGCTGGTGACAAGGGATTCATTACCGCCGGTGCTCCGTCTCCGTCTCCGATGCTCGGTGGTGGCGACGGGCGACCGGAGCGATCGACGATTCGACGGGCTAAAATATTTGACCGACAAACAGGCTTCAGTCTTTTCGAGGAAGACGCCAGTCAGACCCATACTCAGGATTTTGTTAAAACCCAGTTAGCCTGTGCTGGCCGATTCGCGGGTCAATCCGCCCGGCTCGCTATGGACCCGGCCGGGTCTTCAACCCGATTTAGCCCGACTATTCTGTCCCGAAAAATGCACCAAGTCCGGTTCAACCGGCCGATTAGAACTAGGTCCGAAAACAGTGGTATCACTGTATCAGGGCTTTAGGCTATGGAAGGTCTTGAGTTTTAGTCTCGCCCAGGGCATTTATATCTTAATTATGTTTTACATGCTGCACGATATAGATGTTTACACGTGAAAGAGGATGTTAAAATATATAATAAATGAATAAAAATGGTTAAAATATACAATAAATGAATAAAGATTTTTATTTTCTAACTGCTCGAGCTTATATCACACTGGCCACATGAGCATCTCAAATGGCTCTTTTTGGTATATTCTATTAAAGACCCAAGAGTACGATGCGATGCAGTAGGTAAATTTTAATCAGTAACCTTGGCAATTTCCTATTTTCTGCAACACATAGTCAAGAAAATTGCTGATTATTGGAATAAAGTTTGTACATTTGAAGAATTGAAAGAATTTTTACCTGACTAGTCGTCTGAGCTATGATTTGGAAAACTCTTGCCAAAAAACCAAAGACTTTGTGACCTAATTTTGCTCTGCTCATAGAATCCTTGAATCGTGGCTTTATATTATTTGTAGTGTATTGATATACATTCAGAAATTGAGTAATGTTAAACCCCGTGTCCCACAATTCCTGCTTTTTCCCATGCCCATGGTTGGTGACGACCATATCACTTTGATCTTGGCGTCGGAGAGAGCACGGGTTATAGGGCACGGGTTTGTCTTTGTCCCAAAAAAATTGCCTATCGACCTGTGGAATGCTTCATCCAATGGGGAGTGACACGTTTGTGCGATGATGTATTACTCCCGGAGCATTGCATAGCTTCTCAATGGTGTTTGCTCTGAAGAATCAATGTGAGTGTTGATTTGTGCCCACGTGACACGAGCTGCCAATCTTGAATATCGATGACACACTCGAGGAAGCTTGCACTCCAGCTATTAGTGGAAAACAGCTGGAGCATGTGTGCTGTCGAGAGATTTGTCCGGTAGAATAATTTTATACTGCAAACATGGCAGCCATTGCACTCCTGTGGGGGAGATTTTCATTGCCCGGTGCACCACCCGTGTAGCATGCCGGTGCATTGACCTTGGAGAGTAACGACTCATGTCATGCTGGCGAAAATCGCACATGGCACACGGAATAACTCCTTCCACACACGAGTAGTTCAGCTCATTGAACATTGCATAGTAGTAAGTATTAAATCGTACAAAGGGGCAAGAAGTCCATGAGCAACTGCCCCTCTTCCTCACGTAGAGTCAAGGATGAGGTGGACTCTTCGAAGATCACATACTCGAAATTAACAGAAAGCCTTTTTTTTAATGAAATGAGCAGACAAACCATACCACATGACTCGCCATGCTATTTTAGTATAATCATAAAGCTTTCTCAGTTTGTCTTATATCATCTCTCTCAACAAAAAGAAAGAAAAACATTATTCTCTCTCCCCATCAACATCCATAACTTCCTACTTCTTTTGCAGCCCCAAAGTTCTTTTGTCTTCTATTCCTCTTTTCCTTCCCTCGCCCGATCAAAAGAACCTCTCTCTCTCTCTCTCTCTCTCTCTCATGGAGAAGAACATGGAAATTGCATTAACCCAGATGAGAGATGAATTAGAAAAGCTTGGATGCTCATCAAAGGTGTCTCTCTCTTCTCTATCTTTTTTTTTTCATAATTGTCTCTCTTCTCTATATCTCTCTTTCTTGGGTGATTAGTCTAAGTATGGGCTTGTTTGATAAAATGGAAGACATATGGGGATGAAACTCTGATGAGGTTCGTGGTGGCAAGATCCATGGAAGCAAAGGAGGCTGCCAAGATGTTTGCAGAGTGGAGGAGATGGAGGGAATCGTTTGTGCCATTGGGCCACATCCCAGAGGAAGAGGTCTCCTACCAATTGGAGAACAGGAAGATCTACCATGGTGGGCCTACCAGCCATGGTTACCCAATCTTGATTGTTCAGGCCAGGAAGCACTTCCCACACAAGGATCACCTGCAGCTCAAGAGTAAGTTCAGTCTCTTGCTTTTTCCAATCTCCTGCATGGGGCCCCACAGTTCTTGACTTGGATCTTTTGGGCCCACATTTTGGGAAGAATGGGGTCATGCATTGAACCCATTTATTTATTTAGTGGTTTGTGGGTCCCACATCAGTTCTGTGCAGTATATTTGGTGGTTTCTACATGATTTCCATTAATTTCTTGAAATTATGTAATTGGGTAAATTATGTGGTTGACCCCCAAAATGTGGAGAGAATAATGCTGCAGGTTGGGCCAGATTAGCGAAAAAAATTAACTAACATAAGCTGCTAATATAATATAATTGAAATATCAAATACATATTTGTTTAAGTAATCTTTTCTAATCGTAAAATGTTACTTTAGAGATACATCATCTGTGGAGACAAAAATAAGCATCTTACTAAGTTGCTTCTTGGAGATGCTTATCTTGGAAGATATTATTGGTGGCCAATGGCTGCCCCACTTAGAGGCCATTATTACTTAATCCCTCCCTCCGAAATTATTATCACCATAAAGTTTTCCAAAATGAATTAATTTTAGTTCATTCTGAAAATCTTATGGTGATAATAATTCCGGACAGAGGGAGTATAATTAACTAATGTCATATACTTTGTTGTATTTCTCCTTTTGACTGGACCAGAAGTTAATAACCAGAAATAGGTTATAAGTGTACAAGTTAATAATAATCCCCTTGAGAAAACTAATAATACCCAAACTATCTTTTTTCTAAGCTACATAAAAATGTGGTGGAAATACTAGGCAATTGTATATTATCTTAATTTCATAACTACCTAATAGAAAAAATAAAACGGATTCAAAGCTTTAAATTGACTTAAGAGCAGCCATTATCAGTGTCTATTGCAACTATGTACTGAGTTCTGATTCTAATTCTCACGTTTTACTTAATGTAGAATTTGTGGTTCATCTCCTTGACAAGGCTGTTGCCAGGTACAAGCTTGTTCTTAATTATGCTTTATATATATATATATATATAAAACAACAACAACAACAACCACTATTTTCATTGTAATGGCATCTCGTCTATCTTTCATCTCATTGTATATATACCTGCTGTTAAATCATTTATAAGGTGATTATATAGTTTTGACAATATCCTCCATTAAAATATGTTATCATGTGCAGTGGATTCAAAGAGAAGGAAGTAGGAAACGAGAAGATTGTAGCCATACTAGATTTACAGAACATCACTTACCGAAATATTGATGTCCGGGCCCTAATCACGGGCTTTCAATTTTTACAGGTATATCGAGAATTTATATTGAGATTTTTTATCGACGCGAATTACAGCATAATATTTTCTAAGTTTCCGTCTACAATATTGATGTTATCTTTCTAGATGTACATTATTATTTTCATAAATCAAAATGCGCGTTTCCAATTCTAGTAATCTTTGTATTTCTATAGACATTTACATATAACAATTTTTTTTGGCAACAACTAACAAATAATAATGCTTAACTTTTTTATTTTCAATTATATGCAATTTCTGTAAGTATAACTTGGAAAATAGTTTGTGTATGACTGACATGCAGTCTTATTACCCCGAGCGATTAGCAAGGCTATATATGTTACATATGCCATGGATCTTTGTGAGTGCTTGGAATATGGTTTCTCGTTTCCTTGACAAGGCAACTTTACAGAAGGTTTGATATTTTCAAATATTGTTGACAACTTTTTAAAGAACTAATAGAATCTATCAATTGATCAGCATATATGTGCATTTTTCCTCTGTATGGCAAATGCAGGTTGTGATTGTCAAAAGTGAGGAAGATAGAGAGTCTTTTTTCAAGGAAATAGGAGAAGATAACTTGCCTGAAGAGTATGGTGGGAAGGGCAAGCTAGTAGCACTCCAAGATGCTCAGCTGAGCCATTGGCCTTAATCTCCGACACTAGGCTAAGTATTTCTTGTTTCAAATTCCCCCCCTACACAAAGCTTTTGCTGAAGAACTCAAAAATAAGATCTAATGTTAAGCCTTTAATAACCAAAACTCGTTATTTACCAATGAATTCGTGCTCACAGAAAATTTTCACTGAAATGCTGGAGTAAAATAGAAAAAATGGCCATTACTTACTAATGAATTGTATGGATATATGTTTATTTTACTATTCAATTTTACTTCAATGTTTAATTAATTAACAGGTTCCGCCTTAAGGGCATGATCAAGCAGAACATGAAGTACTTATCTTCTCCAATGTGGGGCCTATCATTAGTATAGTAATATGGTATCACAGCCCCGAGATCGCCAATTCGATTCTTACCTTGTGCTGCATGTTCCCGTGCAAGTAATGCTTGTGCAGTTTGCATGCAAGGTTGGAAGCATTAGTTTGGTACTTTGATTTGGCTTTGTTGGCCGTGTTAGCTTAGTTTGGTTTGGCTAAAATTTATCATCCATCACTCAACAGCTCAACCTTAAAAGGCAACTTAAACCTACTACCTAAACAACGCACGATGGCTCACTAACTTTCCATAAATTCAAAGATATGAAATTCTCTGGTTCCCCATTCTGTTTCGTGTTCAAAGGACATGAAAAGAACATCTAACCTGATCGGGCACGATAACCATATCCTCATGGTCATACTACATGGGGTACAAATGTATTACATAGTGACATCTATGTATTACTTTATTTTTATAATGAGGGGGTGTTCGAGTCGTTAAGACCCAAGTATAAGGAGCAGAGCAACCGACCTCTTAAAGCACCATGTCCATATCGACACGTTGTATCGGCGAAATATATTGATATCGACAGTTTACCATATATAGTCTCGAACATTTTCATGCTACATGGGTTTTTCCAAATCTCGATGATATATCGAGTCCATTATTTACAAAATGTCAGATTTATCGGTGATTTTAACATTTTCATGTGACCAGCTTTTTGGGGGTAAAAGTCAGTTGTCAGCGGACAAGCAGACTGATAACTCACGTTCTTGTCACATGAGGCCAGTAGGGCCTACCCTCCCTCTCCTTTCCTTTTTTCATAAATCAGCCAAAACTTTCTATTAGAAAAAATAAGAAAATTTTGTTAAATAATATATATTAAAATAAATAATAACTGATCAGAAAATAGGCAAATTTAATTTTCAATCTAGTTATCTGGCATGCCACTCAGGTGCCAGCGTGGTGCTGACTCTTGCATAGTCTATTTTTTTGCAATTTGACCCAAAAGGCATCAGTGACCCTCTTTGAGCAGGTTGAATTGATCATCAGAAGAAGAATTAGGCCAAAATGAGGATGCATTATGGGAAATGAAACGCTTTCATAAATTTTTTTGGAGAATTGAGTGTATCCAATCTAAAAAAAAGTCCAATTGTTTCGAGTTTTCGATTTTTGTAATGGAATATTTACAAAATCCCCATAAATATGATCAAACCTCATTCTAGTAGTAAGAAAAGTATCTCTTCTACTAACGCTTTATATTTTGTTACCTTTTAACTAAGGCGTCACTGGAAGAGAAGCCTTCCTCTTGTAATAAGGATAACGTCTCTTCTACTGATATTTTTCATTTTGTTACATTTTCAACTAAGATGTTTCAAATGACGTTTTAACATGCCTTAATGAAAAAATAAGTCTGAAAACTGGTAACGAGCTTACACCAAAGTCTATACTTTGAAAATATCATTTAAAATGGCGCCTTACTCCTTTTACGAAATATACTTTGAAAACATTGTTTATTATAAGAGAAAGGCATCTCTTCTAGTGACGCTTTAGTTGAAAAGGTAAAAAATAAAGTGTCAGTAGAAGAGACGCTTTCCTTATTACTAGAGGAAGGCGTCTCTTCCTGTGACACCTTAGTTAAAATGGTAACAAAATAGAAAGTGTTAATAGAAGAGGTGCTTTCCTGACGCTTTCCTCATCACTAGAGGAAGACATCTCAGTGATGCCTTTCGGGTTAGAGTGTAAAAAAAATAGATCGCGCAGAGGCCAGTGCCACATTGGCGCCTGCATGGCATGTTAGACAACCGGATCAGGAATTAAGTTTGTCTCTTTCCTGATCGGTTATTATTTATTTTAATATATATATTATTAGTGTCATATTTATAAAAATATATACCCCTTTCTAGCGTTGTCATTTTTGTACAAAACTTAGTTGAGTCTTAGATTAGGCACAAGAATGGAGAAGACATATATCAATGGACAAGACTCAAAGACGTGTGCTCAAGGCAACTCACTTGAATGAATGGTGAAGATAACAAGGGTCAAGCTCAAAGGTTCAAGACTTATGATGACGCGTCATCAAGCCCTCTCCCCTTGGTTTGCAAGATCTATTGCTCTAGGTAATGTCCTTCTAAGAAAATTCCCTAGTTTGTTTGAACCTCAATAAATAAATCATGGGTGGGTTGATATGAGGTATCCACCTGTGGATGGGTTGATACACACCCCTCTTTCCCTCTATAAATACCCATCTCTTGGGAGAAATAGGTGGAAGTCCTCTCCCCAAAACCTCTTGCCCTTATTCTTCTCTTTGTAAATCATGAGAGAGTCTTGAGTGTTTTTTTAATTATGCTTCATCTTTTTTTTTAGAAAGTGGTTCAAAATTTTATTTTGAGATCTTAGTAAGGGATTCAAGTCATCTTGGATCATGGTTTCTTAGAGCAATTAGAATCGCTCTTCTGGAAACCAAAAACCCCTCTTGACCTTGAACCAAAAACTTGCAAATCCTCTCAAAGGTCTTGAATTACTTTGATCTACTCTCCGGTCCCTCATTAGTGATTCAATAAGTTTATACTCTTGACCCTTGATAGTAGTTCAAAGTATCTTTGACAATGATTTCACTTAATCCCATAGGAAAATTCTTAGTGAAACAAAATATTCATGGTAAAAAAAGCCTCAACGCATCAATCGAATCCAAGGATAGACATGGGTAGGCCAAAGGCTTGAAGAATTCATTCAAGCAAGCATGTAGGACTAGTTGCTCCTCACAACCCTCACAACGAGAGTAAGTACTTTCAACCTCCTCTTTGTGTTTCTAGATAGTGGAGTAAACTAAGTGGTTGAAGCACTTAGGTGAGAAACAAGTTTCTCATAACCTGGAAGGAGTGTGGATTCACTCAAGTGTGTGTATGGTTACCGGTAAACCAAAGAAAAGCCAAGTGATGTACATGGTTGTGGGATAGCTAAAACTCTCACATAGTGGAACGTCAGGGCGCCTTGGATTTGGGTGCTTCGAGAGTGTGGATGTAGGCGTCGAGCATTTCTTGGCGTTTCAACCACACTATATAATCTTGTGTGATTATGTGCTTGCTTGCTTAAAATTTATATTCCATGCGTGTATTCCATGTTTATCTTTGATGAAAAAATTATATTAGCTTTTCACATGTAATAAATCGATTACACATAGAAGTTATCAATTAAGTGGTAGTCTTATTCACCCCCCCTCTAGGACTCATCGCACTTTCATATATTATTTAGTAAAATCCTCAAAAAACAATCATAATAAATATGTATATAAAAAAGGAAATTCAGCCACCAAATCAGCCTCTATGTTAACAAATATTCTTTATAAAAAAACTGTCGCTTGTTCCTTTTTTTGTTGCTCACTTTATTTTTATGTTATATAAGGTGTTTATAGCCTTGTTATTTTTTTTGTAATGTATTAATGTTCTTTTTTCACTTTTTTTTACAACATGAATACAAACTTGGGTTCAATTAGAAGAAAACAAAAAGGAAAACATTCCATAATTATAGGATATATTAGTTCATGGTAATGGAAGGCACTACACTTTGTAAAGATGGTATATTAATTTATGCACTACTTTTTAGCATTATTATAGTTGTGTTTTCATGACTTATATTTATGTAACACCCAGAAAATTATTAAGTATTTTAAAACCGAAATTTGACCCTCTTAATATTTGATTTGGTCGTGTTTTGCCTTGTGGAAATTAAAGTTGGTGAGAAAAGCTTTCCAACGCCACCTATTATGTGCGATTTGGAGTTCGGAGTGAAAAGATATGAGAAATTAAATTTTGATTAAACGTGACAGCGATCGATCACCATAGGAGCCGATCGATCGGCAAGCTGAGCCGATCGACGCCTTATCAAAACGATCGATCGTAGTTACTGTGACTTGCGAATATTTTGTTTCGCATAAAGCGATCGATCTGAAGTAATGGTGATCGATCGGCTGAAATGCGGTAGTGTAAAATAACGCATACGACGATCGATCGCCGTATAGCCGATCGATCGCCGGTTGCGGTTTTGCGATTTCTAGCTTGTTTTTGGGGTGGATTTGCTTGGGAAAGATACCAAATCCCATTGGGACTTGATTTGCACGTCTCCAGTAGGATTTTGAAGCCTTCCCATTGGTTGGAAGTGTCCATGATTTGGAAGATTAGTTTGAGAATGGATTCTCCCCCAACTCTATATAAACACTAGAGAATTGGCTTGTGCTAACCCTAGAACGTCCAGAGACTTTTCCCTTATCCTTCCCACGTTCACCTATCTCCTTGGAGGCTTGTTCTTGTGGGAGTTTGCGAGAGCTTGGAGCGGGAGCTTTGGAGGAAGCAGAAGAGACGAGAGACGCGTAGAAAGGCGAAATCTTTGGAGGATTAAGTAGGATCGTTTTTCCCTCTTCTCTCTTTTGATTATATATGCTTTTGATAAGTGTTTTGATTCAACACCTTAGTTATGGTTTGGATTCTTGCGAGATGAATGAGTTGTGTCTCTATTTCTATGCGTAGTGCATCATAAATCATATGTGCATTCATGTTTCACTTCTAGACGGGAATTCGCATCTAAAGTCTAATGCTTTATTAATTTTTCCAGAGATTAAAGGTTCTGTTATTGTTTGGTTGATGATGATCCACGTTGAGTTTGTGCCTTTAAGGTGTGTCTTACATTAATTGTCTTGTTTGGGGTGTATTAATGTTTACAACTATGTTATATATATAAGAACGCAAGAAAGGAGCGAACTTTAGTAATTCCAGATAATTCTAGGTTCTGTAATTGGTCTAGGAGGGGAGTTTATGGTCTGTTATTGATGTATTATTATTTATAATGGGTTATTAAGTAAGATAATCAAGTTTAATTAAGAGTCTTAATCTCGGCCAGAACTGTTTCTGTGCTGACAGTCGGTAGTAAATAATTCATAACTAATTCAAATAAAATCGGAAAAATATAAAATCAGTGGGGTTAGAAACTAGACTCACGAAGGTATTATCAATAAAAATTTCAGAGGTTAATCCTTATTGTAAAGAGCAAAGTAGCCGTCGGAAGAGGACTATTGTGCATGAGACAGTGAGCTAAATCTGAGAGAAAATACTAAGTATACAAATAACATCATGTAATATGATATAATAACGATTAATATGTTAAAACCAGTAATTGGACTATTTATTTATGGAATATCACAGTAAGAATTGGGTTAGATGTAATTCAATTATGAGGGATAATCTTTTGAACAAGTGATTCATAACTATCTATTTTAAAAGCGTTGATGTCGGTTTGATATTCTACTTAAAATTCAAATCATCTAAGATTCTTGATTTCTTCTCTCTGATATTTGGATTATAAACTCTAATGCGAATGAGGAATTCCTATCTAGGGCTGAGCATGAAAGGTACGTATTGATTGTATGGTACTCCTTGTGTGAGTTGTCATTATTCGAAGTGTTTGGGTTATCTTGTTATTCTATGCTACTCCAATGAGTGAGTTATGTGTTGACCAAAGACTTTGATGCTTCTATCCATACTCCTTGAGAGAGTCTATTCTGGTAAGAGATACCTTATGATCTTAGAGTGTTGTGACCTCTATTCCTTTGAGATATTGCTCATATTGATTACATGATTGTTTCTTCAACTGGAGACCTTGCGAGACTCTCCCCATGGTGGTTTCATAGTATGCTCAATTAAGCCATTGCTAGATCTTGCGAGGTCACTTATATTTATGAAATTGCGATTCCATACTGCCCGAAGGGAGGCACCATACGTACGTTAGATTGTGGACATTACGGAAGGTCCTCAGTCTCCGCCCATCGTGTCCGTAAGCACTGGTGGGGCCAGCATCCTAGACGCATGGCAGGGTTCCAAAGAGAGGACCCCTAGGGTGGTTCTGGTATATTATTTTAGTCACTTGAGAGCGACCGGTTCAGCGAGCAGAAATTGTAACTCCTTTCACTTTAGATGTCTGGAGCCTTTGTTATGATTGTTATCCTCTCCTTACTCATATGTGTTGTAGGAGCCTTATTGATGTTTTTCCTATACGCGAGTTGGAATTGTTGTTGACTAACCTTGCAGGTGTATAGACCTCGGTTCAGTTTAGATGTTGTGAGATGTTCACCATCCCTTGTTATTCTTATTCTCTTCATACTGCTTGTTTTAATTCAGTGGGTTTTTACATCCTACTGAGTGTTTCTATGAAATACTCATGCATCCTCTGATGCAGGCGCAAACGGAAAGTGAGATCAGGAAGTGCAGTAGTTGAATGGCGGATTGCAGGCGCCGAGAAGAGATTAAAGACGATTTAGTTATTTGCTTTGCTTTTATTGATGCTTATGACATTATTGGCAATTGTGTGCCATAGACTTTTAAGTTTATTTTATTTGACTTTCTTAATTGGATTATTATTAAGTAAATTCATTTCATTGTATTCATTGATGTCTATTATTGTATTACACTGATTGTGGGCATAGTCGGTTACACGTCCTTTTGAGATGATTGTAATCGGTTGGAAAATCGACTGTTCGGTCTCGTGCCCGGGATCTCTACCTCAATTTGTATCTCATTGGTTGGCTTCTGCACTCTGATCGAGGTATGGGATTTCGGGGCGTGACAGCGTGGTATCGGAGCCCTCAAAGTCAGTCTAATACCGTACGGACATTGCTGAATTATGAGATGAAATAGTAGAACTTGATAGAAAGTAAAAGGAGTATCTAGAAGAACTTACTATATGAGAGTAGATTCATAGATAGACCCTAAAACCTTATTTTAGAATACTAATAATGACGTTTCTTGTGTAGGTTTAAATGGCTAGAACAAGAAGCGGAAGGATCTATGAGAAAGACAAACAAGAAGCCGTTAGGCAGTGGCTGGAGGATTGGAAGAAGAAAGACATAGGGAGTGGAACCGAAGATGACCCATTACAGATTGACATAGAGGAAGTCCAGAACCCAGTGGCTGAAGTAGAACCCTCACCCATAGATGACCCAGAGTGGGATCCTTACTTGGATTATGTGCCAGGTATGGAGATCGAAGGATATCAGCAAGAAGAGATTCAAGTGGAGTTTACCGATGGATCTCCTCCTATAGTTGTGATGGTAGAGGCCAAAATTGTGAGAAAGCACCCTGTTTATGTTCGAGCTAAAAATGATACAGCATTGTCTGACATTCTGTACCATAGGTTTAAATCTTTGGGTTACAGATGGCCATACATGACGATGTGAGAAATTCTGTGGCATACGTACTTGAGGCTTGCACCAACCTGGTTAGCTTTAGACATACTGGATGATTACCTCTGAAGGCAAGAGCATAGGAAGGATGAAGAGAAAGAGTCAGGATAGATTTTAGTTTCAAAAATCTTTTGTAATAAAAAAACCCTGGTTTATAAGGGATCTCAGTGTAGGAATCTTTTTATTAATGAATAAAAGAATTATTTGCTTTAATGCTTGCCTTGTGATTGTTTTATTTTGTGTGTTTTGTGTGAGCGATGCTAGGAGTCAAAGGAATGAGAGGTGAATTACAAATTGAGCTATATGTAAGATTTCTAATTCATCTCTTTTCTTTGACTGTAGATACGCGAGAATGGTGAATTCTGGAAATCGTGGACGACGAACCAATGCGAACCCTAATCCTTCACAGGAAGAGGGAGCCAGTCAGAATATGTCTGATATGGTTAGGCAATTGGCGGCTGAATTGCGAAATGGTGGAAATAGTAATAATAATGCTATGGCGCCGACACTCGAGCGATTTAAGAGGGCTGGGCCTCAGTTTTCTGGTGAGGATGACCCAGAAAAGGCGGAACGTTGGTTAGTCGAAGTGGAGAGGCTGTTCAAGGGCATGAAGGTACCCGAGGCTGATCGGGTAATTTATGCTACTTTCCTATTTGTTGGTGAGGCGGTATTTTGGTGGGAGTCCGCCGAGCGCAACAACTTTACTGCGAACAGGAGATCTCTTGGGAAGAATTTAAGGAAGTGTTCAATATCAAGTACTTTCCTTCCCATATTTAGCGACGCAAGGAGAAAGAGTTCTTGGAGTTAGTACAAGGATCGATGACTATGCTTCAGTATGAGACGAAGTTTGAACAACTTCAACGATTTGCTACTAATGCTTGCCCTAATGAATTGATTAAAGCGCAACGTTTTGTGGACGGACTGAAGGATGGCTTAAGGTCGAAGGTGTTAGTTTCCCAACCAACGACAGTAGCAAAGGCAGTCGAGCTAGCTTCCATTTTAGAGGATGATTTTAAAAGAACCTTGGAGAGGAGGACCAATCAGGTCAAAACTCAAGAGAATAAGCTGAAACGTTATGGGGAGAAGCATTTTAACAATAATGTTAATCGTGGGAATCAGCGTCCCTTTAAGCAGCAAAGGCAGCAACAGCAAAACCGGATGAATGGGGCACAACGTCAATAGTTTAGAGGCAATGACAACGGTAATATGAATGGAGGTCATTGCAGGATTTGTGGACAGGATTTGCACAGAGGGAAGCCGTGTCCTACAGATCCACGGAGATGCTACTTGTGCAATGAGGTTGGGCATATCTCTCCTTATTGCCCTAACCGGGGGAAGAAGACCGGAGCTGATACGAATAAGAAGACTCAGGCAAGAATTTTTGCTCTATCATCTGAAGATGCGCATGGTTCAGATGAGGTTATTGAAGGTACTCTTCTTATCCTCAATCGTTTTGATAGAGTGTTAATATACCCGGGAACGTCGCGATCTTTTATTTCTTCGGTGTTTGCTTTAAGTCTAGATAAGTCATTGTCTAAACTGAGTGATGATTTGGTGATTTCTACTCCTATGGGAGATTCGGTGATAGCAACCGAATATATTGAAAACTCTCTTGTGCTTATAGAAGATAGGATTTTGCTTGCTAATCTTGTGATGATTGATATGTGTGATTTTGATGTAATCTTGGGAATGGATTGGTTATCAAAATATAGTGCACTAGTGGATTGTACTAAAAAGAGAGTTCATTTTAAAATTCCTGGAGAGAAAGAACTATTGTTTCAGGGAATCCGGTATAGAAGAGGAGATTGTTTGATATCAGCTGTGAAAGCTCAGAAATTATTGGCTAAAGATTGTAGAGCCTATTTAGCTAGTGTGACACCTGTTGAGATGCCTACCCTGAGAGTTGAGGATATTGAGGTAGTGAAGGATTTTCCTGAAGTCTTTCCTGATGAGTTACCTAGTTTGCTACCAAAGAGAGAGATTGATTTTACGATTGAATTGATACTAGGGATAGCACCTATTTCGAAAGCACCATATAGAATGGCGCCGGCTGAGTTGAAAGAATTGAAAGTGCAATTACAAGAGTTGTTGGATAAGAGATTCATACAGCCTAGTGTTTCCCCTTGGGGCGCACCGGTATTATCTGTAAAGAAGAAAGATGGATTGATGAGATTGTGTATTGACTATCGTATGTTGAACCAAGTCACGGTGAAGAATAAATACCCTTTGCCTAGAATAGATGACTTGTTCGAACAGTTACAATCAGCAAAAGTATTTTCGAGGATTGATTTGAGATCTGGATACCATCAGTTAAGGATCAAGGAGGAGGATATATCCAAGACAGCATTCAGGACCAGGTATGGACACTATGAATTCCTCGTGATGCCTTTTGGTTTGACTAATGCGCCAGCAACATTTATGGACATGATGAACATAATTTTTGTGGACTTATTGGATCGGATTGTGATAGTCTTTGTGGACGATATATTGGTGTATTCGGCAAGTTGGGAGGAACACAGAACTTACTTGACTCTTGTGTTACAGATATTGAAGGATAATCAATTATATGCTAAACTGAATAAATGTGAATTTTGGTTGAACAAAGTGAATTTTCTTGGACATGTCATATCAGAAGATGGAGTTTCAGTTGATCCAACGAAGGTAGAGGCAGTGTTAAAATGGGAACAACCAAAGAATGTGACAGAGATTCGAAGTTTCTTGGGATTGGCAGGTTACTATAGGAGATTCATTGAAGGATTTTCAAGTCTAGCTTTGCCAATGACGAAGTTGACCAGAAAGGGAGTGAAGTTTATATGGATTGATGAATGTGATAAAAGTTTCAAGGAATTGAAGAAGAGATTAACATCAGCACCGATCTTGACTTTACCGTCGGGAACTGGAGGATTTGTTATATACAGTGATGCTTCAAAGAGTGGACTCGGATGTGTACTAATGCAACACGGACATGTTGTGGCGTACGCATCAAGACAATTGAAAATTCATGAGCAGAGTTACCCAACACACGACTTGGAATTAGCAGCAGTAGTTTTTGCTTTAAAGATTTGAGACATTATTTGTATGGAGAAACTTTTGAAGTTTACACAGATCACAAAAGTTTGAAGTATATCTTTTCCCAGAAGGACCTGAATATGAGATAGAGAAGGTGGTTAGAGTACTTGAAGGACTATGATTTTTCCATTCACTACCATCTAGGCAAGGCGAATGTGGTAGCAGATGCATTAAGCAGAAAGACTGGGATGATTGCTCACATGTTAGTACAAGAGTGGAAACTAATGCAGAAAATGGGAGAATGTCATTTAGAATGGCCGACTTCAAGGAGGACATCATTTATTGGAAATCTTTCTATAAGATCAGTGGTGTTTGATAAAATCCTTGAAGCACAAAAGAGGAACCCCCATATACAGAAATTATTGGACAGGACGGATTTTGGAAAAGGAGCAGATGGAAGTATTCGATTCCGGGGAAGATTGGTAGTACCTAAAGACATGGAATTAAGACAGGAAATTCTGCGTGAAGCACATCACTCTCAGTATAACATTCATCCTGGAGGTACGAAGATGTATTAGGATTTGAAGAGGACAGTTTGGTGGAATGGGATGAAAAAGGATATTGGCAAGTTTGTATCAAGATGCTTGAGTTGTCAACAAGTAAAGGCTGAACATCAAAGACCGGTTGGAATGTTGCAACTGTTGGAAATTCCACAGTGGAAATGGGAGCACATTACAATGGATTTTGTGGTGGCATTGCCAAAGACTCAAAGACAGCGAGATGCGATTTGGGTTATAGTGGATCGACTCACAAAGTCAGCACACTTTCTCCCGATTAGATGGAAACAAAACCCGGAAAGTTTGGCAGAGTTATACATCAGAGAAATTGTCAAACTACATGGTATGCCATTATCTATTGTGTCGGACCGAGACCCTCGGTTTATATCAAGAACATGGAAGAGTATACAAGAGGCGTTGGGAACCAAGTTAAATTTTAGTACAGCATTTCATCCTCAGAGTGACGGACAATCAGAACGTACGATTCAAACCTTGGAAGACATGCTAAGAGCCTGTGCGATTGACTGGAAAGGTAATTGGGATGATCATTTACCATTGATAGAGTTTGTAAATAATAACAGTTATCATTCAAGTATCGGAATGGCACCGTTTGAAGCATTATATGGAAGACCATGTAGATCCCCTATATGTTGGACAGACGTTGGAGAGAATCAAGTGCTGAGATCAGAATTGGTGCAATACTGTGCAGAAAAGGTAAGACAGATCAGACAGAGACTACAAACGGCTCAGAGTCGGCAAAAGAATTACACGGACAATAGGCGGAGAGAGTTGGAATTTCAAGAAGGAGACCATGTATTTCTGAAAGTATCACCTTCAAAAGGAATTATGAGATTTGGTAAGAAAGGAAAGTTGAGTCTGAGGTTTGTTGGACCATTTGAAATTTTGGAGCGAGTTGGGCCAGTTGCATATCGGTTGGCTTTACCGCGACAGTTGGATGAAGTACATAATACTTTCCATATCTCCATATTGAGGAAGTATGTGCCAGACCCATCACATGTTTTGGATTTAGAAGCAGACTTGACATTTCCGGTAAAACCCATTAAAATATTGGACAGAAAAGATCAAGTACTTAGACGAAAGACTATTCCTTTGGTGAAAGTTTTGTGGCAAAACCAGCTAGCTTAGGAAATGACTTGGGAAACGGAAAGAGAAATGAGGAAATCCTACCCTTACCTTTTTGAAGATTGAGTAACGGCATTTCGAGGACGAAATGTTCTTTTTAGGAGGGGAGGATGTAACACCAAGAAAATTAGTAAGTATTTTAAAACCGAAATTTGACCCTCTTAATATTTGATTTGGTCGTGTTTTGCCTTGTGGAAATTAAAGTTGGTGAGAAAAGCTTTCCAACGCCACCTATTATGTGCGATTTGGAGTTCGGAGTGAAAAGATATGAGAAATTAAATTTTGATTAAACGTGACAGCGATCGATCGCCATAGGAGCCGATCGATCGGCAAGCTGAGCCGATCGACGCCTTATCAAAACGATCGATCGTAGTTACTGTGACTTGCGAATATTTTGTTTCGCATAAAGCGATCGATCGGAAGTAATGGCGATCGATCGACTGAAATGCGGTAGTGTAAAATAACGCATACGACGATCGATCGCCGTATAGCCGATCGATCGCCGGTTGCGGTTTTGCGATTTCTAGCTTGTTTTTGGGGTGGATTTGCTTGGGAAAGATACCAAATCCCATTGGGACTTGATTTGCACGTCTCCAGTAGGATTTTGAAGCCTTCCCATTGGTTGGAAGTGTCCATGATTTGGAAGATTAGTTTGAGAATGGATTCTCCCCCAACTCTATATAAACACTAGAGAATTGGCTTGTGCTAACCCTAGAACATCCAGAGACTTTTCCCTTCTCCTTCCCACGTTGACCCATCTCCTTGGAGGCTTGTTCTTGTGGGAGTTTGCGAGAGCTTGGAGCGGGAGCTTTGGAGGAAGCAGAAGAGACGAGAGACGCGTAGAAAGGCGAAATCTTTGGAGGATTAAGTAGGATGGTTTTTCCCTCTTCTCTCTTTTGATTATATATGCTTTTGATAAGTGTTTTGATTCAACACCTTAGTTATGGTTTGGATTCTTGCGAGATGAATGAGTTGTGTCTCTATTTCTATGCGTAGTGCATCACAAATCATATGTGCATTCATGTTTCACTTCTAGACGGGAATTCGCATCTAAAGTCTAATGCTTTATTAATTTTTCCAGAGATTAAAGGTTCTGTTATTGTTTGGTTGATGATGATCCACGTTGAGTTTGTGCCTTTAAGGTGTGTCTTACATTAATTGTCTTGTTTGGGGTGTATTAATGTTTACAACTATGTTATATATATAAGAATGCAAGAAAAGAGCGAACTTTAGTAATTCCAGATAATTCTAGGTTCTATAATTGGTATAGGAGGGGATTTTATGGTCTATTATTGATGTATTATTATTTATAATGGGTTATTAAGTAAGATAATCAAGTTTAATTAAGAGTCTTAATCTCGGCCAGAACTGTTTCTGTGCTGACAGTCGGTAGTAAATAATTCATAACTAATTCAAATAAAATCGGAAAAATATAAAATCAGTGGGGTTAGAAACTAGACTCACGAAGGTATTATCAATAAAAATTTCAGAGGTTAATCCTTATTGTAAAGAGCAAAGTAGCCGTCGGAAGAGGACTATTGTGCAGGAGACAGTGAGCTAAATCTGAGAGAAAATACTAAGTATACAAATAACATCGTGTAATATGATATAATAACGATTAATATGTTAAAACCAGTAATTAAGCCATTGCTAGATCTTGCGAGGTCACTTATATTTATGAAATTGCGTTTCCATACTGCCCGAAGGGAGGCACCATGCGTACGTTAGATTGTGGACATTACGGAAGGTCCTCAGTCTCCGCCCATCGTGTCCGTAAGCACTGGTGGGGCCAGCATCCTAGACGCATGGCAGGGTTCCAAAGAGAGGACCCCTAGGGTGGTTCTGGTATATTATTTTAGTCACTTGCGAGCGACCGGTTCAGTGAGCAGAAATTGTAACTCCTTTAACTTTAGATGTCTGGAGCCTTTGTTATGATTGTTATCCTCTCCTTACTCATATGTGTTGTAGGAGCCTTATTGATGTTTTTCCTATACTTGCGAGTTGGAATTGTTGTTGACTAACCTTGCAGGTGTATAGACCTCAGTTCAGTTTAGATGTTGTGAGATGTTCACCATCCCTTGTTATTCTTATTCTCTTCATACTGCTTGTTTTAATTCAGTGGGTTTTTACATCCTACTGAGTGTTTCTATGAAATACTCATGCATCCTCTGATGCAGGCGCAAACGAAAAGTGAGATCAGGAAGTGCAGTAGTTGAATGGCAGATTGCAGGCGCCGAGAAGAGATTAAAGACGATTTAGTTATCTGCTTTGCTTTTATTGATGCTTATGACATTATTGGCAATTGTGTGCCATAGACTTTTAAGTTTATTTTATTTGACTTTCTTAATTGGATTATTATTAAGTAAATTCATTTCATAGTATTCATTGATGTCTATTATTGTATTACACTGATTGTGGGCATAATCGGTTACACGTCCTTTTGAGATGATTGTAATCGGTTAGAAAATCGACTGTTCGGTCTCGTGCCAGGGATCTCTACCTCAATTTGTATCTCATTGGTTGGCTTCCGCACTCCGATCAAGGTATGGGATTTCGAGGCGTGACAATTTATATGAGATATTTGTGTTTATACCTATTACATTGTGAAAGTATATTCTAAAAAAGATGTTTAGACCACCAAATAGTTTTTTACATGATATCTCCGATATATATTTGATATATGTACAATACTTTATATCTATGGCTGACAGATATATCTCCAATACGACATTCCTTGGTTTATTTTGCTGCTTGCAAAATTTGAAGACAGAATGTGTCACGCCCCAAATTTTTGGCTTTAGGTCGAAGTATGCATTTTCTTTTTAATTGTTGAAGACTTGAGGCGCCACATATATGCCGTCATTCACACCAATATAGTGAAAAGTGTATAATGAGATTCACATATAGGATAGATTATCTATAAATGATATTCATAATGAAAGATAATAATAATAATTGGATATGTTTCAATTGTCCAAAGCCATATCACAGATGCTTGAAAATAAACTGAAAGTGCAGAAATTTAAGCAAAGAACTTCCTTGCTCTGCCCCACTCTAATATGAAATCCTCTACTCGTTATCTTCTACTAACCATGCATCAAATAATGCGTGAGTATTCCTACAAACACT
Organism: Houttuynia cordata; assembly: GCA_039654745.1. Taxonomy (NCBI): domain Eukaryota; kingdom Viridiplantae; phylum Streptophyta; class Magnoliopsida; order Piperales; family Saururaceae; genus Houttuynia; species Houttuynia cordata. The sequence goes on from CM077504.1 coordinate 4,135,129, forward strand.
CAGTAGAGCTAAAAACTGCAATAGGAATGAAGCAAGATGATCAATTATATAAGAGGAAGATAGAATGAGAATATCAAAAAGATCAGGTGCAGTAACACGAACTGCCAAATTCAATTCCACGCTAGGGGAACATGACACCTAAGCGAAACAATCGGACTCCAAAGCATGAACCTCTTAGAACGATGCCTGAAGTAATTAATTTCAGCTATAAAATAATTCAGCTGTCACACGGTTAGCTTAGCCCATGCGCCTCTGGGCTCCTTTATAGCCCTTCCATGAGTTCTAGTGACATGGGTACCATCGGTGTTCATGAACATAATGGTTGGCAACTGTATATGCCTTCCATTATGCATAACAATCCAATTAAGTGTGCGGGGTGACACAAAAGGGTTGAGAATGGCCACCCTAGGAATGACCTCTCATAAAATACAGAGGCAACACGAGTCTCTATTCCAGTCATGGCTTTTATTGAGCATACTATGAATATCTCATCTTACGATCAAGAAAAAAGAATATTCAACAATTATTCACTAAGCTCTTCAGAAAGGATCTTACCTTGAATTTTGTCCATGCACAGACTATACTACAAATATTTTCAAGTTAACGACCTAACATAGAAAACTCTTACACAAAAGGGATCAAGACAATGATTCACACATGAAAACAAGTACCAACTCTTGAGGGAATTAACTCAAAGCAAATTACCAGATCACTTGCCAATAAAATAATCAAAAAGTTTGGATGTAGAATATATGCATTTGAATTAAGTAAAAACCCCAGAGAATGACTCCAAGTAATGTTGCTCATAGAGTTATCACTTGGGTTGTAGGGACGTGAATTCAAATTGGGTGAACATCGAATAAGCAGAAGACAACAAAGTCAGAAATGATAGAAATGTATGTTTTCCTAAATCTAATAATCAGGTCTCAGTCAGCATATTTATATCATAGGGTCTCTCATGTCAGTATAGATACATATATATTTCTAGAATAATGTCACACAAGGTTCAGACTGGAATATAGAAACCCGACTACAAATAGGTGGCTCTACCATTATAGATTAAAGTAATACAGTTTATACAATAGTTTCTAAGTTTCATCAGCATGGTTGAACTATTGGATGAGCTAGTAACATGCATTATATGCTGGCTGGAATGACTCGATAGTTGAACAAAAGGTTCGATCAGTTCCTAAGCAATTAACTAAAGAATTGTAACAGTTGAGAATAGGTAATACATATAATAACATATGGATTATATCATTTAAAATCGGACAACAAGACGATATTTAGAAAGAATCGCAGCAAGGAAAGACTCATGATTTTATGGGTTTTAAACATATTTCAAAACATACAACAAACACACAAATAAGATAGGTGATCACGACTAATCACTATAGTTTCATCAACAAAAGAAGATATATGTATTTCAAACAAGCTTTCAAATACTTACACAGGAGTATGAATCAAGTCAATATCAAGAGCTACAACGGTAGAACTACAAAAACACAGAATCGTAGACAAAATTGTGTAAAAGCATCCTACTTGAATTCATTTGTCAAACTTCTCGTTTTAGCTTTGTTCCTACCATCCCACGATCCTTCAATGCTGCTTTGGTCGATCCAGTAGAGAGAGAGAGAGACAGAGAGACAGAGAATTTAGTCTGAAGAAGTGAGGGAAAAAGGGAGGGGCCGGCTACTCTATTTAGAGCCACATCCAAGGAGTCCTACTCCTCTAGTGGAGTTACGATCGCTCTTTCCTATTCAAGTTAATCTTCTACTAGGTCAAGTGTATCTGATCCCAACTATTTCCTTTCATGTTTATTACCCAGCCTGATGGGTTTCCTATTTGCCATCCATAAGACTCCCTCTCCAATACAATTCCAACTCCAAGTGGGACTACACGATCTCCAATTGAACTTATCTCCCACGTCTATATCAGGAAACCCCACCGATCAAGTCTCTTAGTGTCCAATTTGATCGAGTTTCTACATAAAAAAATCGGCTGTTTAATTTTGGGTCGTCATAGAAAGAGGGAGGGCGGTTGCGTTGAATTTAAAAGTCGAATTGCTATTTGTCTGCATGAAAACCTTCAAAACCTTAGTACTATATTTTAATACTTCCTTATGAGACATAGGCTGAGAGATTGGGTTATATGGCCTGAATTTCTTGTATGTACACTCGTTGTGTCAGCCTCAAGATCACATGAATCAGGACACAATGTAGAGTATCACATCCAGCTTTAGGGCAATGAACTAGTGGTCTATAATAACATGGAGTCATTTCTATATTAATGAAAATAACCCACTACCTGATTACTTTAGTTTCCAACATTCATCTACCTAATACCAAAGTCGATCATATATATAGTGAATGACCCGTTAACCAGGGGTAGCGCAAGTTCCTATTTGAGGGAGGTTGTCCTGTCCCTACCATTAGCAAATGGATTCTCCATTTGGATGAGTACAACTAAATAGTATCAAATGCTTATGAAGGAGTCATGCAACATAAAGGCTGGGCTTTGCTTCAATCTGGTTCAACCTTGTCCAATTGGCTCTTTCTTCTTCTTCGATCTTCTCCTCTTCAGCTTCCTTAATTTTTGCATGCTAAAAAGCAGTTTAAGTACTTATACAGCCGTTCGTCTTGAACATAATTAGACAAATTAATATCTTTTTGAAGGGTTACTGAGCCGTAGTGGAAGCGAATTAATCGTTCGTTTGTTGTTGAATTATTCCAAGATCTGTCTTGATTTGGAATTCCTTGCACTCACAAATAACAACAACAAAAGAGTACAAGATTATGAGCAATATATACGAACTATAATTTATTTAATGCACAATCAAATTAAATGCAAGAACGTGTACTATTAACCTGCAGCCTTTGTGCCAAAGATTATACCGTTCTTCATAGAGAAATAAGAGTATGTTCGAGATCACCTCTTGAACCGTTCGTGTGCGGATCAATGATTTGCTATTCTCTACGAGATAGCAATATCGCCTTCGACTTCTCCCAATATATTGCTTGATTGAATCAACAAGATTAATCCCAATAGCAAGTGATGGAGAGAAGGAATGCATGAAGTAAGAGAGAGAGAGAGAGAGAGAAAGAGAAAGTCCCACACATGAGAGAGAAGATGAGTGCATGCCAAAGTTAGTGTCCTGAGTATTGGTCACGTCCCCCTTTTATATCTCTCTCCCTCGGCGGTTACCAATTGGGGAGTTATGGATATCTTAATATCCTGTAACTTCCTCCATTAATTGGAGTTATGGATATCTTAATATCCTGTAACCTCCTCCATTAATTGCTCTCTTGATGGTTATTCATAACCACCCATAACTCAATCCCTTCAATTCTCGTAACGGTCCAGTAGCATTAGGTGTATCTTCCAATTAGGTGTAGACCCACCCGGGCCCACGGAAGCCTAGTCACTCCTCATGTCCACACACCACATGGGAGGACCGACTCCTCTCAAACAAGACAATAAATATGGGACGAACCCATATCACTATTTTACATCCTCCACTATGGGTTATGTGCTCATATTTGCGACTCAACAGTGACTCGTGCACTAGTCATGTCGTAATCCAAAACTATGAACATGTTTCACAAATAGATCCGTTGTCATGGCCTTCGTTAACGGATCAGCCAATATCTCAACCGTAGGAAGATGACTCACCGTCAACTTTCCCCGTTGTAGCATGTCAAATATATAAAAGTAATGCACCTCAATGCGCTTAGCTCTGGAACTGATCTCCCCATTACAGAGTGTTGACATAGTTGCCAAATTATCACAATAAATTTAGACAGGAGCATCAGTCCATTGTTCTAGCTGCAACCCAGCTAGAAACTTTTAATCCACACTGCCTCAGAAGCTGCAAAACTGGATGTAACAAACTCAGCTTCCATAGTGGACTTAGTAACGCATTTCTACTTCTTACTAGCCCATGCTACGACGCCGCCACTAAGTATAAACACATAACCGGCAGTGGATTTCCTGTCATCTTTACACCAGGCATAGTCCGAATCACTATAGCCTTCCAATGATAGGTTCTCGGCCTTATATGTGAGTTTCATATCCTTGGTTCCCAACAAGTGTCTAAACACCCGCTTAATAGCATGCAAGTGTTGCATACCTGGGTTAGCCTGATATCGACTCACAAGGCTTACTACAAAAGCCAAATCAGGTCGAGTGCAGTTTATTGCATACATCAAGCTGCCAATAGCCTGTGCATATGGCACAGATTGCATCTTTAAACGTTCCTCGTCTGATGCAGGTGCCATTCTCTAAGACAAAACTGTCCCTTTATATATGGGCGAATCTACGGTCTTCCAACCAATCACGTCAAAACGTTTTAATACACTCTCTATGTATGATTCCTGAATATACTTAGCCTCATCGCTTTTCTATCTCTCTCAATCTTCATCCAGAGGATGTAAGATGCTTCACCCATATCTTTCATTTCAAATTGGGTCTTGAGCCATTCTTTAAGACTGAGAATCATATTAGTGTCATTCCCCATCAATAATATGTCATCTACATATAGTGACAATATCATAAATCTACTCCCATCTCTAAAGGAGTATACACAATGGTCATAATCATTAGCAACAAAGCCATATTCACTTATCACCTTGTGAAAAGTGAAATACCATTGTCTTAGTGATTGTTTCAATCCATACAATGATTTAATAAGTTTGCACACTTTAGTTTCCTCCCCGGAAACAACAAACCCCTCGGGTTGTTCCATGTAAATCTCCTCCTCTAAATCACCATTTAGGAAGGCAGTCTTTATATCCATCTGGTGCAACTCTAAATCTAAGTATGATATAATTGCCAACAAACATCGGATTGAGATGAACCTAGACACAGGAGAATACGTCTCCTTAAAGTCTATGCCCTCTACTTGTGTGAAACCTTTCACCACAAGTCTAGCTTTGTACTTCTCTATTGATCCATCAGCTTTGAGCTTCTTCTTAAAGATCCACTTACACCCAATGGGTTTCCGTTCGTCTGGTAAGTCAACAATCTCCCAGACTTTGTTCTTCAAGATCGAATCCATTTCCTCTTGAACAGCCTTCCGCTATTCCTTGGAATCTGGACTACTCATAGCCTGCTCAAACGTGAATGGATAATTAAGTATAGGTTCATCTACCGAAATCTCATCTTTACCAAGCATCACGTAGTAATCCTTCAGCAACACTGAAGGTCTACGCTCTCTAAATGCTCGTGACTCTACATCCTTATTAGATGTATTACTTATCACTTGTTCATTACTAGTGACAGTAACCTTCTCTTTTTCAATTTCAAAGAGTTCTACTCTCTAACTAAGAGTTTTAAGGTCTATATCTTCCTCAAGAAAATAAGCATCTCTAGACTCTATAACCCCCACTGTCCCATCATCATGGTGAACAACAAATCGATACCCTTTCGAATGATCACAATAACCTATAAAATTGCATTTTATGGTCTTAGGATCCAACTTAGTTCTTAGTTGATCAGGCACCCTCACATGGGCCTTTGACCCCCACGCTCTCAAGTTCGAAAAGTTTGAATGTTTTCCCATCCTTAACTCATATGAGGTCAATTTGATCGACTTAGAAGGTATTCGATTTAGTACATAAACAGCAGTGTCTAGTGCTTCACCCCAAAACTACATTCCTAGTTCAGAGTGGTTTAACATTGACCTTACCATGTCCAACAATGTCCTATTACGTCTTTCCGCGACTCCATTCTGTTGAGGGGTATATGGCAAATTATACGGATGCACTATTCCATGGTTTGTACAATAGTCCTTGAACAAATCAGATGTGTACTCACCACCTCTATCTGTTCTTAGGACTTTAATCTTCCGTCCTAATTGGTTCTCAACCTCAGCCTTAAATTCCTTGAATTTCTCTAAAGCATCGGACTTTCTCGATAACAAGTACACATAACTATATATCAATTAGTCATCTATGAACGTAATAAAATACGCCATGTCCCTTTGAGTCTTGACATTTATAGGCCCATAAATATCTGAGTGAATGACCTCTAAAAGGTCAATTGCTCGTTGCCCTTTGGGAAATGGTAGCCTAGTCATTTTACCAGATAAACAATCTTCAAACACGCGCAAATAATCACCTATTCTAGGTAGTAACCCACTACCCGACATTCGGTGTAATTTTGTCGCATTAACATCACACAGGAGTAAATGCCACAATAAAGCATTATCAACAAAACAAGCAACATACTCGGAATCAATCATTTCATTAATATTAACAAAGTCATTGGAAACATCAAGTTTGAATAAATTATCCACAAATGAAGCAGAAAATAAAATATTATTTTTTTATCCCACAGTTCCCTTGCCACCCTTGAACCTGACTTCAAATCCATTTTGAGTCAATAGAGGGATTGAAATCAGATTTCCTGCGAATAGTAGGTGCAAACAAGACATTTGTAAGGACAAGAGTGTTTCCTCCTAAAAGAGGAACACAAATAGTGCCTATCCCTAGCACGTCACAATAGGTGTTGTTCCCCATGTAGATCTTGTGCTCTCCAGGACTAATATCTTTCATTTCAGCAAAAAACTCCTTAACCATGGCCACATGGCGGGTTGCAGCCGAGTCAAGCCACGAACCTCTAGTGTTAGTGTTCACAATCAGTGCCTCAGAAATCATGCACATTATGTCCTTTCCACCACCATGCTGTTTCATTTTCTCGTTGCCCTGGGAACCATTAGGACAATTCTTGCTATAGTGACCCATCTGGCCACAGGTAAAGCAGGCTCCCTTCTTTTTGTTCTTGGCCTTGTCTCCACCCTGGAACTGAGGCTTCTTTCCTTTCCTCTTGAAGTTCTTCTTTGAGGTGCCAGCATAGGACCCACCTTTCTTGGAGCCAACATGATGAGCAAGGTTGGCAGATGCATTAGAGGCCTTCATATGCTCTCTCCTTTCCTGCTCCAAGCCCAGTTTGGTAGTAAGATCATCGAGAGTGAGTTTCTTATCACTCAGGTTCAATGCCACCACAACTGCTTCCCATGATGGAGGAAGACTAGTGAGTATCGTAGACACTTGGACCCCCAATGAAATTAGATATCCAAGCATCTCCAGCTCACTAGTGATAATGGACATGGCATTTATGTGGTCAAGCACATTCTTGCCTTCCTTCATCCTCATGTTGGTGCTACGAGTGTGGAGCAACCTGATGTGAGCCTCAGTATGCTCTCCATAACTCCTCTCTATGGTTTCATACATTTCTTTAGCCGTTTTGTGATTCTCAAAAAGTAGCTCAATAGTAGGCTCCATAGAGGTAAGCATCGTGGTCCTTGCTCGTGCATCCTCCATCCGGAGCTTCTTGTACTCTCTCTTTTGAGTAGCAGTACTATTTTCACTCGAAAGTTCAACAACTTGGTCCAACAGATGACCCAAGTTATCAAGGAATAGAATGTGCCGGATGTGCCTCTTCCAGGTAACAAAGCTCGTAGCATTCAATTTTTCAGTCTTTGCCAACTCACTGGAGACCATTCGTGATGCCATTGCAACTTTGGTGAAAAATAAGCAAGTGGTGCAACAAAGTGAAGATAAAAATCTACAACCAGTGAAAATCGGACAAATAGTGTTTAAGAGCACAGTTTGAATAACTAAATAACTCACAATAATCAGGTAATTATGTGGCACAAATACTGCTTCAAAACAATTTGGTTTTTCAAATCTTTTCCAGCCGATCAATTGCCAAATCGAAAAATGCATTTTTATCAATTCGATTGCTCTGAATTCCACACACAAAAATCAATCAGATTTTTGGGAATTCTAACACCACAACGGAATTAGGGCTCTGATACCACTGAAGGGTTACCGAGCCGCAGCGGAAGCTAATTAATCGTCCGTTTGGTGTTGAATTCTTCCAAGATCTGTCTTGATTTGGAATTCCTTGCACTCACAAATAACAACAACAAAAGAGTACAAGATTATGAGCAATATATACGAACTATAATTTATTTAATGCACAATCAAATTAAATGCAAGAACGCGTACTACTAACCTGCGGCCTTTGTGCCAAAGATTATATCGTTCTTCGTAGAGAAATAAGAGTATGTCCGAGATTACCTCTTGAACCGTTCGTGTGCGGATCAATGATTTGCTATTCTCCACGAGATAGCAATATTGCCTTCGACTTCTCCCAATATATTGCTTGATTGAATCAACAAGATTAATCCCAATAGCAAGTGATGGAGACAAGGAAAGCATGAAGTGAGAGAGAGAGAGAACGTCCCAAACGAGAGAGAGAGAGAGAGAGAGAGAGAGAGAGAGAGAGAGAAAACGTCCCAGACGTGAGAGAGAAGATGAGTGCATGCCAAAGCCAGTGTCCTGAGTATTGGTCACGTCCCCCTTTTATATCTCTCTCATCCGGCGGTTATGCATTGGGGAGTTATGGATATCTTAATATCCTGTAACCTCCTCCATTAATTGGAGTTATGGATATCTTAACATCCTGTAACCTCCTCTATTAATTGCTCTCTTGATGGCTATTCATAACTACCTATAACTCAATCCCTTCAATTCTCGTAACGGTCCAGTAGTATTAGGTGTCTCTTCCAATTAGGTGTGGACCCACCCGGGCCCATGGATGCCTAGTCACTCCTCATATCCACATACCACATGGGAGGATCGACTCCTCTCAAACAAGATAATAAATATGGGACGAACCCATATCACTATCTTACACTTTTGGCCTTGACGGTTCATTGACGAGAGAGAATGTTCAATATATTTTTGCAAGCGCTTGCAAGACTTTGACGATCTTTCATGCTTTATAAGTGTTGTTTCAGACTCACAAATCTTGGCAAGCTTTCGTGGAAGGGATAGCACAAGATATGTCTAACTTGTTTGCTTGTATTCGAGGGTATCCACGATGTTTGAAGGATGAATTACTTTGGAATGTGTGTGCAAAAATACTAAGAAATGGTGCATACTTCATTCATTATGTCGTCTGCTTCTATTCTTAGATATAATGCCTCATATAGTCATATATGGCCAGAAGTTTCCTTATTAGAAATAGTGCACAGGCGGCATGGAAAGTGTTGTCCACACTCATGGCCCATGCACTAGCTTGTGCGTCTCCCATGATCGGTGGCCCATGAAGCTTCACCGGTGCTTACATTTCTGAGGGCATGTATGGATGCAAGATCAATGACAGTTTAATTTATATGATTTGTCTTAAAATCCAATATTCTTGTTTAATTGCAAAAGGCAGAGAACAAGGTTAAAGAAGCTAAAATTACTTGAGCATTACCGTGACTCAATTCAGTCAATATGGAACAGTGCGCAATCTAGGTTTTTTCATACGGAGATTTTGAGGCCTGCTTGAATGGAGAAAATTAAGAGAACTAAAAGAAGATTGTTAAAAAAAATTTTGGGCAATTTGTCGGCCACATTTCTAGTAGTGCCCATGTCGTTTATAGTGTAAAATCTGGTTCCGATTCTCCTCACCATGATATTCTGAAAAGAATTCAGATTGTGATCTGTTACACCGGATTGTGCACTTTCCCTAAGCTGATTGAACTCATTTGACAAACAAACAATGTTGTTAAACTGTTTAATCTTTGCCCCTCTTATCAAGCCAAGCATGGTATACTGGGATTGTCAGTCAAATTCTCCGTTGGAATAAGGAAACAAATAAATTTAACCAGTGATAGATAAAACAGTTATAGAAGTATCATTTCTATAATCGCTAACTATTTGTTAGTGAAGATGTAAATATTAGAAGTTCTATGCCTTCTTTTATCCAACCTTTAAAACTAAACTTCAAACATATATCCACCTCTTAACCAAAAAAAATCCACCTAAAAGAATGTCTAGTAAATTCTTTAATTTGACGTATTGTGTAAAGGAGATATTATACTTAATATAAGGTTAGAGGTTGAAACAAAAGGATTTAAGAATGATTTTGTGCCTTCCACTTTGATGTAAGTTCAAAACAATTTAAGAAATTGCAATTTCCATGTGGACATATTGGGTTGCCATCATGATTTCTTGGACCCTTATTTTTTTCATGGAAAAGTCCTTTACTTAAACCAATTATTTCATATCGGGTTTTAACCAATTATCGTATAATCTCATATCAAATCATATTATCCTATCCTACCATCATACTATACTACTTTCCTATCCTAGTATCCTACGATACTACTTTCCTATCCTACTATTATTTAGAAACAAATGAGCGACGTCACAACTTTCAACTAGCTTAGGAACTTTAAACTCTTATTTTTTAACATTAATTCCAATGAGTACCCTTCTACTAAAAGCATGTATAAGGAGTCCTGTGTAATTAAATGTCGAATGTAAATTATCCCTAATAATGAGAGATAATCATATGATGAGGAATAGGCAACTATTATTTTTAAGTTATGAAAGTTGGAATTGCTCGTCTTTCCACTCCCACAATTATGTCTTTGCACTAGATCATTCTTAGCCAAAGACATTCTCTTAAGTCTTGCCCAATTATTATTTATAATATGAAAAAGCATGGAACTTAGATATATTTTCCATAAGAATATTGAGGAGATATATAATTTAATATCTATTATTTTTTTAGGAAAACACATTCCCAAACAATCGCCACAGCCGCAATTGATAAGACGTGCTTAGCAAACGTTTGCCAGACTTAATTGATCACAAAACCTTCCACCCAATGTTGTGGGATTTTTTAGGATATTTCATTGATAACAAAGGAAGTATATATAATTATTAAGTATTGTCCCCTCCTAATGCAGACTATTTGGAACCGTCCCCTCCCAATGCAGTGGCGCATTTCACTATAGAGTGAGGGCTTGATTTGAAGATGAACTCAATTAATATTCTCGAAAGATAAAAATGGATTTAAAATTGCCAAGTTATAAGTTGCCTAAAAGAAGAGGCATCATGCTGGTTTTTTGTTGCAGCTTTGAAACATAACGTCCCTAAACCCTGTACGGTACGATGACTCTTACCACCTAGGGCTGCTCATGAGCCGAGTTGAGTTTTGACTCAGCTCGACTCAAGCTCAACTTTTAGAACCTTGGCTCAAGCTCGGCTCGAGTCAGCTCGAGCTCGGTTGGAGCTCTAATTCCTAAACTCGGCTCGAGCTCAACTATCGTATGCCTAAGCTCAGGCTCGAGCTCAGGCTCGATTTTGGTTTTAACAACTACTGGCTTGCCAGAAAATGTTGAAGTAGGATAAGAAGCAAATTCATCCTCTTCCTTGGCTTTTGGATTAGGTGGTGGGGCTTGGATCCGTCGATTTATATCCTTCAGAGTCACATCACCCACCGCATGGTTTAATGAGTGCAAAGGGATCCTAGAAAAATGAGGCACATAAAACATCCTAGAAAGGCTAACCTGAGATCTTAGAGCCTCAAACTGAGGTTTAACAAGTGTAACCAATGTAGATTCATCCTTCATGACCTTGATGACAGCAGGCATTACCTGTATGCAGTTTCAGAGTCACTACAAAAAATTGCACCAAATGGCGCAGGCCTTGAAGATTTACAATGCAAACACCACTATAACTTTTATAGCACCTTTTTTTTCATATTTATTCAAGTCATTTAACACAACATTTTTTTAAATAAGGCATCAGTCAACTATTCTTTGTGCCAAAACTATGATTTGGACGGTCAGGCTACCTTATTTTCAATGTTCTAATCATATTAAGCCAGTAATGAGTTCTCCGGTTCAACATCAAATAGCATACCAAAAGGATTGAGATAAATGAGAGTTTTTTACGTATTACCCGGCACTAACTATTGTTTTCTCATATTACCCGGAATTTTTTTATTTCTTTCATATGACCCAGAAACTACCCAAAATACCTTTCTTCCCAAAATCTAGCCTAAGTCTTCCTTCTTCCCAAAATTAGCGATTTACAGGAGTATTTAGTTGGGGAAGAAGACATTCCGGCGAAGCTCGATCCATCATCGCGGTTCAAATTACCGCCAGCGCCGTCCAATCCGGAAAAAATAAAATTTAATGACGGAAAACATCAAAATCAGCGGGAAAGATGAGAAAAAAATCTATGATGAAGGGATTTTAATATAAAAGCAGCGGGGAAGCCCCCCAAGTACAAAAATTAAGATCTACATTGAAAAAACACATATAAAGGCCACCAATTGGTGCTCGAACCGCTCGTGGACATCAAACAAGAGGATAAAAAAGGGCAAAAGAGTGAAATACTCGTCGGTGGGTGACAAGTTCAATTTATATCTTTCTGTGATCATAATGAAATGGAAGAGGAGGAAAAATAAGGAAGAACGCAAAAAAAATGGACAAAAAATGAGTGAGTTATGACATTTTAAAAATTTCAGTAAAATCGTGTCGTCGGAGACGACTTGAATTGTGTCTCGACGACACGATTTTACTGCAATATTCAAAATGTCATAACTCGCTCATTTTTTATCCGTTTTTGCCTATTTTTTCATTCTTCCTTATTTTTCCTCCTCTTCCACCTCATGAAGATATATTAAGATGAAAAAATAAGAAGAAAGAGGAAAGTGGAAGCTTCCACTTCATTATAAGTTTCCACTTTCCTCTTTCTTCTTATTTTTCTTATTTTTTCATCTTAATATATCTTCATGAGGTGGAAGAGGAGGAAAAATAAGGAAGAACGAAAAAAAAATGGGCAAAAATAGATAAAAAATGAGCGAGTTATGACATTTTGAATATTGTAGTAAAATCGTGTCGTCGGAGAGTGTCTCCGACGACACGATTTTACTGGAATTTTCAAAATGTCATAACTCGCTCATTTTTTATCTATTTTTGCCCATTTTTTTTTCGTTCTTCCTTATTTTTCCTCCTCTTCCACCTCATGAAGATATATTAAGATGAAAAAATAAGAAAAATAAGAAGAAAGAGGAAAGTGGAAACTTATAATGAAGTGAGTGTCTCCGACGACACGATTTTACTGGAATTTTCAAAATGTCATAACTCGCTTATTTTTTATCTATTTTTGTCCATTTTTTTGCGTTCTTCTTTATTTTTCCTCTTCTTCCATTTCATTATGATCACAGAAAGATATATAAATTGAACTTGTCGCCCGCCGACGAATATTTCATGCTTTTGCCCTTTTTTATCCTCTTATTTGATGTCCACGAGCGGTCGAACACCAATGAGTGGCCTTTATATGTATATTTTCAATGTAGATCTTAATTTTTGTAGTTGGGCGGGCTTCCCCGCTGCTTTTACATCAAAATCCCTTCATCATAGATTTTTTCTCGTCTTTCAAGCTGATTTTATAGTTTTTCGACATGAAATTTTATTTTTTCCGGGTTAGACGGCGCCAAGGTGATTTGAACAACGATGATAGACGGACCTTCACCGGAATCGCTGCCTTTGCTTTCTAAAACCGAGCTGAGGTGATCAACACGACCCTTTGGATACAAAAGTCACGAAAAATGTAAAAGAAGGGCATTTCTGATATTTTAGGTGTCGATTCTAGGCTATATGGGGTTTCACAGGAAAAACCAGGTAATATAGAAAAACGAAAGTTGGTACCATGTAATATGGAAAAAAACTCGATAAATGACAGGTCTAATGTCACCAGGTCCAACCGTTGAGGAAGTGCGGATAAATATCTCAAATTTGTGCGTTCTATAACGCATACACATCATCATGGCGTATTTTATCAGGCACCTGCAAATGTACTGAGACCAGCTTTTGAGTCCATATTTTGACAACAGAAGAATTTTGATATGGAAGCAAAACCTGTCCATATCCAACATCAATGCCATACACAAATGTTACACCATACTGAAGCAAGCAATCAGTAAATCCCCCGGTTGAAAGTCAGTCCCGTTTGGGGCGTGATTAAAAGCAAAACATCCATACTGGATGTTTCACTTTCACTATTCATTTCAGATTTTTTTCACTTTCAGCTTAAACACCTCAGGACGTGTTTCAGCCTGAAAGTGAAAAAAACCTGAAATGAATCGTGAAAGTGAAATATCCAGTAAAAAAACCTGAAATGAATAGTGAAAGTGAAACATCCAGTGTGGATGTTTTGCTTTTAATCACGCCCCAAACGGCCAAAACTACCTTCCCAGCAACATCCACTTTCAATTGTTCAATAGCAGCCTCCAATTTATGTCCTGCTCTGGTTTGGATACAATAAAATCAGACAATTTAGATGAACCCCACATTTAAAGCATTACAGTGACACAAAACTATGCATTATGCAATAGATTTTCGAGCTGCAAAATAGATAGTGTTTTGGGGGCCATCACCTACATACATATTTTGGGACTTCAGTCAATATTTCTACAACGGCCTTCTCAGAAACTGGACTTCCAGCCTTGTCTACCATTTTCCCATCCACAAAAACTTTTCCTGTACCATACAGAATTGAGCAGTTTAAAAAGATTTTGCATGCATATCATATTAACAAATACTCAAAGCCAAAAATAATCTCATAGGTACCTCTGAAAATACACCGAGTTATCTCAACATATTGAACTTCATCAAGACCTTCTCAACATATTCCTCTTGGGACAATTTTAATACTCTATGCTCTCTATCTCTTGCAATTTGCATACCAAGGATCTGCTTGGCTGGCCCAAGATTCTTCATTGCGAAATTAGAAGACAACTATTTCTTGAGCTTCTCAATCTCACCAATATCAGCTCCTGCAATCAACTTGTCATCCACATACAACAACAAAAGCAAATAAGAGGTTCTCAACTTTTTATAATAACAGTAATGATAAGAGTAGCAACGATAAAATCCAATAGACTGCATAAACCCATCAAATTTTCGATACCAGTGCCTTGGAGCTTGCTTGAGACCATACAAGCTCTTAGATAACCTATAAACCATATTCTTCTTTCCTCTTACCATATAACCTTGGGGTTGATGCATATAGATCTCCTCTTCCAAGTTACCATGTAGGAAAGCTGTTTTAACATCCAACTGCAACAATGGACAACACCATTCTGATAGTAGCAATTCTGACAACATGAGCAAATATTTCTGTATAATCCACTCCATACTTCTATTGAAAGCCTTTGACAACAAGTCTAGCTTTGTACCTCTTGCTCCCATCAGCTTCCTGTTTTATCCTGTAAACCCACTTGTTATGTAACGCCTTTTTACCTGAAGGTAGAGGAACTAACTCCCAAGTCTGATTAGAGGTCAATGAATTCACCTCATCCTCCATAGCATGCTCCCACTGAGTTGAAGTGTCTATCCTCGCTTGTAGGAAGTAGTTCACCACTGTCAGTCAAGAGCAAATAATTTAGACTAAGATCAAATATGGAGTGCATACCAGATGCGCTCTCAGAGTTAGAGGGATCAAATATCCGTTTCTTCTTAATCTGCCTAGAGATGGTCCAACCAAGTGGTGTCTACAAGGGAACAGCTGGAGCCTCTGGAACTGTCTGTGAAGAAGAATCAATCACCTGTCCATGACTAGATGCACCGGCCCCCATGTGACTGGCCCCCATTTGAGCTCTATCATCATCTGAAAAAAATTTAGCCTCAAGTTCTACAAACTCATATTCAACATGTTTTATCTTCCCCTTTTGTAGATCTTGACGGTGCTTATAAAGCTCTGCCTAATTAGCAGTAAGAAAATCAATCAAGAAGGAAGAATGAAAATGAAATTCTTAAAGAAGAAACAAAACCCCTTCACAAACCTTAAATATCAATTTGGCAGTCAGCACACCAGTTTATTGTGATGAAAATTCAGCACAAGCTGGAAGTAGTTGAAACGGACAATGCTTACGTTTCATTTGAGCTGATTTGCATCTCATTGTCATAAAAGTAATTGCCCAGCCACCCCTCAGATGATGGGTACAACCGTACAAGTCCGTTTTTTTAAGGATATCGACTCATCAGGAAAACTTGACGCCCATTGAAGGTCATCTGCAAGCAGTTGTAGCGAATAGAACAACCCTCGCCAGGCCAATCCCTCACAGTGGAAGCATGAATCATAATAACACAAGAGAATTTAACGTGATTCGGCCTTGCTGCCTACATCCACTGGATCACATAATTCCACTAGATAGAGAATCAAATACAAGGTAAAATTACAATGATTTCTCTCAGCACCTCTTACACAACTCACAGATGAAATAGAATCCCTTCTTCTTCCCCAAGAAGGCAGAATTCCTCTGGTGCTCGGGTGCGTGGCAGCTTGCTCTCCCAAAATCAGTCCATCATGTTTTGGCCTCCTCTAATATATATATATATATATATATATATATATATTTAGGTTTTAATGGCAAAAGACCAAGCAGTCCCTACTAATTAGGACTCACTGCTGACAATCTCCCACTTGAGACCAAATTGCTTGAAATCTTCATCAACAACTCTCCCACTTAAACTGATCTATGTCGAATCAATTTGTCAAATAGAGTCAATTACAAGCAAGACAATTACTCTACTCTTACCTAATGCAATTGTGTGATCACCGCCATCCTTCTAGTGTAGAGGGCCGATGGCAATTGAGCGAACGCTCAATTTTCCATCGTCACCACTTTAGTAAGCATATACGTTGGATTCTCCTTAGTATGTATCTTTTCCAAGAAGACCTTCTCTTCAACAAGTTCCCTCACAAAATGATATTTGATCTCAATATGTTTTGTTCTAGCATGAAACACATTGTTCTTTGCCATATCAATTCCACTCTTATTATCACAATAGAGCACGCACCTCTCTTGAGATTTGTCCAACTCCTTCAAGAATGCCTTTAGCCATAACATCATTTTACAAGCCTTAGTAGCTGCAATGTACTCTGCCTCAGGAGATGAATTTGTCATAGATTTCCACAATTGTGACCGCCAAACAACTGCACCACTGCCCAATGTAAAGACAAAACCTGAAGTGCTTCTTATGTTATCTAGATTACCTCCATAATCTGAATCAACAAAACTAACTAAGTTAATCCTGGAACTCCCACCAAAGTGCAAAGACACACCTGAGGAACCCTTCAGATATTTGAGAATCCATTTCACTGCATTTTAGTGTTCTTCACCTGGGTTTGCCGTAAACCTTGCTACTTGACTCACAGCATGAGAAATGTCTGGTCTAGTAAGTATACATCAATGAACTTACAACAGATGCATAAGGAACCTTGTTTATGTGAGTTATTTCCTCATGTGTGCTAGGAGATTGCTCAATAGAAAGCCTGAGCATCTCCACCATAACCAACAAAGTAGCATTTGTTGGACTTTGAATCCAACTTGCCTCTATGTTCTGCATCAACATGCACATAAGCTGCACAACCGAAAACTCTTAAGTGATCAATTTTTACCTCTTTCTTTGACCATGCCTCTTCAGGAATGCCTCCATCTAGGGGGTAGCATGAAGACATGTTGATCAAATATACTACAGTGTCAACGACATAACTCCAAAATGAATGCGGAAGGCCATAGTGTAGCAGCATACTGCGTGCCTTTTCCATGATGGTCTCGTTCATCCGCTTAGCAACACCATTCTGTCTGGGCCGTCTAGGAGTAGTTAGCAATCTGTGAATGTCATGCTTATCACAATAGGATTGGAATTCTCTACTACAATACTCGCCTCCATTGTCTGACTTCAAACACTTCAATTTTAACTATCTCTCATTCTCAACAAGTATTTTCCAGTGCACGAAGATAGAAAATACATCAAATTTATTCTTAGCAAAGAAAACCCATAACTTGCGAGAAGCATCATCAATAAAAGTAATGAAGTAAGACGCACCTCCAAGGGATGGAACCTGGGCTGGTCCCCAAGCATCTGTGTGTACAAGCTCAAGCCGCTCAGTCCTACGCTCCGGGATAACTCTGGAAAATGGAACTTTGTGCTGCTTGCCCATGACGCAATGCTCACAAAAATCCAGATCAGCACACTTCAAACTGGATAACTTCCCCTTAGCCTATAATATCTTCATCCCCTTTTTTGACATATGCCCAAGATGACAGTGCCACAAACTAACATCAACAGCATTAGAGGCCACTCCAATAAAGTGCTTACGATAACTGGATGTCATATATAATGTCCCAATTTTCTTCCCCTTAACCACTACCATGGCACCTTTACTTATTTTCCAACTGTCACTCATAAAGTGAGTAGTAACACCACAGGTAGCTAATTGACCAACAAAAATAATATTCTTTGTCAAACGAGACACGAGACAAACATCTTTCAACACAAAAACAACATTATCATCAAGCAACAAACATATGTCACCTTTGCCTATGATTTCATAAGCTTGGTCATTACCCAAATAGGCATTGCCCAAATCACTAGCAACAAAATTTTGCATCAAATCTTTTCTAGTAGCATGAAATGAGGCACTACTATCAATAATCCAAGCATCACATTTACTTTCCATAGACAATAACATGCAATCAGATTCTGCAATATTAATTACGTTTTTGTCATTATTTTGTTCTCCACCACGAGGAGGGTTTGGGCAATCTCTCTTCATATGGCCTTTCTGCCAACAAGCCCCGTCACCCTTACGGTTCTTGGACTTGGACCGCCCCCACTTGGATTTCCCTCTCCATCCAGGTTTGCCCTTATGAGGTCGCCGCCCCCTCTCCTCCATAGTTAGGGTTGAACCAGATGAAGAAGAACCACCTTTACGACGTGTTTCTTCAGCCAATATCATTCCACAAACATCATTCAAATTAAATTTATCCGTATTATGAGAACTATAAACAACAACTTTAAATGATTCCCAATCAGATGACAAAGATTTAAGCAAAACAATATATTGTATATCTTCTGTAAAATTCTACTGCTTCAAGTTGATTCACCAAAGCATGGAATGAATTCAAATGATTGGCCACGGTCTCACCATTAGACATTTTCAAATAAAAGAAGCTAGTCACAAGATGTACCTTATTTGTGGAAGAAAGACTCGCATACAACTGCTCAAGCAGATCAAAGCATTCCTTCGTGGTCTTGGCCTTCATGATATTCGATGCCACTGATGAAGAAATAGATAACCTGACCACTCGTAGAGCCTTGCGATCAAGGAACTCCCACCTTGCGATCTCTTCCACCTTGTCTTCACCAACGGGCTTGGTTGTAATCGAAGGTTAATAAAGATCCTTCTAGTACAAATAGTCTTCAATTTGCATGCGCAAAAATCTATAATTTTGGCCATTAAATTTTTCTATCATGAATTTGCCATCGTCGGCCATCTCCTCATGATGCTCTGATACCAATTGTAGGGAATAGAACAACCCTCGCCAGGCCAATCCCTCACAGCAGAAGAATGAATCGTAGGAACGCCAACAAGAAAGCAAATAACATAAGGGAATTTAACATGGTTTGGCGTTGCTACCTACATCCACGGGATCACACAATTCCATTAGATAGAGAATCAAATACACGGGAGAATTACAATGATTTCTCTTAGCACCTTTCACACAACTCACAGATGAAATAGAAGCCCCTCTTCTTCCCCAAATATATATAACAATCCCTACTAATTAGGACTCACCACTGACAGCAGTTCATCTTTCGTGTATGATTCTTCCCTATTCTAAATGAAGGCACGGAAGTTGCAAACTTAAAATTGTTATATATCCTTCACAAGTAATCAACAAACTCATACAAGGAGAATGACACCCACCTCATATTTTACAAATGTTGATGGGAGTTGTTCATTTGTATCAAACTGTACGTAGCATGCGCCTCCTTTTAAGTTGAGAAGAGTCGTCCCTGAACTTCTATAATTTGAGTCAAAAGAATGGAAATCCATCTCAGTGCATGATTTAACTGGAGTTGTCTCCTCAAGCATAAAGAGAACATCATTTTCATTTTGGTCATTCCATAGAGATGCTGGCATGTCTGTTAAAAGATAGAGTGACTTCAAATCAATCGGGGCCAAAAAAGTAGAAAAATATGAATGGTAGAAAAAATTACTTAGCTGCATACTAAATTGAGGGTCTTCTTGCAGATAATAGTCATCACCTTGCCAATCCCATGACTGGCTGTTATTCATTTCAGGCTGGACAGAAAAAGGAGGACGGTGAAGAGGACGAGCAGGCCTCGGTTGTGAAGAGGACGACGAGGAGCAGCCGAGCAGGCCTCGTTGCCATCGGAGAGGAGGACGGCTGAACGAGGGGCTGAGAGATACCTCGGTTGTGAAGAGGACGAGGAGGAGCTGCCGAGGGGCTGAGTTTGTCTCATGGTTTTGAACTAAGGGTCCATTTGGGGCATGAAAAATAAAAAACATCCACATTGAAAAATCCACCTGGATGGGCCGTTTGGATCGTGAAAAATGAGAAACATCCACTCCAAAAAATTCACCAATCAGGTGGATTTTTGGGATTATCCACTAACCAGCTGAAACACCCTCGTCATTGATTTCCACTGCGTATTAAAAGGCTAATGGGCCTTTTTTATCCAATATTTGAAGTGGGCTTCACTAATAGTTTTTTTTATAACTAGGGTGCCTGAGTCCTTAGGACCCAACTAGAAGGGACAAGGAAATTGACCTCTTAAGCCACCACATCCAGCTGCCAATCCCCTTGGGTGCATATAAGACCCACCGATTATACGCACCAGGTAAATTAGGATATAATTCCAAATGGGTGGCCAACAGAGTGATGATTCAAGCTCAGTACCTCTGTTCAAGGGAATCATGTTCTATCCGTCACACAAACACCATGTTGGTCAACTTTACTAATGTTGTATCTTAAAATCAAACCCCGGGTCAATCCAGTTCCACCTGTGGTCCAACCAAACCTGTTAATCTGCCATCAATTGGGGTCGATGACCAATCTAATTTTCTATGCGCTTTTGGGTAGTTTGGTTGTGAGCATTTACTACATAACACAATAAATAAAAAAATACAGACAAAATAAATACAGGAATCCCAATAAATTATTTGATTATTGGCTAAGACAAACCTCCTTAAACTTTCGAATGTACTACAAATATTGTATAATGTACCATAGTCCCTTCAATTGTTTGTCATTTATGAGTGAGATAATAACCTTGAAATCCCCTTAATTATGAATCTTCTGAATATTGAGATATGAAACTAAGTGAATGCCCATATTGGGATATCCAAGTTTGAGTCCTTATAAAAGTCATGTTTTTTTTTGCTTTAACATTGTCATGCACTAATATGAAAGTCCCATATCGTCTAAGAGTATGAAAATAAGGCTCTACATACTCTATAAAAATGAAATGAAGGGATAATCTTTGCATCCAACTATTGTAAGCCAAAATGGATCAATCCTTTGCATAGTAGAAAGTTATGGGCCTTATTCACAAAAGAAAGTCGAGCTCGAGCTTATTCTCGAGTTGAGCCGAGTTGAGTTACAGGGTGGCTCGAGCTCAAGCTCAAAAAAGGTCGAGCTGAGTCGAGTTGAAAAAAACTCCCGAGGTTCGTGAACACCCTTACTTACAACATGAGAGACTTTTATAATAGTTGATACAAGTTTTCTTAGTTTTCTTATGAGAAATGTTTCACCTCCTGTGAACATCTGTTATATTGATATTGAGTTTCAAATAAAAAAAGTTACTATGCATTGGTTCCAAGACATAAACTTATAAGTGACAACTATATATGAGCATTTATAGGAGCATTTTTTATTATAAAATATCTTCTTGATATATTAAGTCGTCATTTTTATTCAATTTTTGGTAAGGATAAAAGTTGGGCTTAAAATTTATTATAAGTTAATAGTTGCACCCCTTTTGTGTAAATAGGACGGGATGTTCTTTTAAACTTCCTTCTTTTTGTTCATTGGAATCGTACTTACACGAAACTGTCTTCGTTTATGAGGCCACCATTATGTGCTCTTGAATTAATATTATAAAGTAGGGAAAATAATATAATAAATCATCAAAAAAAAAAATTATGAAAATGACACACTGTAGAAAATATTTGCAAAATAGGGTATCTGACACGCCACACAGGCGCCCGCGTGGCGCGGGCGCTTGCATGACTTTTTTTTTAAAACCAAACCGAAAGGCGTCGGTTGAACCGATGCCTCTCGGTTAAAAGAGAAAGGCGTCAACAGAGGCGTCGGTTCAACCGAAGCCTTTTACTGCCTTAAAGATTTCCGTCCCATTTTAAATAGGCACTTACTTCAACGATACATATCTCTTTCATTTCTAACCCATTTTTGCCCATTTTTTTTTCACTCTTCCTTATTTTTAGTGCTCTTTCTAGTCATTATAATATCACAAAGATGTTGAGCCATCACATACTATGTATCGTAGTTTTTGTAGTATTTTTTTCGATAAATAGTATGCGATGGATCAATATCTTTGCGATATCATTATGACTAGAAAGACCACTAAAAATAAGGAAGAATGAAAAAAAATGGGCAAAAATGGACGAAGAATGAGAGAGATATGCATAATTGAAATTTGTCCCCTAAAACAAATCTGTCCCATTTTAAAGGGGTGATAACTTCAATGATGCTTATCTCTCTCATTCTTTATCCATTTTCGCCCATTTTTTTTTCATTCTTCATTATTTTTAGTGGTCTTTCTGTTCATAATGATATCACAAAGATGTTGATCCATCGCATGCTATTTATTGAAAAAAATACTACAAAAACTACGATAAATGGTATGTGATAGCTCAACATCTTTGTGATATTATAATGACTAGAAAGAGCACTAAAAATAAGGAAGAGTAAAAAAAAATGGGCAAAAATGGGTTAGAAATGAGAGAGATATGTATCGTTGAAGTAAGTGCCTATTTAAAATGGGACGAAAATCTTCAAGGTAGTAAAATTGAAGCGTCGGTTCAACCGACGCCTTTCTCTTTTAACTAAGAGGCATCGGTTCAACCGACGCCTTTCGGTTTGGTTTTAAAAAAAAAAGCCACGCAAGCGCCCGCGCCACGCGGGCGCCTGCGTGGCGTGTCAGATACCCTATTTTGCAAATATTTTCTACAGTGTGTCATTTTCATAAATTTTTTTTTTTACGATTTATTATATAAATTCCCTATAAAGTATGTTTTCTTTTATGTCATAGGCACTATGCCAATATGAAATAAAATGAATCATTATTACGTGAATAATTAAATCTGAACTTATTATAGGTCTAAGTTACAATTTACTACTACAATTTTGACTAACTTTAAAAGGCAACATTATACCGCATTAAAAAAACAACATTATAGTTTACATTTACTATGCTTCATTTTTGTGCACTTCTTTTATAACTCTTACTCCTTTTTTTTAATTATAAGATATCTCAGTCTTTTTTCTGTAAATAGTGACTACAGCAAAAAAAGGGCTTTAGAGACGGAAAAATCTGTCGCTAAATGCTCATAATTCGTCATTCCTGATAATTAGATACGGATATTTTCTGTTGCCCAATTCGTCAAAAAAGGTCGCGTTGTGACTGTTTTATCTGTCGAAATAGATTCTTTAGTGACGGATAAATTCCGTTGAAAATAGTTTTTTCGACGTATATATCCGTCGGTATAAATGTTTAGCGACGGTTTTAAAAAAACTAGACTCTGTCAGATACCTATTGCGACGGTTTTATCTCATTTGTAACAGATTTTATCCGTCGTTAATAAATTTTAAAATGCCAAAAAAAAACTGCATTGCAAAATAAGCAGCATATGCTGCCACAACAAGATTTATTTTACTAAACAATAATAAATACGAAATATAATTTAAATATGAACAAAATCCTTCATTAATCAGTAAAATAATTGTCATTCACATACAAATAAACATTCTACATTACATTGAAGGAAAGATGAAAATATGATGTTACAAATCTTTATTAAAAACTTCTGTCATTCTTCACACCCAAGATCTATTGGAAGCCCTTCGCATAACCTTATTTGAAACTGTACGTGGAAGAAATGGGATGATGACCGCCCTTGAAACCTGAGTTGGAGCAAATAGCTTATAATGATTCACAAAACTCATAATAAGGGCAATAACTCATGCTTTCAGTATGGACAATATAACGAATTTACAAATGCAGAGACATGCATACCTATATCATTCCATAGCCTTTGTCAATTTAGCCACTACATTTGTTGCATCCTAAACACAAGAATGGAGAACGGCCAGATCAGATATATCCTCAAGCCATAGACACAATTTATGGTGCTCATATCTACATAATAATAATTTTCATCATCAGGAGATTTACTTAATCTAAATAGAGCCCAACTGCAAAGGCATTTTATGCTTCAATATGAAAAATAAAGACTTCAACATCGACACACCTCTAGTCTGATTTGTCTTCCTCCTATACATATTAATAAGGATATATCACCTTGAAGTTGAACGTGGAGGTGAGGTTGAGAGGAAGATACAATTAACAAAAGTAAAAATATTCTCAGTAAAGCAAAAAGAGGTTAATTCATATACAGGAGTCATACCTATATGAGAAGAATTGACTGCAAAAAATGCAACAAGATTAAAATGCTCAAGAGTGATAATTGAAAGTAGTACATTTATACAGTTCTCTCAATAGATAAACATTAATTATCACCAAGGAACTACAACAGGGCAGTTTTACTAGTATATAAATACTCCCTCCGACCAGAATTAATTGAAAGTCGACAAAGGATGGTGCGCTCAACCTAGTCCATACAACAAGCCTATGCATATTGTTCAATTTCTGAAAGTAGTACAAGTCTGGACAGTACTATGCATAGCCCTGTCAATGACAAACTGCATTCTTTACAAATCTGTTAATACCCCGATCCCAATCAAACAACCCAACTCAAACTTCCACAAGTATCACCAGCTCTGCACCGCTCCTGCAGTCAAAACCACTCACACATCAAACATATCCTAAAAAGACAATCTTTTTCACCAAACAAGAACAAGAAACACAAATCACACAAAGAAAACCAAATTTATCCTGAGCAAGGTACAGGGCCATCCCTGATCAGAACATTAGCAAGCGAATTAGCATATTAATTACCTTCTCAAGCAACCATCACTACATTGTGAGACTGCATTACCGGCTCCTATGGAAAATAAGAGAGTCCGCATGACTGAATACACCTTTACCCTCAGTGAAGCCAATACACATCTCTTGGAATACTGACCATGCAACTGTGCAATACATGAAGCATGTGGTAGAAGCTGACTGCAAAAAATAGAAGCTCTGCTTATTACAATACATATTTCCCACTAACATACTCTGTGAGCATACAAATAAGTCTCCTTAATGAATTTCCAAGGGAAAAGCACAAATAAAACCTTGACATGCATCCAAAATCTGGGATATTTACCTGCGTACTCCTTTAATGACTGAAATCAAGAGATCCAAGCTGTATGAATGCAAAACTGGGAGCTCCAAACATAGAAACTCTTGCTTGTTACTGTTGTGAAAGATAACATTGACGGATAAAAAATAACAAAACATATGGTTTAGATTAATAGATCTGAAGAGTGAGAGAACAATTATACCTGAACAGGGTAAGGATTAGTAAGCATCATACAACAGCTACTCAACAGTGCAAAGTCATTATATATGTGAAGAGGCTGAATGTCTATCTGATAGGTCATAGGATAAGTAAGATAAAAAAAACAATGATTTTTAATAGAACAGAGACCATTAAAATAAAAAATATCAAATATCCACAACCATTCATGCCAAATCACTCAAAAAACACATAACGAAACAGAAAAACAAGAAACGAAGATCAAATTGACAAAAAAATTGAATTACAGAAAAAAGTAATGATTTTTAACACAACAGAGACTAGTAAGATTAAAAAATGCCAAAATTTCCACAATCCATTCATGCCATATCACTCCAAAAACACCCAAAAAAAACAAAAAAATTACCTTTATAAATTGAAGGCCAACCTCTGAAGAGCACCAACGAGGTCGCCGTCTGGCCCGACAAGCGCAACGTTGAAAGAGTCCCCAATGGAGGCGCGCTCATCGTCGTCGACGTCGAGGACGATCGGCAGCGACATGCTGACGACGGTGCTCCTCCCGCCACCGTAGTCGACTCTCGAGCCCTTCTGCAAAGAGTGAAGTAGAGGAGAGGGCGGCGGAGGAAGGCGGGGAGAAGGAGGGAGGAGGGAGGAGGGGGGGGCCTTAGGCAGGGAGGCGCTCGAGATTGGGGGAGGATGGAGCTAGGGCAGACCGATTCCCTTCCACATTTCTCCTCTCTTGTTTTTTATAAGCCAAAGCCCATCATGCATGGGTCCAAATAGAAGGTCCACCCCCTCAAATAAAACATAAAACAAAGGCCAATTTAGAGGGTCCATCTTGGGCTCAGGTTCATTATATAAAAAGAATTTATTATAGAAAAGAATAAATAAGTCCTAGTCGTAGGCGTTAATCTCGACCATTTCATGCTCTCATAATCCGCAAGAGTAGATTGCACTGAAATCGTTACCATCGATCATTGGCCCTCACTTTTTTAGTTGTCTTGAATCAATCTATCAAAAAACAAAGAACAAAAAACAAAGAAAATTAAGGGAAAGGGGGAGATCAAGAAGCTTAGCAAAAGGGAGGAGGTCATGGAGGTGAGATCGCAAAGAGGGGAGGTGCACCGTGGGAGAAGAAGATCACAGGCGAAGAGGCGATGAAGGTGAGGTATGAGGTGATGAGGGTCGGCAGAATGCAGCGAGGAGGGGACGAGGTCAATATGGAAGAGAAAGGAGCCGTCAGGAGAAGAGAGGGGGAAAGGGTAAATGGGATGTAATCTTGGCCGTTCAAAGGAATGGTCCAAATCTTTTTTTTTTCTAAAAATAATTAAGTTTTCAAATTATAAGGATTTTCCGACGGACTTTTCATCACGGATAGAAAACCGTGGAGAATATACATATTATCCACGGTTTTTTTAACAACGGATAATAAACCGTGGATACTAGATACTATTATCAACAGTTTGGTTTCCGTCGTAAAAATCTGTCGCAAATGATATACCTTTATCCACGGATCATTTTCGGTCATAAAAAACTTTATCCACGGGTTTTTTAACGACCGAAGTAAAACCGTCGCTACAAGTGATTTTTGTTGTAGTGAGTTCAATGATCTCATTCCAAGTGTTCTTGTTTTTTTAATGCAAAAGGTCTACATTGTGTTAGAAAAAGGGGGGATATTACGGATAAACACTCACTTGAAATTTGTATTCATTAATAGAAGCTAGAAATGTGAATTACTCAATTAAGAGGAGACGTAATACATAAACAGGTAATGGTTAACCCGATTAACGGAATGGCTCACAGTTGATGGTAATGGAAGAGGTTTACCATTTGGTGATGGAGCAGATAAGGATATGAAAGATTTGATAAAATATGCAGCCATTTGCGTTAAATATTTGTCCACAATTACCTGCTTTCCAGATATAAAACTCAAATTCTCTCAATTGTATTATAAAAACTTTTGAAATAAATGAGGTGAACTTATTTTGACTCCCTAGTCGCAACATCCTAGGAAAATTTCTTGCTCCCTCCCCCCTCATAAAATCCCACTACTTCTCCCTTCTTCTTCTCCTTCGGTACGGGCACAATCAAAATCAACTTGTCCAAGGAAGTTACATAATTATTATTTACATATGGAGTATTTTTTAATATAATAGTTTATTTTTAAAAAATATATATTAATAATAATTTCAGATGGAGAGAGTTCATAGAAGTCTTTAACCACACCATTATAGTGCCTAGTGACCCCAACCTTGGTATGCACCCCCCAAAATTGAGACTGGATCGGGAGTTCTTTCTATATTACCTGGCGCCAACTTTGATATTCCCATATTACCTGGTTTTTCCCGTGAAATCTCATATGACCTGGAATTTGGACTTGAAGTACCCAAAATGCCCTTTCTTCTATTTTTTCGTGCTAATACTGTGCGAAGAGGCGTGTTGTGTCCAACACGAAAAACACCAAGGGTTCTCCGGCGATTTCTATCGGCGACTTCACCGATGACCGGCGAGTTCGAGCGGCGATTCAACCGACGACCCCTGCGGATTTTGACGAGCCTATTCGTGTCCCCCATCTCGATTTTGAGCTGCCCCCTGCTGGATTTCGACAACACGACTGAAGGAGAGTGCAGAAAGGCAGCGATTTGAAGCGTATATGTCGGTATTTCAGATCTTCAACATTCTGAGTTCCCCCGCGGCTCCCTCCGCCTACATGCAACCGGCGGATTGATCGATTGAGCTTCGGTTGACCGCGAGGAAGAGTGTGAAAGGCACATGCGAGGAAATACACACATACACATGATTAAACCGCGGTAAGTTACAACAATCCTTACTGATTTTAGTTTCATAAGATCCGACATTTGGATTTTAAATTTTTACTATGAACTATACAGTCGTGTCTGTAAAAGACACGACTTACTATTTAGTCGTGTACGCGACAACACGACTTTTATATTTTCTGTTTCACCGACATGACTTTTCTACTGACCAATCTACCTCACTCCTTGCAGATGAATAAAAAAAGAGATGAGTCTATAGAGGAAATACCATCGGAAGAGGAGGAGGATCAGGATTTTGTCTTGGTACCTCGACAGCGAAATCAGAGGGGCAAGAAGAGGAAGGCTCCGATGGACCGACCAGTAAAGATAACATACAATGCGCGAACGGCGCTTCGGACGTTTTGTCAACCGGGAGCGATGAAAAAGTATGCGGCCCTCCTATAGCGTCACCAAAGATGTGCCCAAGTGATCAAAGATGCTAGTTTCACTGTCATTTTTGAAGGTGACGACGTAGTTGTATCTCGGAACCTCCTCGATCATTTGGTCAGGTACTGGGATGAGTCGGCGAAAGTCTTCAATATCAAGGGCAGGACGCTACATTTCACAGAGCAAGAAGTTGCTCTTATCACCGAATTGCCCGCAAAGGGCGAAAGAGTTGAGGTCCTCCCCTCCTTGACACGCCGACTGGAAGGTCAATTCTTCAGAAAGCACTTCGCCACAAGGAGAGCGGATATTCCACAGATTGAGGAAATCATAGACAAGCTTAGCGCGGGCGAACTTAAGATGGAAGAGGAGGACATGGCGAGGATGATCATCTGCCTCCTCTTCTGCACGGTGCTGTTTCCACACAGCACTAGAGCGGTTCATCCCTGTTTGTACCGTTACATGGACGACCTCCCAAGATTGAGGTCATACAATTGGGCTGGGGCTATGCATAAGATGTTGGTTTCTGGTATAACCCACACCAGCAGACTAGTGGGTGAGAGATCGTAAGGTGGGTGCCTGGGCGGTGGATACCTAAACGGCGCCGCATATGCCCTTTAGGTATATAGCATTCATAGTCTTCGAAAGGTAAACAAGTCTTATACAATACCACTATATTTATAGTCCTGTCTTATGCAACACGACTATATTTATAGTCGTGTATGATAAAACACGACTAGGTATATAGTCGTGTTGTATACGACACGACCATAGTTCAATTTGTGTACTATTTATAGTCGACTAAGGCAACTGCGCCTTGTAATAATGTTTTCATCTGTTTACTATGCAGATTTGGTTTTTTGAGCACACGATAATCTTCCATCCTGTCGTGGGCCCTACCAGTCCACGGGCCAAAAGGTGGCCAGGAAGTGGGGCCCTCATTATAGAGGTGAAGAAAGGTGCACAGAAGAAGCACCGTATGGCCGACTATTGGATGGGAGTGTTCTACAATCTCAAAGTATGGGACGAACTTGTCGACGTAATCAGCCCCATGGCCGGAGAGGCATCTCTCCTTGCTTCGTCAACCTCAGTGGCCCCTCCTCCGCGACGCCAGAGGCCGGAGAGGCGGGAAATGAAGAGGAATCCCAACCAAACTGCAACCCCTTCCTCGAGGACGGCTGCCCAGTCCACTGGAACTGCAATTGGGCGATTGGAGGGTGCGCTTCAGGGCATACAGTCACTAATTGAGATAGCTCTGTCTTCGTATGAGGAGATGGGAAGGAGTGTCGGACCTCTGCGAGAGGTTCTCCACTCTATGAAGGCCTCTGCTACCTTAGCGTCAATGCTGTTAGAGGGTGGTCAGATCTTTGAGCATCCCAAGCAGGAGAGGACTGAAGAGCCGACGAAGGAGCCAAAGAAGCAGCCCCAAATTGAGCCAAAGAAGTCATCGCTGCATCAGATGGAGCCAAAGAAGCGGCCCTGTGACAAGGAGCATATGAAGAAAACTCCGATTGGTATGCTGACAAAGGAGCTGGCAAAGAAGTCATATCTCGATTCGACGAAATGGGGTAAAGGTAAGTTGTAGACGATTATTTATTTTCTCGTGCCACATGGTACCGACTATTATATTTGTCGTGTTTCATGCTACACGACTATGTAGTTTATCGTGTTTCATAAAACACGACTACGTTCTTTATCGTGCTGCTACTGACACAAATAAGTAAAATATCATTTTAGCTTCCATCAAACGCGCGGATGAGGAAGACAAGATTCAACGGGCTACAAAGAGATCCTCCGCCAAGATGTTTTTGAAGAAGCTCCAACTAGAATTCAACGAAGATATGGAGCGTGCAGAAGTCAAGTCCCATCCGACGTACGGACGGGATCTATTCCCCCCTGGTCTAGTGGTAAGGAAGAGAATGAGGACTGCCTCCGTGAGGGAATTGCAGAGGATTAGGGAAGATGACCATATACAGAGAATGGCGGAGGAGCAGGAAAGAAGGAATAGGTCCCCTCAGCCGAAAGCCGACTCCGAAGAAACCGTATCCGATCGACAAGCGACCTCTATCATCGATGAGGTCATCTCTTCCTTACAGCAGTCGGATATCCAAACCGTCAAGGAGGAGGTGATGGAGGATGTGAAGGATGGGGATGCGAGGAGGAGGAGGTGAAGGCTTATGTGAAGGAGGAGGAGTCGGAGGAGGGAAAGGAGGATGTTCTGGACAAGGAGCCGAAGGAGGAGGAGGCGAATGAGGAGGAGGTGAAGGACGATGAAGAGGCAATGGAGGAGGAGGTGAAGGAAGAGGAGGCGAAGGCGGAGGAGGCGAAGGTGGAGGTGAAGGACGACGAAGAGGCAAAGGAGGAGGAGGCGGCGGAGGCCACTGGCTTAACCGCATCCCAGCCTGTTGACGTTGATGTCCTCCGAACCCCTCAAAAGTGTAAGTCTACAATTGCAATCCCCCAAAACTATGCCGATTTGGAGTTATGCTTCGACATGGGGGTATTGTTAGAGTGGGATAGAGTGGCAATAGATGGATGGATCACCAATCCGAGGAAGGCTTATCCAATCCCAACGCTATGTGATGATGACTACGTATCCCTCCTTATAAGTAAATCTATGCTCCTTATATGTTTTCCTCTTTTACTTTTTCAAATATGTGACTTGATGTTATGTCGTGTATTCGAAGACACGACTTTACGCATAGTCATGTCTTTGTAAAACACGACATACAATAATCGACTTTTAATTAGAAGTTGTATATTGCCTTACTTCGACTGTTATGAATCATATGGATGTTTTTCTATAGGTTATAGATGCGTTTTTAAGTCTATTGAGAGAGCGCAATGACAGAGACCGGATGAAGTATCCGTAGGCATTTTTTGGATGCCACGCATTCAAAGAGATATTCGACAACGTAAGTGTTCCTTGCATAAGGAGTGATAAGTAATTAAGTATCATGTTCCCAGCATCGTTGTCTGACTCTCTTGCGGTTTCGCAGGAGCACAAAGAAGGAGGAAATAATGCAAAATTGATAAAAAAGCTCGGGAGGATGCTCGACGGCTTGAACAGGAACATGTTCTACGCATTTTTCCCAATCCGCACTGGCTCCCACTTCTGCCTCGTGTATGTACATTTCCTGCACTGTGGATGGCGCTTCTACAACCCGCTGTTTGGCAGATCCCAGTTATATCCACATCATAGAAAAGCTACTGACAAATTCATGCAGTTCATGAACGTTGTGATGGCAGGCAAGCTGGGGTGGTTTGGTTTGCTCGACTGGAAGATGACTCAGATCGCCAAAGCACCGTGGCAACAGAATTCCAAAGACTATGGCATCTTCATCATGATGTACGTCGCGCACTTGGCGTCCAATGTCAGCCTACCGGAATTTGATCAGTCCACAATTATACGACTTTGGCGACCAGTCATTGCTTGAACCTTGATTCGCTGGGTTATTAATAGCGAGTTTGACGATGATTCCGGAAGAGTCAAAAA
Source organism: Houttuynia cordata (assembly GCA_039654745.1). Taxonomy (NCBI): domain Eukaryota; kingdom Viridiplantae; phylum Streptophyta; class Magnoliopsida; order Piperales; family Saururaceae; genus Houttuynia; species Houttuynia cordata. Next base: position 4,167,165 of record CM077504.1, read on the forward strand.
AGACGCCGTCACAGTTGCGGGTTTTATGCGGCTTCCGGATAAAGACTAAATTCATATTCATTTTATTCACATTCTTTTATTGTACAAAGCTTCTTTGGTGTGCATACCCTACTCTTTCAATTAATTCGAATTCATTTTTGGACACCTTGTTGTACAATACTATTTCACTTAATTCGAACTCATTTTTGACACATGGTTGCCTTAGAAAAAATTTCGCAAGTATCACTTTGAATACGGCCTTCATGCAACACGACTACCCGACACGACTTTATATATAGTCGCGTACTACCCGACACAACTTTGTAAATAGTCGTGTTTCACAATACATGACGGTATAGATAGTCGTGTACTATAATATTCGGGTATAATGGAAATACACGGATGATGCATTGAAAGAATATTTTTTCATTTCTGATTTTCTTTTTTGGATGCCACGTGCATTTCGGTATAAGCTAATATGCGTTATACAAGAATTTGACTACATCCTAAGTGAAGAATAGTGGGGGCTTAGGTAAGCTGGAGCGGCGTATATGCGATGTCTCGTTCGTAGTCAGTTTGCCTTGTTGCGGAAGTGTTCGTTTCCTACGCTTCATATTTTCTTTCGAAACCGGGCTGTTGGTGCACCTCGTACGGTTGTGACCAGCTTGACAACAATTCCCACATTTCGAACTTGTCCTTGCAGGTGGCTCGGGCTATGACTCAATTCTCTTTGTCTTTCTCCTGCCCTTCTTTGGAGCTTCAACCATGGGTGGTTCGCATTTAAATAAAACCCCGTAATTCCCCCACTGACTTCTGTCTAAAGTAGGAAACACTACTTCTTCGTACGTGGTGCGGTACGTACTTGCGAAGTACCACTTCTCATAATATTCTACCGGTTCCAAACTCCTCTCATCAATATATGCCATAGCGTGCTTGCATGGAAGTCCCATGCTCTTGAAGAAGCCACATGTGCAGGTTCTATTCGTAAGGTCAACAACATCCTGATGCGAAAACATGAACATCGGTGTCTTCCAAGGATACTCGTGTCGTCGAAGACACGACTATATGACTAGTCGTGTCTTCGACGACACGACTTTATTATAGTCGTCTCTTACAGAAAACGAACTTATGCTTACCACATGGTACAACGATGTCACTTCAAACTGTCGTAATGATAGCGGTTGAACTCGAACTGTTCCAGCCCTCTGATTCCTCATCTGATTGATATGATTCTGTGCATACTTTGTTAACGGAGTCGGTAGCCCGTCTGCTTCCATTCGGCATCTCTGAAAATGGACGCTTGTGGTCACCCACGTTTGCTCGATCAACCGAGTTATTGGCCAAAACCTAGCCTTCAAAAGCATATTATTGACACTTTCGAACGCATTTGATGTGAGAGTGCCGTACCTTTTACCCGGATATTCTACGTTAGCCCAATGTGTTTTCGGAATATTGTCAACATATTTCTAGGCCGCCTCATTGTGTTCCTTCATCTTCTCCATGGTTGCATCGAATTCTGGTCTCCTGAAGCATTTTGCAGCTCGGAATAGAAGTTCCTTCAGGTACTTATCCTTCCGAGTATTAAGCATATTTGCGGCCATATGCCTTAGGCAAAACCCATGGTGAGCCTCGGGAAAGACATCGACGACCGCTCTCAAAAGGCCCTTCTGTCTATCAGAGACAATAGTGTCCAGAGAGGCCGGGGGGTCCGTAAAGAGAAAACATTTTAGTAAGGTGAGGAACCACATCCTGTACAAGTGAGAGACAAAGCATATTAAACACAGAATGCTTCAGGTTCTTAGAAGGTCGTGTATCAAAAATACGACTGCATGAGTAGTCGTGTTTTCGAAGACACGAATGTGTGCCCAGTCGTGTCGTCAAAAACATGACTGTTAGAATAGTCATGTTTCCTGCTTCTATACTTACCACGTTTTGATATTCTCTTTATCGATAATTGCATATGCAAGACACATTAATTGTTGATTGCCGTCGACTACTGAAGCAACCAATAATACTCCAAGGTACTTTCTTTTTAGGAATATTCCATCAAGCGTGAGTAGCAGTCTCAATGTTCTTCGGAACGCTCTTGCGACCAGGCCGAACATCCAAAACACACGTTTGAAGTCGTAGCCGGCTAACTCAATTGGGATATCAGGTATATCAGCTGATCTTTCTATCACCACATGTGTACCTGCGTTAGACCGCTCTAATTCCCTTCTGTAATGTGGCAAAATATGATATGCGTCTTCAGGGTTGCCATCGATCAATCGGATCAATTCCTCTTTCGCCCTCCATGCTCTTTTATAGTTAACTGTCACGCCCCAATGTTTCTCAATGTATTGTTAGATATTTGAGATTTTTATGGAGTTTGAATCCTTATGGAGGCCATAACACTTCCTCGCAATCCAGAGGTGAGAAGCCAATGGATGATCTTTCGAACTTGCAGAAGTGTCACATGTATGCCGTTCTTCCCTCCTTGTCACGCTGACTCCATCAAGTCTGTTCGACGCCCGTATGTACCACGTGCACCCCGAAACCTTGCACATTGCAGCGAATGTGTCCTTGCTCTCATCCGCTACTTTGAACATGAACTTCCTCTTGATTGCCAGATCAGTTAGAACAATCTTGAGTTGCTTGACGCTTTCGAACCTAGCCCCTAAGGTAAGTTGTGCCTCGTAGTCTTTTGCTTGCAAACTTCCAGTCAACATCATCTCTTCTTCACAATGTTTTGAAGGACCGGCCTTTGCAGAATAGGTACCCCAATCCCAACCACCATCACCTTCAATATTGAGGTACTCATCGTCCTCGGATGCGGCAGATTTCCCTTTACATGTGTCTCCTGCCATGGGAACTCTAGAAGTCGATGTTCCCGTGTGATCTGGCTGGCTAAAATGTGATACTGTAAGAGGCTCATCCCACTCATCTGCAGACCATGGTAATTCATCTTCATCCAACAATTCTTCTTCTTCTGGATTAGAATCTTCATCCTCATCTTCTTCTTCATCTTCAGCTTCTTCTCCATCTCCCAATCTGCGTAAAAAAAGATGTATGAATGGACTTGAGAACACGATAGCACGTAGAAAAGTCGTGTCTTATGCAATACGAATTCATTTATAGTCATGTATTATGAAACACGACTATGTATATAGTCGTGTTGCATAAGACACGACAAAATTTTTAGTCGTGTACTATTATAGTTGACTATAATAGCACACGACTTGCCTGTATCCGTGCCTTAGAAGTCTCACCTCGCATAATCTTCATCTCTTCCTCCTTCGACTGCTGATGCGGGTGTCTTATTGCCCGGGCTGGACGGCCTCTCTGGCGGTGTCTTACTGGCCGGCCTCACTTCTGCCTCTGGTAGCCTCTCCTCCTCCTTATTTGCATTGGCATTTATTTCCTTATTGAGAGTCGAAGTCTCCATGTTATTGCCCGTAGAAGTCCACTCCACGTACAGGCGGAGTAGTCCATTTGTGCCTTGCTTGCTCTTGTGAAGTATAAATATTGACTCCACGTCTTTATCGTCTTCAAGGAGGTATGTGGATTCAGAGTCAACACGATATGACAAAGTTAATGTACCAGATGTAGACTTAAGTGGCAATCTTTTTTCCACTTGCTGCAACAGTTCCAGGTATTTTACTCGTGTATCTATAGGCAGGAGCTTCTGTTTCCCGCCCACGTACTTATCAGAATTTGTAAAAACTCTATCGTAATGTAAACAAACAACTATCTTCTCCATCTGTACCTGCCATTAAAATACCGAAATAAGTTAATAAACCATCAGACACGATATATTGAAAACTGTATATGAGTGAAAAGCAACGTCTATGAGTCGTGTTTTATCAAACACGACTATTGTTACAGTCGTGTTGTCGAATACACGACTGTAACAATAGTTGAAAACTTGCTAACTTTTCAACTTTCTTCTCTGGAACCAACTTTCATGATAAAAATCGTCGTATTTGAACTTCACCTATGGGTTTTTTGATGTACACTGCCTCCGTTGAAGTTGTTTTCCAATACCCGGTCTTTCCTGCTCGTTTTTCCGCTTTTTGCCGCGACGATGACCTTTCCGGAGTTTGACGGCACCAGCACCGGCGATGATATGGGCGGAGAGGCCAGACGGAACGCCTTCTTCTCCGGGTAGCCGCTCCCATTCTGGGTAATATGGAAAAACGGAGAGTGGGTGCTTATACCTAAACCTAAGGGCATTTTTGGTACTTTTTGGGTCATATGGAAGAAAGAAAGGTGATTCCAGGCATGAAAAATCGTCTCGGCGATATATCGGTATCGGCCCTAAACCGATACATCGATACCAATTAGTATCATTTTTTCAAAAATTTCCAATATCGGCGATATATCGGTAAAACTTTCATGTTTGTTTTCTATCCTAATATGCATATTTTGAAATTTATTCTTTGTTTAAATTAGTATAACTCATTTTAGAAGTTAGATTGTGAAAATATATGGTAAAAACTAGTTTTTGACTACCAATATTTTTTTACACAATATCTCCGATATTTCGTCTCTTAGGCTGACCGATATTTTACCGATATCCGATACGACATTCCATGATTCCGGGTAATATCAGAAACCCGTAGTTGGCGCCAGGTCACACGTAAAAACTCCTGGATCGGCTAGTGAAGCTTCACCAGCGAAGGTGAAGTTTCACCGGCCGTTGATGGTATAGAATCGGCGGCGCATGCGGAAAACGCGTGCGCTCGGTCAAACAACGCGGTTTTGACTGAGTGTACGCATTTTCCGTGTACGCCGTCGATTCCGAGATGGGATAGGCTGGTCAGATCCGGACTCCCCAAAATCCAAGTGGGAGTGTCAAGGAGCAGAGTATACTTTTCCACAAGAAAAAAATGTAGAGAGTTTCATAGACAATGGCCTCAGTAAACTCCCAAAGTTCCGAAAGTGAAGACCACCGATGGCTGAGCCTGTCAAATGCATCCGTAGGTGTTATTACGTACTTCAGAAATGGAACCACCGAAAGCCTCCAAAACGCTTTTCTCCAATCAACATCCTTCCAATGGACATTGCCTTTTCATTTTCCTGATCTTTTTTAACGTAAGGAGGAAGACTCCAGCAGGAAAGCTGAAGTCTCCCTCCTTCCACCCTCCTTCCACCCTCTTTCCCACCATGTTCCACTTTCTCTCTCTTCCATTATAGTGCCCAGCGCCGACCAAGGAGCTAGAGCAAGCATGCACTGAGCGTAGAGACTGGAGCATCAGAGTCTCAAGGTGAGAAGAGTTAGACTCTTCTACTCCCAGTTTGGTTCTTTCTACTCTGCATGTTTTGGTGATGCTCTTAAGGATGATTCTATACTACCTTCCTTTCTTTGTGTGCAGCTTTCTTGTGCGGCAGTGATAACCCTACAGCAGATTCCTACACATTTCCATACACAGCTGATGTGTATAGAAATGAGTGGGTGAACTTCAAATATCGTTTCCCTTCTTGTGCTTTTTAGACTTTAGATCATTGAAGCATGAGTAGAGGAGTGTGTGATCATTTTGAAAAAGATGATCTTTTTATGCTAATCTCTGTTATGTGTTATGTATTTGCTGGACTGGATGTCTCACTTGAGGCTCACTTGATGATCCTTTTTGCAAAATCAATTTATGAGCTCATCAGCTTGCAGTGTGGACTTTACTCTGAAGAACTCAGCTTAGGTTCATCATTAGATAATCCCGGTTGTTAGTATGTGATGCTTATTTGGCTGTTTTTGGTCAAAAGCTTAGTTCTTTGGTTTTGGGCTTGCATGTCAGACTGAAAGATATCCATGGAACTTATTACCCAGTCTGTTTTGGTTCTTTCTACTCCGCATGTTTTGATGATCCTTTTCAGGATGATACTATACTAACTTTTGTGTTTCTGCTACTTTTCTTGTCTTGGTCTTTAGATCGTTGAGGCATGAGGAGAATGAATGTGCGATCGTTTTGAAAAAAGATGATTTTTTAGAACTAATCTCTTATTTCTTTTGCATGTGCTTGACTGGGTGTCTCACTTGCGGTTCATTTGATAATCCTTCTCAGATTTTCAACTTTTGGGCTCATCAGCTTTTTGGATCATCGTAAGATAATCTAGTTGTTCAAGGTGTGATGTTGTGCTCTTTTTGTTCAAAAGTTTAATTCTTTGTTTTTGGGCTTGCATTCCATACGGAATAATATCCATGGAGCTTACCCAGTCTGTTTATAATACAAGTTAACATGGATGGAAAATATGTAGAGTTAATCTTTTCGAACTTTGTTACTTCATGTCAAGCAAAAGAAATCCTTTGTGCTGTAAAATTCTTTTCTTCAATTTTTCTTTTACAAAATGATATCTTCAGGTCATGGTCTCTTTAGACTTGTCTCAATTGATAAAAACCAATTTAACAAGTGGCTTTGGTATGTTTTATGCAGGCTCAGCCTGTTCACTGTCAAAAGTCTCAAAGAGGTATAGAGATCAGAAAAGAATGGGAAAAAGTACTCTTCAAGTGAGTGGTTTCCCTTTGGGATCCTCTGCAGAAACAGTGAAGGAATTCTTGGAAGCACATACTGGTGAAGGAACAATTTATGCCCTTAAGATTAGAGAGCCCAAGCTAATGAGGCCCAAATCAAAGCTTTTTGCAATTGTCCAATTCACAAGTGCTAGATATGCCGACCACATAACCTCGGAGGCTGGCCGGAAACTTCTAAAGTTTGGCATGTTTCCTCTATATGCTCGGGAGGCTGAAAGAGATATAGTTCCAAAGCCAAAGCTTTTATTGTCCACATTGGAAAGCATAACCTTGCATTTGGGCTGTCAGATTTCCAAGAAAGAATTCTTTGCTCTCTGGGAAGTTGGAGGTGTCACTGTAAATTTTGGGTTTGGTCTCCGAAGAATGGAATTCTTTCTCACCTACCGAGGAGTTGAATATAAGCTAGAGCTCAATTACTCCAGCATTTGGAAGATTGAGCTACATCGCCAACATGGTCATGACACAATGTTCCTTTTAATTCAGGTTTGCCAATAATATAATATGGTATCATACAAATAGGTTCAAAATTTTATTTAATCAAGGCCACATAATTGCTGTTGCATGCTTTTATGTTAGGTGTATCGAGAAGTTTGGCTCATATACAATATTATGATGAATAATTGACTCAATTTTGTAACTTTAGGTGCAAGCTGCTCCTCGGGTCTATAAGAAGAATTCAAGAAGCTCAAAGAATATATATGATGATCCCATCTTAAACTACTTCAAGGACAGTTCAGATGACCAGTGGGTTAGAACAACAGATTTTACTCCATCTGCATGTATTGGGCAATCGTCTTTTTTGTGTTTGGAGATTCCACAAAACTTCCGGCTCCCAGACATTGGTGAAAACTTTTACTTTTTCAAAGAAAGTAGCGGGGAATTTTGTCTCAAAGCTGGGTATTCTTACTCACGCAGTTTTAATCTAGTTCCCATAGTTGAACCTACCTCTGTGCAGTTGCCATATAAAATTTTATTCAAAGTAAACTCACTTGTTCAGGAAGGGATTCTTGTTGGACCCACACTGGATTCTGAATTCTATAACTTGGTTGATCCTCACACAGTACCAATTTCACAAATCGAACATGGACTGGAAATTCTTGCTCGGTTAAAAAATACTTGCTTTCACCCTGCTAAGTTTCTGCAGGAGACATACAAATCATGCCCAAAGCCAAAGCGTTCTTCATCCAATTCCGACGATTTTCTCATGGAACATGGCTTGGTTAGTATACATAGGATCCAAGTGACTCCTTCTAAGGTTTACTTCTGTAGGCCCGAAGTTATCGTTTCTAACAGGGTCTTGCGAAATTACTCTGAAGATACCAACAACTTTCTTCGAGTTTCTTTCGTCGATGAGGATGCTCAGAAAATCCGATCCACTGATTTAGTACTCAGAAATGATCTAGGCGATGATGAAAGACAAACTGATGTTTACAAAAGGATTCTTTCTACTTTGAGAAATGGGATAGTTATCGGTAAGAAGAGGTTTGAATTTCTAGCTTTCTCTTCAAGTCAGCTTCGAGAAAATTCTCTATATATGTTTGCTCCAAGGAATGGACTTTCAGCTGCTGATATTAGGAGGTGGATGGGTGACTTTAGTGATATAAGAAATGTGGCCAAGTATGCAGCCAGACTGGGTCAGTCATTCAGTTCATCAAAAGAAACTTTGAGTGTTAGTATTACTGAAGTTGCAATCATTCCTGATGTGGAGGTTTCTGTGTCAGGAAAAACAAAATATACGTTCTCTGATGGAATTGGGAAAATATCTGCTGAGTTTGCGAGGAAAGTGGGAAGAAAGCATCAGTTAAGGACAAAACCCTCTGCCTTCCAGATAAGGTATGCTGGATACAAAGGAGTTGTGGCAATTGACCCACATTCGACATGTAAGATGTCATTAAGAAAAAGCATGTATAAGTACAAATCAGTTAACACAAAATTGGATATTTTGGCTTGGAGCAAGTACCAACCTTGTTTCCTCAACCGGCAGTTGATTACTCTTTTGTCAACCCTTGGGGTTCCAGATCATACATTTGAGAAAAGACAGAGGGAAATAGTGGAGCAATTGGACACCATTTTAGTAGATCCTATTAAGGCTCAGGAGGCACTCGAGTTCATGTGTCCAGGAGAGAACACAAGAATTCTTAAGGAAATGCTTATGTGTGGATACAAGCCCGGTACTGAGCCATTCTTGTCCATGATGCTGCAAGCATTTCGGGAATCAAAGCTGTCCGAATTGAGGATGAAGTCCCGAATATTTGTTCCACATGGAAGATGTATGATGGGCTGCCTGGATGAAACCAGAACCTTGGACTATGGGCAAGTGTTTGTGAAGGCTTCTTATGTTAATCAGAAGCAGTTTTATGGCAGTAGTATTGTCTCTGGTTTAAGTGGAACTAGTTCAGGTCAGGGCTCTTTTGTGGTAGAGGGAAGAGTGGTTGTTGCTAAAAACCCATGTCTACATCCTGGAGATATCCGGATCTTGAATGCAGTGGATGTTCCAGCATTACACCATATGGTTGATTGTGCTGTTTTCCCACAGAAAGGGGAGAGGTATATTTTTAGAGTCTTCCATAGTTTCTCTTCACTACCTCTGAATTGCAAAATCAATGTTTGCATGTCGGGCCTTACCCTAGATTGACAAAGGCCAGTAGCTTATTAGACAATGCAAGAACAAAAGATGCTTATTTTATTTCATTTACACTCAATTCAGAGCCTATTGCTTAGCAATTAATTCATTGTTAGTTTTCTCGTGAAACTGACTGTAAGTTACTTTGATGTTTAGACCGCACCCGAATGAATGTTCAGGTAGTGATTTGGATGGAGATATCTACTTTGTTTGTTGGGATCCTGAACTTATTCCACCTCGTCAAGTCCCTCCAATGGAATATGATACATCACCACCTAAAATAGTTGATCATGATGTTACCATCGAGGTATGTTCTTGAATGCTGGCTTGCAAATTGTCTCATCTTTTGGCTTGCTATCTGCTGATGTAACTGCTTAGTAGCCAAAAAAAGACTTGGCAGTATCTAAAGTAGGAAAATATATAGTTGATATGAAAAATGAAGTATCTTATTTACTCTCGTGAGCCATGCATTTTTAAGACATTTGTACATATCGTGGCTTATATGATGTAGGAAGTTGAGGAGTACTTTGCAAACTACATGGTCAATGACAGCTTGGGAGTCATTGCAAATGCTCATGTTGTTTTCGCAGACAAGGAAGCGCTAAAGGCCGAGAGTGCTTCCTGCCTTGAACTATCAAATCTTTTCTCAGTTGCTGTAGACTTCCCCAAAACTGGAGTCCCTGCTGAAATACCCCCACGTCTGCAGGTCAAGGAATACCCAGATTTCATGGAGAAGCTTGACAGGCCTACCTATGAGTCCAGACGAGTGATTGGGAAACTCTACAGAGCAGTGAAAGAAGTTTCCTCTGATACAGGCTATGTGAAGTTTTTCACATTTGATATGGCCAAAAAAATTTACGATCCTGATATGGAAGTGGCCGATTTTGAGGATTATGCCATGGATGCTTATTACTACAAGGGGAAGTATGATTTCAAACTGGGTAACTTGATGGATCATTATAGAATTAAAAATGAGGCCGAGATAATAAGTGGTAGTATCATGGAATTGCCAAACATTTCTGGAAAGAAAAAGAACACAGAGGCCATTGCACTTGAAGTAAGGTCTTTAAGGAAGGAAGCCAGGCATTGGTTTGATGAGAAAGGCACTGGAAATGATCAACATACAGCTGTTGATGTCTATGCTAAGGCGTCAGCATGGTATCATGTTACCTATCATCCAGACTATTGGGGGGATTATAATGAAGGATTGAACCGCCCTCATTTTCTTAGTTTTGCCTGGGTTGTCCATGACAAATTAATAACAATCAAAAAGAGGAAGATGCAGCAAAGGCGAGCACACTGAAATCATATAAAGCTAACGGGACTGCGACTGGTGTATCCATGTCTAAAATTAGCTTCTGTTCATTTGAGTATTTGTAGTTAATTGCAAACTTATTTACATGTAGAACAGTAGAAATGTACTGTAGATATTTGGTTGTGTACTTTTATGGAATTGTCAAATGCCGTGTCAATCAAGTAAGCCGTGTTACAGTAAGGGGTGGTCGCCAGCTCTTGAGTTGTATGCGCAATTAGTAGTCAGTTGGCTCAATTCAGAAATTAAGACCAAAGCCAAGAGCTTAAATCTAAATCAGACGTCATATTATTCACAAACAATAAACAGAAATTACGTATGAACAAAGTATCCAAGAGAGTAAAATTCGAGCAGATTATTGAGCACATACAAAATCGAGGTCTGCAGCAATTTGCAGAAGACATGAATGAAGCTGCTAAGGTAATTAGTAAACATGATAGTTCCAGGAGATGATCATGTACTATTACATTACAAGTGGATTGTTGTTTTTTTTATAATTCAAGTTGACTGTTCATTTTAAGGTGTAAGTGTGACACTAACATATCTGAGAGTGCTTTTAGCTGGAGCGCACAATTAATGCTGTGTGCGCGGTCGATCCCATTTAATGGTGCAAACCATGGCTGGAGGCCTGTAGGCGGATACAAAATGCTTCCCTGAGGGTGATGACTCAGTGCATTGATGTAATTTTCCATCATGTTGATTATCCAGAGCAAGTCTTTTAAGTCTTTTGCTTTGCTAATTGAAGTCTAAGGCCCCGTTTGGTTGCCGCTTTCCCCCTGAGATTCTTGCAGAAAGCGGCACTTTCTGCGCGCTACTGCGGAAGAAGCAGAGGATGTAGTGAAGTCGAGCAAGGTTTTTTTTCCCGTGCGATCTTCTTCTCGAGAATCTCGTTCTGAGGAGATTCAGTCGACTTCATCGAGAATCTCCTCAGAACGAGATTCTCGAGAAGAAGATCGCACGGGAAAAAAAACCTTGCTCTTCCCATGTGTTGCCCTCGCCCTTCAACTCCGCCGCTTCGCTTTGCACCAGACCGGTTCTCAATCGCTTGCCTTTTTCGCCATTTTGGCGGGGCGCTCCAGCTGGCCATGGATTTAGACACGGATTCCGATGTGTCTCACCTCCGGCCGCGTTTTCCGGTGCTGGCGGAACCAAGTCAGAAACCTCCCACCTTTTGCGATGTCGCCGTTGCCGACAGCAGGTTCAGCAATTTTTAGCTTTTTTTGCTGTTTACAATTTAGGGCACCACAGCCTCAAAAGAGGCTCAATGCTGGTTGTACTCTTGCAGTGTCTGCAACTGATAGAAGGTTGCATTCTATTCTCTGCTCTGGTTATCAATTTCATCCAGTCATCGCAAATGAGGGAAATCTTATAGCTTTTTGTGAATTTAAGGAGTAAAGGCAAGTGCTTTATTTGGAAATATTAATAGTTTGTATTGTTTTTATTTACCTTTTGCTTTGACATGCTGATGTATCATAGTTGTATGCTGTAATGCACACAAGTAACATTGTGTTTGACATACGTATTTTATGTAGAATGGAAGATTTGATTACAGTGATGACGACGGCTTCTATTGTTGACGTTAAGAGCATCATGGCCTTGTAGACATTTCAAGTTCCACTTTTGCAATAACTTGTAGATCTCTCCTTCTATATGCTTTGGGGGATTGGAGATCCTAGTACTTTGATTCACAAGCTCATCAATATTTTTAATCTTTTTTTATGTGTAATTAAGATTAGTTTTGTGCGTGTTGCCTCGCCACTCCAGTATGCCCACCAAGTGTTTGAATATGCTCCTCAACCAAGTTTATTACTGTACAACACAATTATCAGAGCTCATGCCTCCATTACCCATTAATTTCACAACTCTCAACCAAGTTTTTTAATGAAGCTGCAGCTTGAATTCTCTGTTCTATTTTTTTTCCTTTTGATTATACAATTGCAGATGTAAGTTCCATGTAATGGTTGTAGGCAAACCTTATTAATCAATATTGCTCAAGTAAAAGAGTTTTTTTAGTAGGGAAGGGATGCCTCTACAGCCCCATTTAGTTGAGATTATTAGTATGAAGGGTAATTTTATAACTTGAGAATCTAAAATCTGCTTTCACCTTATGTTGCCGAACATACTACTCCTTAGAAAGTTGATTTTTCCTATATCCAATCAAACACATTTCACTTCATAATTAAAATCCAAGAAGCAAAATACCTTAGATTCTACTTCTTCTACTCCAAGAAGCTGCAACCAAACGGAGGTTAAGGGTCTGTTTGGCAGCCCTTAAGAATCCAGCTTCTTTTTGGAAATCTCCTCAGGAAGAGATTTCCCAAAAGAATTCTAAATCACTTCTTCTAGTGGCAAATGAGATAATTTTCGAAAGAAGACAAGGGTATTTTTTTTAAAAAAATTATGTTTCAACTAATGATGAGGTTTTTTGTTATCAAATGCCTTTGTCTTCTTTCGGAAATTATGGTTTCTGCCACTATAACCTAAATTCATCAAATGAAGTAGATTTTGCCCAACCAAACACCAATTTTCTTAAACCTAGATTCATGTAAAGAATTTGGATTTTCTACTCCTAAAAGTGCTAACCAAACAGGGCCTAAGTCGTCCAAGTCCTTAGCTTTTTCCATTAGCTTTGGGCAGAAGAGGGACCCATATTAAGAGGGACCCATATTAATCGCCAGCCAAAGAGCATGGAATCTTGTCGTCCCTTTGTTTTTTTAATGTGGCTTAGGCAGTAAGCAATTCAATGTGGTTTGGAGGCTCACTGCATTGATGTAATTTTCCATCGCGTTGATTATCCACAGCAAGTCTTCCAAGTCTTTTGCTTTGCTCATTGAAGCCAAGTCGTCCAAGTCATTAGCTTTAGGCAGAAAGGGGACCCATATTAACTGCCAGCCAAAGAGCATGGAATCTTGTCGTCCCCCACCCTACCCTCAGCTCACTATAAAGTATAATCAAGACTTTCACGTACATGCTGATGCTGATGCTGATGCTGATGCTGATGGGTAAGAAACGGATTTCTCCCTTTGTTTTTTTATGTGGCTTAGGCAGTAAGCAATTCAATGTGATTGGTGGTGCCAATGCTTTGTTGTAACTTGGAACTGGGCATGGCTCCAAGGCGTCGAAGTCTTCTATAAGTCTTTTGCTTTGCTAATCGAAGTCAAGTCGTCCAAGCCAGTAGCTTTTTCCATTAGCTTTCGACAGACTAGAGACCCATATTAACTGGCTGCCAAAGAGCATGGAATCTTGTTGTCCCCAACCTTATCCTCAGCTCACCTTTTCCGTACATATAAACAGTTTCTTACGTACATGCTGATGCTCATGCAGATGGGTAAGAAAGGGATCTTTTTTTTATATGGCTTAGGCAGTAAGCAATTCAATGTGGTTGGGTGGAGCCATTGCTCTGTTGTAGCAATGAAAAAAAGGCGGATGCATGAGGAGTTCATTTTGGGTGCGTTTGGAAAGCTGAAAGATAAATATTTCAGCCCTGAAAGGTGAAAATTTTCACCTTTCAGGGTGAAAAGTGTTTGTTTGCTGAAAGGGTGAAATATTATACTTCTTTCACCTTGACGATTTTTCATTTTTCAGCAAACAAACACACCCATTGTTCACCACTCGTACTTTAGCCAGCTCACCCCTTTACACAGTCGATGGATATCCACCGTCCATGTATTTTCGGACGGACATGTCAAACGAATTCATTGCTAGCAGGGGTGACTCTCAGTGACTCTTACTCCCACTTTGACGGAGAGGTCCTACAGTCGAATTTTTGTCCCATATAATGGTGTGGAATCTTATAAAAAAAATAAAAAAGGTACATAGATCGCCTATTAGGGGTACGTTTGGAAAGCTAAAAAACTAATATTTCAGTCCTGAAAGGTGAAAATTGTTTGGAAGCTAAAAAAAGTGTTTGGAAGCTGAAATGGTGAAAAATGGTCGGTGACGGTAATAGGTGAAAATTTTTACTCTTTCACCTTTCAGGCCTAAAAAGTATTTGTTTGCTGAAATGCCAAAAATTGGCCCTCAAAGTTGAAATGTGACAATTTTTTACCTTTCACCCTGAAAGGCTGATTCTCACCCAAAGTGAGAATCAGGCTGACGAATCGATCGTCGCATCTCTTCAAAGAAAAAAAAATCAACTATTTCCCTGAGGTTCGTCCCCCCGGTGAGTACCCCCACCCTGATGGTGCCCCATTGAGCTGAGACTGAGAGAGTTTGTGCCCCTCGTCCCCGTCGCTGCTCGTTGAGTCCCCCTCCCCCCCGGTTGCCGTCGCCGCTGATTGAGGCCCCCACCTTGTCGCCGCCTCCCCGTTGAGCTGAAGGAACCCATGCCCACCCCTCCCAGGCAACTGCTTGGGTCGTCCAAAGCTGGTCACCCCGGTATTTGCCCCGACGCCTCCACCGTCGCACTGTTAAGCCGACGGACCCCCCCTGCGTCATATCTCTATTATTTTTAGTCCATTTTTCAACATTTTTTCATCATTATAAGAAAGAACACTAAAAATGAGGAAGAATGAAAAAAAATGGGACAAAACGGATCAGAAATGAGTAAGATACGCATCGTTGAAGTTTGTCCTATAAAAAAGTTATCACATAATCGATTACTCGATAGTCAGTACTATCGTGTAACCAGTTACTCAATAGCCAATACAATAGTGTAACCAGTTACTCGATAGCCAGTACTATCGTGTAACCAGTTACTCGATAAGCAGTACTATTATGTAACCAGTTACTCGATAGGTAATACTATCGTATAACCAGTTACTCGATAGGTAATACTATCGTATAACCAGTTACTCGATAGCCAGTTTTATAGTGTAACCAGTTACTTGATAGGCAGTACTATAGTGTAACAAGTTACTCGATAGCCAATACTATCGTGTAACCGGTTACTCGATAGCCAGTATTATTGTGTAAACTTCAACAGTTAATATCTCCCTCATTTTTAGTCTATTTTTTACAATTTTTTTTTTGTTATTCCTTATTTTTGATGCTCTTTCTAATCATCATGATATCCTAATGACCTTGATATTTTATTTAAAAAAATCTAACAAAATCCACCATAAATAGTACGTGGTGGCTCAACATCTTTATGAAATCATCATTATAAGATAGAACACTAAAAATGAGGAAGAATAAAAAAAAATGGGCCAAAACGGATTAGAAATAAGTATAAAACGCATTGTTGAAGTTTGTCCCATTAAAAATTTATCGTGTAATCGATTACACGATATCCGAAGCTAACGAATATTCCTATCAGCGTGATTTATTTTCAGTTCCTAAACATATTTTACCTTTCACAAATTATGCCTGAAAATTTTCACCCTGACGCCTTATTACTTTCAGCTTCCAAACAAGTCGTCACCAATTAGGAAAAAACACCCTTGATTATTTTCAAACTGATATAAAATTTCACCTTTTACCTATCAGCTTCCAAATGCACCCTAGGTGAAATGATGTGATGCATAGCTGTATATAATAAAACTCTGGGTATCAATAGTATAACTTACACTGATTTCAGAAAATTAAAAACATTTTCAAACACCAATTGACAAAAAAAAAAGTAAGATAAAACTGATGTGAAATCTCTGCAGGGGACAATTTGGAGGTCATCAAAAGTGTTAATAGAAGGTTAAAAATTAAGTCTTCTTTGTGTTTGGGTTTATTGACAATTGTTGTACACTAATCACGAGGAATTTTTGCCTTTGTTGGTCATCCATGTTTGCAGGGAAGCAAATGGTGTGGATCATTACCTAGCGAGCCACACCCAATATCTTTGCTTGCTCAGTGGCTTTGATGGGGGATTCACCCAAATTATTCGTGTTGGAGATTGATCAAGTTCATCATGTCTCTAATGCTAGACTAGTGTTATCTTTGAGAGATGTATAGAAAAATCAACTAAAATAAATCAGTCTATTAATTATATGGAATGGGGAGGAATATTAAGTATCAATGGTCTTCTCATTTTTTTTCTTTCACTAAGATTTAACTACGATCTTTCCATCAAAGAAGATTTAGCTATGACAACTTTACCTACCTACGGCAATGCATCTATACAGAATGCTTTGAAACGTTTTCTTTTACATAACTTATTTTGTAACAATTTCGTTGACAGAACTGTATTCATCGGGAGCCATTTATGGCATGTTCACCTATTATAAATTCAGGGTATTAAAAAAAACATGGGGAATTCTTCATATTGGATTTTTTTTTTATAAAACAAAACCATAATTTAGGCCATATTTCCCGAAAAAGGAAAATATATCATAAGTACTATTTTCCTTGTATACAACCGTACTTGTTTAAGAAAAATCTAGCATGTGTTGCATTGCTAGTGCGTTGTAGTGATGGTTGCCTACCCTACAACGCACAAGCACTACAACAAATCGTTGTCTGTTGTACAAGGATGAAGAGTTCACCAGCCTACACCCACTATACACAGACGATGGATATCCGCCATCTAAAAATACATGAATGGTACAATTCAAAAAAGAAAAAAAACCCACAAACGGTGGGCATCCACTGACTGAATAATAGTAGAAACATAAGAATTGTCGCCTTGTATTTCCTTGATAGCAGTGAGCTATTTATATGGTACACATTTCTCTGTACAGAATTCTTACATAAATTACACAGAAAAGAACCCTAGGGAAGACTAAATTTACAACCAATGCTACTAGTGAATAGTGTCATTAACAGTAATGAGGTAAGCTAGCCAAACCATCGTGTGGCGAACTACTCAATGTAATTGTACAACATACAGAGTAGCATCTACTGTACAAAAAAGCTTTCCACCCTGCTCAAAATTCTCAACTGGTCCTGTAGATTTTGTTCCATATTCATGATGACTGATGGGTTTTAATGTCATACACCTCTTCAACTTTTCAACAACAGAATTTTGATCTTTGGCTATTTCTCTTTTATAAATTTCCATTTTTTGCTTTCCTCCAGTACCTCTAAGGGCACCTGTAGGCACTATGCCAACCCCACAACCTCTAGGTATAAATTGGCAATAGGAATCAAGTAACCCTTCAGTCGCCATTTTCTCCTTCTTCCTCCTTCCCGCAAACCATTGATGGATCTGCTTATACCTCAAATTCAGACAAGCAGCATACTCCTCCATTGCCTTTTGTGAGGGATATTTGTCCTCTGTATTAAACATGAGTGGAGGATAAGCAACACAAACTTGAGAAGCACCAATCACATGCAATTATACACCACAAGACATCTAAAAACTAGAAATTTAGAGCAATGAATAAGCTTGTCAGTATAACAGGATTAAGATTACCCATATAAAAAATCTCAAGAGAAGTGAGTTGGAAGTCAATCTTCTTATGCATTCCATCACTACGCAATTTCTTAATTTTCCATAACCCTGCCAAATTTTGCTTTGAAACATAAAACTACCTTCAGATTGTATGCATTCGCTCAGCCGAACTCCACGCCTCCATTTCTCTTTTCCATTTCCTCTTCCATTTGACCAACAATCTATAATGGAAGTTGCAAATAGAAAAATTAGCCAAGAAAAAAATCACCATCCCATCCACCACCTTATCTCAAAGCAAGAAACAATAACTTTATCTGTCGCTGTTGCTCATGGAAACTATATGAATTGACATTCGTTTATAGCCACACCAAATTGTAGCTTTTCTTTCCTTGTTAACAGATGGGTAGCTATCAACTTTGTCTCTGAATATGGTTTCAATTTTCGAAAAGTAGAGTCACCCAAGTTATGCATGAATGATAGTAGATGATGAGAAGAGATCATACTGTAACTGCATGCTGATATGGATTAGGTACGACGACTTATGTCTAGTGTATATTGACCCCAAGGAAGTCCCTCTCTATCTCTCTCTCTCTTTTATGGTCCCTGGATTGCTTCTCTCTCCTCAAGCAAGAATCTTGAAGAAAGCAACAGTCTTTGCAAGTTTGCTAGAGAGAAAGTACATTATTTATTACCGTTTTGTTCTCTTTCCCATTGCAGTGTGTGACATTGCAGGCCATTAGAAGCAGAGCTGCAAATCTAAAACTGCTCTTTGCCATCTGCTGCTCCTCTTGTCGGCGGTCTTTGATGACCATGTAAATTTCTTCTTTCTTTTTCATTTTCTTCTTCTGGGACTTTGTTCGTTTTGCCTATCTTCTCTTAAAAACATGCTCTTGCTTTCATTTATCACTCTTCTTTGTTTCTCTCTCTAGTTCTTCATGATCAATCTCTAGTTTATAACTCATGTTTTTTACTTAATAAAAATAAGTTCAAGTTTATTACTTTAAGTTCTGGGATTTTTTCGTACGCATATATGGTTTACAATGATCAGCAAAAGATCAGCATCACTTTTTATTATGTAGGAGATGTCAAATTGCCTTCTTTCTAGTTTTTCTTGGTAATGTATCAGTCTTTTTGAGATGTTTACTTATATATGTGCACCGATTCCTGTAGGGATGAGTAAAATGAGGAAGTTACGGAAAATAGAGCTCTTCTTTAATGTGGTACTTTGAGTGAAGTTTGTGAATTTTTTTTCAAACAGAGTTTGCTTTCATTACCAATATATATTTGATTTGAGGATGCGGTTTTAATGCTTTATAGTCGTTCAAAGGAGCTGATGATTCCATAGAGCTATACTTGTTATACTTTTACTTGAATTCTTCTTGTTTCAATCGAACTAAAGTTGTATCTGTATTGTACTAGAATTCTTTTCTTTATTTTTCAATTGCCTGCTGTTCTTGATAGAAGGAAAAAGAAATTCTATCAAATTCCATTTGTTATGACTGTTAATAGTTGGTGGAGTAAATGTTTCTTTGTCTGAACTGAAAAAGCGATGATAAAACATCAGGCTTCTGGATTTTTTTGTTTTTCTGTATAGTAAGAGAGTATCGTTTTGGATGTGGTATGTATCTATATTGATTAACCTAGTAATGTGGAACAGCATTTGACTTACACATGCAATTTTTGCAGTTGTCGTACTTGATCTGAACTGCAGAATTTAGTAAAGTATTTGTAATCTTCAAAGACACTTTCAAGACATGAGCCCAAGGACGTTCTTGAGATAATTTATCATTCGGAAAAGAACATGAAGGTAAATCTTTGCTCCCATGGATCTATTCCCTTTTCTTGAATTGTAAATTTTAGTCAAGATAATCGTGGCTACCTTTTTTTTTAGGAGCAGTGTCTTACTTTAATGAAATAAAGGGGAACTCTTTTGTCACTGTTCCTACGGTTCTTTATGCCTTGGGAAAGAGTTTCTTGATTTGGATTAGTAAGCGGACATAGAAAAGATAAATAATCAACTCCTACCATCATCTCACAATTCGTTTGCAATACGCAAGAAAATTGTTAAAAGAGGAAGACATGGTCAAGAGAACTATTCGTGTATGGGGTTTCCCATTAGATTGTACTGCAGAGAGGGTTAAGGAATTCTTGGAAAATCATACTGAAGAGGGAACTGTTGTGGCACTTAAACTGAGGCCGCCTAAGGTAGTGCGCTCTGGATCCAAATTAAATGCAATTGTCCAATTCACTAGCATTAAATATGCCGAGAGAATAGCTTCTGAAGCTGAAAGGAAATGTCTGCGGTTTGGCGTGGATTCTCTTATGGTTCAGGATGCGCAGCGGGATATTGTACCAAAGCCAAAGATTTCCATGTGTAATTTGGAAAATGTAACTCTTCATTTGGGTTGCCAAGTCTCACAAAATGAGTTCCTTGCTTTGTGGTATGCCATGGATGCAAAGGTGAATTTTGGGTTTGGTTTACAAAAAATGGAATTCTTTCTATCATCCAGAGGATTACAGTACAAACTTGACCTCTTTTATGGGGGCATCTGGCAAATTGAGCTTCGACATCCAGCTGGCCACATTGCTAAATTTCTTCTGATTCAGGTTAGTCATCTATTGTACTTGTGTTTAGAGCATTCTTTAGTATTTGTATGTGTTTAATTGAGAAATAGACTCTAGCATTTACTTGTCTCTACACTTAGGATTTATATGTTTCTTTTTCAGGAAGAAACATGCTGTTCTTTCTCATAGAAGCATCATAGGCTTTATGTAGTAGATATGTCACTGGACTTTGATTTTCCATTAGATGAATCTTCTCCTCCTAAAAGTGAAGCATGAACTAAATGAACTAAATCCTGCTGTTTCATTTTATATACAGCAGGTTGAACAATTATCAATCTTTGCTGCGCGCCTCATTTTATATACAGCAGGTTTAACTATTATTAAACA
This sequence comes from Houttuynia cordata, assembly GCA_039654745.1. Lineage (NCBI taxonomy): Eukaryota > Viridiplantae > Streptophyta > Magnoliopsida > Piperales > Saururaceae > Houttuynia > Houttuynia cordata. Next base: position 4,187,800 of record CM077504.1, read on the forward strand.
TTTAGTTTTTATTTATACATACCAATATCTTTTCTTTGTCTTCCTTATACCAACTAGGATCTATTGGTGCATTATGAAGATCAACATCAGATTAAATTTCATTTCCAGTTCCTAAAATCTTACCTGGCCCAAGATTGCAGTTGATCGTCAATATATGCTTCTTCCTGTTGTTTTCCCTTGCCATTTGGATCCGTTTTTTATTTTCGATTTGACTCTGTCATGTTATTTGATGATATGTTATCTGTTCGTCAAGGTTTCAATTGATTTCACAAGATAGATATTTTGTTGAATAAATAATACTTTTAATTAACTCAAAAAGTAGTTTTTTGAGTGAATGAAGTTTGGGACATGTAAGAGATATCTTTTTTTGTAAAACTTATTGCATCTATCAGTATCTTGAATATGTGTGTACAACTTGGCCCCCAAAACCACAGCTATGAAGTTGCTTGCAGGTTTTGAATTGTTTCTTCTCTTGCCTTGCATATTAGACATGAAACCATGGAATTCTATATCGGCAATATATCGATATCGGGCCCCACCCGATAAAAAGAGGCAGGTATATATCGGTTTTCGCTTTTTTTCAAATATCGCCGATATATCGGCGATATATCGCTATTTTAAATTAAAAAAATATTTTCGAAAAAAATTTTGGGAAATTTTTTTTTTTTTTTAAAAAGTAACTTTCCCATTTGTTTCCCATCCTAATATGCATATTTTAAAATCTATGTTTTGTCTAAATTAGTATAACTCATTTTAGAAGTTAGATTGTGAAAATATATGGTAAAAACTAATTTTTGACTACCGATATTTTTTTACAAATATCTTCGATATTTTGTCTCTTAAGCTGACTGATACGATACCGATATCCGATACGGAATTCCTTGCATGAAACGGATTCTTCCCTGCTACATGATTGCCTTTTTTCTTTCCCACAGCTGCTTCATTTTAGTTATGAAATGTTGCGCTAACGGATTGGTTTTTTCTGTAACTTTTAGGTTTCAGCTGCTCCTCGTATATACAAGAAGAATCTACACAGTTCAGAAAATATGTATGAAAGTACCAGATTGAATTACTTTAAGGATCTTCTTGATGATCAATGGATTCGAGCGACAGATTTTACTCCAGCTTCTTCAATTGGGCAATCATCTGCTATATGTTTGGAGGTTCCCTACAATTGTCAACTCCCTGATATTGGCAGAAATTTTTTCTATTACAAAGAAAATCCGGGGAATTTTATTCTGAAGCATGGAGTTTCCTATTCACTTAGATTGGATCTAGTCCCAATAGTTGAGCCATTTCATGTTCGGTTGCCATACAAAATTCTTTTCAAGATAAATTCTTTGGTTCAGGAAGGAATTCTTATTGGACCTACACTTGATTCTGAATTTTATAGCTTAGTTGATCCCAGCAAAATACCACTCCGGCTAATAGAATGTGCCCTGGAAACTCTCTCTTCCTTTAAGTCTTCATGCTTTCAGCCTGCCAAGTATCTTCATGACAAATACAGATTATATCAGAAGGAGAGGCGTAAGTACAATTCTGCAAGAATATTGCTGGAACCCGGCTTGGTATACGTTCATAGAGTTCAAGTGACGCCCTCAAAAGTATACTTTTGTGGTCCTGAAGTTAATATTTCTAACAGAGTTGTACGAAATTACTCTGAAGATATTGACAATTTCCTTCGCATTTCTTTCATCGATGAAGAATATGAAAAAATTCGATCTATGGACTTAGTACCTCGAACCGCTTTGGCCCATGCAGAAAGGCACACAGATGTTTATCAAAGGATACTCTCTACTTTGAGAAATGGAATTATCATTGGGGACAAGAAATTTGAATTCCTAGCATTCTCTTCTAGCCAGCTTAGAGAAAATTCTGCTTGGATGTTTGCCTCAAGAAAAGGACTTACTGCTGCTGATATTAGAACGTGGATGGGTGATTTTAGGGAGATAAAAAATGTGGCAAAATATGCAGCACGACTTGGTCAATCTTTCAGTTCTTCCAAAGAAACATTAAGTATTGCTTTTCATGAAACAGAAATTATCCCTGATGTGGAGATAACAGTGTGTGGTAAAAAGTACACGTTTTCTGATGGCATTGGAAAAATTTCTGCTGATTTTGCCAGAGCAGTTGCAAAAAGATGTGACTTCAAAGGCACAACACCTTCTGCCTTTCAAATAAGATATCAGGGTTACAAAGGGGTTGTGGCTGTAGATCCATGGTCTAGCTATAAGCTGTCTTTAAGACCAAGTATGTGTAAGTACATCTCAGATAATACAAAATTAGACGTCCTGTCATGGACCAAGTACCAACCGTGTTTCCTCAATCGTCAGTTAATTACTCTTCTTTCGACCCTTGGAATTCAGGACTATATTTTTGAGAAAAAACAAAAGGAAGCAGTGGATCAGTTGGACTCTATTTTGAAAGATCCAATTGCGGCTCAGCAGGTACTTAATTTCATGTCTCCGGGAGAAAATACCAAAGTGCTTAAAGAAATGTTAATGTGCGGTTACAAACCTGATGCTGAACCATATTTGTCAATGATGCTACAAACATTTCGCGCATCAAAGCTGTTGGAACTGAGGACTAAATCGCGAATCTTTGTGTCTAAAGGGAGGTCTATGATGGGTTGCCTTGATGAAACTCAAACCTTACACTATGGGCAGGTGTTTGTGAAGGCATCTTATGCTGATCAAAATCAGTTTTATAGTGGTAGGACCAGTTCAAACCAGGATTCTTTTGTTGTCGTTGGGAAAGTTGTTGTGGCTAAGAATCCGTGCCTCCATCCTGGGGATATCCGAGTTTTGGTGGCTGTAGATGTCCCAGCATTGCACCATATGGTTGATTGTGTCGTTTTTCCACAGAAAGGCAAGAGGTCAGACATTTTTTGTTCAGTTTGCTATCTTCTTTTTAACTAATTTCTGAATCACGATCATTTGTCTTCATACTTGCATTTTTGACATGCAGCTGTATTCTATTTATCATTTTGGAGTAATAATATCCTTTTTTCTTTGGTGCTTTTGTAACCTTTACTGAAAACTTGTGCGTCTTTGTTTAGCTTGAGTTGTCATGCAACTTTAACTATTCGGAAAGCGTATGTATTACATTGGTAAATTAGTAGTCAACCTGTTCAAATAATGTGTGAGGCATCATGCATCATTGTACATGATATATAGTGAGAGTAAAAAGTATAGAATGGTTGCAACTGCAAAACAGTTAAAACGAAAAGCCCAAATCCTGATTTCTTGAACTCAGTTGGGAAGCTCCTTGTTGTTGGCTTAGGCCTTCACTTGACATACATCATATCCTTAGTATCTCAGACCATACATTTTGTCTTTCATCTCTGAGATGCTCCTTTTGTATGACTATGCACTGAAATGCTCAAAATGACTTATTGATTTTCGGTTGTTTTAGACCTGTTGGCCTTTTAAGTACTTTCTGTAATTTGACAATATAAAACCTACAATCAAATGGTTAGCGTGATTTTCTAAACTTGGGATATCACCATGGATACCTGGTGACATTGGCACCTTAAACTTACATTTTCACCTGTGTATTCTGCTGGTTTCTTATCCCCGATTTGATCCTGTTTTTTTCCTTGTAATTGTCTTCATTTTGAGTTTGTATCCTTTATTTATAGCATGTATGCACTGGCGACTTGTTGATTCGCTTTTTTCAGGCAACTGCTTGTCGCAGTTTGATTGATCTATATGCACTTCCCTAAGAGGTGGAAATAATGTTTGTATGAAGCCTTCTGCTCTACGGTTCTTTTATTTACAGATTACGTCTTTTAGTTGTGTTATTTGATGTTTCATGCTTTCTTTTTGTGGCATAGTGCCCTCCATCTGGACGCCCCCCGTTATGACATCATATAATTTTCTTTTAGGCCACATCCAAATGAATGTTCTGGGAGTGATTTAGATGGAGACATATATTTTCTTTGTTGGGACTCTGAACTTATACCTCCTCGTCAAGTCGCACCAATGGAATATGATGCAGCTCCAGCTGAGGTTCTTGATCACAATGTTACAATTGGGGTACATTTATGCTTTCCTGAACTCACTGATGAAGTTTAGTTTTCTCTTCGTTTTGTGTGTTTTTATTAATCAACCAATAAGTGTCTCAAATTTTGTCCAGTTGGCTGTTTTACCTGTCATGGTTTTTACGACTCTGCTACTTTTCGTTTTATTGACTCCCTTTTGCCTCTGTAATCGTGACATGATGAAAATGTAAATGACAATATCATATTCATTTTTTTGACAAAAAAAACAGAATACTTCATATACAGATCCTGTCTTTACCTTGTCACCATGAAAGGTCAATGCCCTTTACAATCTTCTAGTTTCAAGCTGATAATATATCTAATATAACTTTCCGAAATTTGTGTTCATTTTTGCCTTTATATAACGAGCATTTTGAAAATAAAATAGCTTCACTTTGTGTCTGATTTTTTTAAGATAGCAATTGGAGTTGCATTGGAAATATGATCTTATAGGTTTATATAATTACTAAGGCTCTGACATAATGGTATTAGTATTGCTTTGGTCATATGACATTAGCCAAATAAACGTGGAGCTTGTTAGGTTGTATGGGGCTGGTTAGACATAAAGGCAGCTTATCTCACCAGGGATAATGGAAGTCAGCGTATAGAAATTAAATTTAGAATCTACAATAGTTGTGTTGATACTAGTTGAAATTTTCAAAAATTCATCAAGAAACTCTTTCAAACTAATGATAGAAAACCACAAAAACAAAAGTTAATCTTTTGAGCCAGTCACTCGACTTTTGCAACTCACGTCCCTGATTTATGATGCAGGAAGTTGAAGAGTATTTTACTAACTACATGGTGAACGACAGCTTGGGAGTCATTGCGAATGCTCACACGGCCTTTGCAGACAAGGAGCTGGAGATGGCTGAGAGTGATGCCTGTGTAGAGTTGGCAAAACTTTTCTCTATTGCTGTTGACTTCCCCAAGACTGGGATCCCTGCTGAAATACCACCCCATCTACAGGTTAAAGAATATCCAGATTTTATGGAAAAACCTTACAAACCCACCTATGAATCCCCTCGAGTGATAGGAAAGCTCTTTAGAGCAGTGAAAGACATATCTAGTGACACCGGCTATATGACGTCCTTCACTTTGGAAATGGCCAAAAGGTCCTATGATCCGGACATGGAAGTTGATGGCTTTGAAAATTATGTTGAAGATGCTTATCACTATAAGAGTGATTATGATTTCAAGCTGGGTGATTTGATGGATCATTATGGTATAGGAACCGAGGCCGAGATACTCGGTGGTAGTATAATGCGCTTGGCCAAATCTTTTACAAAAAAGAGGGATGCAGAGGCAATTGGACTTGCAGTCAGGTCACTTAAAAAGGAAGCTAGGGGCTGGTTTGATGAAAAGGGATCTGAGGTAGACCAAGATATTACTGATGATGTACATGCAAAAGCATCAGCATGGTATCATGTTACATATCATCCATCTTACTGGGGACAGTATAACGAGGGAATGAACCGACCTCACTTCCTTAGTTTTGCTTGGGTTGTTTATGACAAATTGATACCAATAAAGCAGAGAAAGATGGGGAAGAGGCGACTGAATAGAAATTATGATCTCTACTCTTCCTTCGAGTTAAACCTGAGGCTTAGATAAATGCCTACCATTTCAATTTTGCAATGGAAAAAGGTTGAGTTGATACTTTCCTGCATGTAAATATGTGTTTCATTTCCATCTTTTCAGGTTTAGAGAACTTCATAGCCTACTAAATTGCAGTTGCCATTGTGAATTCCATAGTTCTCTTGGTCATCATATGTAATCTGTTTAAATGAAGTGAGTAATATGTATTAATATTTATCTCTAACGTGCATATATGTTCTTGTTGTTTGTAGTGTCTAACGCTACAGTGAAGGTTGAAGCGCAGATTGTGCTTTTGCATGAGTATCTAGAAGGGTGGGTTGTTTTACTTGGTTGTTTTATGAGGCTGCACTAAACAGTCTCATCCTTAGGAAAGTCAATTTTTTGCATTCATCTCCAATTTTGTTGTTGCCTTTGATCTTCACTGGAGCATCCAATGCCTATATATCAGTTACAACCCTAATCCTTCCCTAAGCTTTTAGCATAGAGGTTGAGCTCACTGGCAAGTGGCAACTGTTATTTTTCCAGCCCCTAGTTTTTCCCTAGACTCTTCCCCGCTGCCCTTCTTCTGTTGCTTCCCCCACCTTCACTCTGAATTTCTCACCTTTCAATTCAACCTTCACACTTATTTCTGCTTACCATTATCATCCATTCCACTTGTAATAATGTTGGCATGTGACTGTGAGACAAACTTTTAAATTACTGGATTCTCTTTAGAAGATATGGATGGTTTTACGATGGTATAATTGAAGATGAGGTTATATTTCAGTTGCGTTCCAAAACTCTTGGCTTTCTTATATATTCATCATGTCAATGATTTCCGTGCTGTGACGAAGCCGGAAATTTTGGGGCATGACAAGTATAACACAATAAGCAACCATAAGCCTATAAGAGCAATAAATCTCATTCCCCTTATCTATATGCTTGTCATTCTCTCTACAAAAGCTCTTTTTTTAATAAGTTACGAAAGCTTCACTTAACTACATTACAAGACACTTAAGTTAAAACATCTTTTTTAGATTGAGTTTGAAATTTGAATTGTTGGCTAGATGGATTATGTAAGGTTCACATACCTACACATCATATGCATTCTTCTGTTCTGTCATCTTATCAGCATCTACTCGTGTTATACTCTGTCCCATATTAAGTGTCCTATTTGGTTTCTCTAAATGCACTACTCATTTTGAAGACCAATTAGGATGCTTAACATGGGACGTAGTTATTTTATCAATTACACAAAGAACATAGAACTGGCAAATGAATTGACCAGTAAAACCAACAAAGGAAACACACACACTGCACAGATCAAGTAGCAAGAACAGTGACCTCGATCACACAGTGCTCAACAGCAAGCCGAGCAAAAGACTATCCGAACCCGTGGTCGCAGAATCCCAGCTCACAGTGCCTAGGCTCAGCTAGGCTCGTTCATGTCCTTACTTGCTTATGGACTATAATGTTTATTTTTTGGGGAAATTATATAATAAATAAAAAAATCCATTTTGATGCACTGTACCAAATATTTCCCGAATAGGGACTCTGACAAGCCACGCAGGCGACAGCATGGCCACTGGCGCCTGAGTGGTTTTTTTTTTTAAACCGACCCGAAAGGCGTCGGTTCTCTATAACTAGATCAACGATCCCCGTGGATCGCCTCTCGTCGTCTCGCCCAGGCCAGTCAGTCGCCTCGCTCTGCCTCCCCGCGCTCGCCCCGGCCACTGCCTCGCGTCGGCTCTTTGGCGACGTCCTCGCCACCGTCTCGGCCAGCTCTGCCTCCCTGTCCTCGCCACCGCCTCGCCATCCTCGCCACATCCAAGACACAGCCTCACCTCGCCTCGGCCAGCAGCTTCTCCGGCCACCTCCTCGCCCCGTCGCTCGCGTCTCTACCGGTAATATACATTTAATATCCGTTAGAAATACGTATTGATGTAGCTTTTGCATTGTGTGAAAGTAATTATGTCATATTTGTGTAGTATTTGATAGTGTTTCTTAAAAGTTTTGTGAGAAGAGATGGCGGGAGAAATGATTCCGTTTGTGTTAATGTATGGAGGCAAAATTGATAGAGGTGAAAATTGGGAGCTAAAATTGACTGAGGTGTTATTCAGTAGCTAAAATTGGGCCTCCATACATTAACACAAACGGAATCATTTCTCCCTTCGTATTCAAATCTATCAATTTTGCCCATGGTTTTCAAAACCGGACCGGACCGGCCGGTCCGACCGCGGAGAACCGGAACCGGCCGGAAAACCGGTCCGGTTTGTCCGGTTCAAGCCGGTTTACCAAACCGGCCGGTTGAACCGGCCGGTTTGCCCGAACCGGTGAACCGGAACCGGCCGGTTCGGATTATAATAATAATTTTTTTTGAAAATTTTTTTACAAGAAGGGGGATTCGAACCTCAGACCCCCCCTGCACCCATATAACCTTAACCACCTGAGCTACATTTGTTTTGATGTTAGTGTTATACAAATACATATATTTATCACTTATTTTACTTAAACTACCCAAACCGGTTTGACCACGGTTTGACCGCGGTCAAACCGCGGTCCAACCGGACCGGCCATCAATCCGGTTCGATGGCCGGTCCGGTTTTGAAAACCTTGATTTTGCCTCCATAACACCTCAGTCTCCTTACGTTCCTCTCGGACACGCAAGTATTCCTCGGATTGAAACTCACAAGAATTCACTCTAGCCTCTCTCGAGCACATAGAATAAACCTCAATAATTAACAGTGATTGTATAATAAGATCCATAAAGGGATATACCAATAGGAGTTTTAAAAGATATACGGTATGCCCAAAGTGCATTTGTTAACTGCAGAGACCAATCCTTTCGATTTGGGTTAACCCTTTTCTCTAAAATGTGTTTAATCTCTCTATTGGCAAGTTCAGCTTGCCCACTTATTTGCGGGTGATAAGGGGTAGCCATCTTATGAGTAATTCTATATTTCTTCATTAATGCCTCAAAAGGTTTATTGTAGAAGTGAGAACCAGCATCACTTATGATTGCACGGGGTATACCAAACTGTGATAGAACATTCTCTTTCAAAAAGCGTATAACAGTTTTATAATCATTATTTCTATAAGGAATGGCCTCTACCCACTTAAAAACATAGTCAACAACCACTAAGATGCACAGATAGCGGAAAGACGGTGGAAATGGGCCCATGAAATCAATACCCCAACAATCAAATACTTCAATCACTAAAATGGGGTTTAAAGGCATCATATTCTAATGGGTTATTCCACCAAGCTGGTGACAACGCCCACAAGTGCGACAAAAATTATGAGTATCATTATATAGGGTAGGCCAATAAAATCCACATTGTAAAATTTTAGCATCCATTTTTCTAGCAGAAAAATGGCCGCCACAAGCTTCTGAATGGCAGAAGGAAATGACACTATGAGTTTCATTACTAGGCACACATCTCCTAATAATCTGATCAGGACAATATTTGAAAAGATATGGATCATCCCAAAAGAAGCTTCTTACCTCCACCATGAACTTCTTCTTGTCCTGTGTTGTCCAATGGGAAGGAGTTTGACCTGTGACAAGAAAATTAACAATATCAGCAAACCATGGTAAATCAGAAAGAACAAAAAGTTGCTCATCTGGGAAGGTGTCTTTAATTGGCACTGCCTCATTGGAATGATCCACAGTCAACCTAGATAAATGATTGGCCACCATATTTTCTACTCCTTTCTTATCTTTAATTGTAATATCAAATTCTTGCAGTTAGGGCTGCATCATGGGTCGGGTAGGGTCGGGTTTTGCTAAACCCGACCCTACCCGAGATAGGACCCGGGAATTCTAAACCCGACCCGGACCCGAGATAGGACCCGAAAATCCTAAACCCGACCCTACCCGAGAAAAAACCCGTAATACCCGACCCTACCCGAGAACCCGAGATAAAACCCGAGATTTTAATAAAATAATTAATATAATTATAAAAATCTTAATAAAATAATTTATATCATTATAATAATAATAAAAAATTATATATATTAAAAAATAAGTAATTTAAATGGTATATCTCGGGTCGGGTCGGGTCGGGTTCGGTTCTTGGGTATTTTAAAGCAAAACCCGACCCGACCCGAGATAGAACCCGGGTTTTAAAACTTTGGAACCGACCCTACCCGAGATAGGACCCGACCCGACCCAACCCGGGTCAATCTCGGGTCGGTTCCATCCGGGTTGGGTCGGGTCCGGGTTTTTGGTGCAGCCCTACTTGCAGTAGGACTATCCAGCGAATCAACCTAGGTTTTGCATCTTTCTTTGATAGAAGATATTTCAAAGCAGCATGATCAGTAAAGACAACAATAGGATATCCAGTTAACTAAGCCCTAAATTTATCCAAAGCAAATACTATAGCAAGTAATTCCTTTTCTGTTGTTGAATAATTCATCTGAGCATTATCTAAGGTCTTACTTGCATAGTAAATAACATAAGGCTTCTTATCCTTCCTTTGCCCCAAAACAGCCCCCACGGCAAAGTCACTAGCATCACACATTATCTCAAACGGTAAAGTCCAATCTGGGGGCTGCACAATAGGGGCTGAAGTAAGCATTCCCTTCAATTTAGCAAAAACTTTTTCACAATCAGCATTCTAATAAAAAACAGTATCTTTAGATAAGAGATTACACAATGGTTTAGAAATAGAACTAAAATCCTTGATGAATCTCCTGTAAAAACCTGCATGACCCCAAATTGATTTAACATCTTTAACAGTCTTGGGTGTAGCCAAATGAGTAATTAAATCAATTTTTGACTGGTCAACTTCAATTCCCTTAGAGGAAACAATATGACCCAGAACAATTCCTTTAGAAACCATGAAATGACATTTTTCCCAATTAAGCACAAGGTTCTTCTCTTCATACCTGCTCAACACTTTCTGCAAATTAGACAAACAATCATCAAATGAATCACCAAATTTCAGCAGCTTTCCATCTTCAAAACGCCTCTTCCAAATCTTCTGAATCGAGCTTTTGAGCAACCCAATTTTGTTCCCTTTTGGTCGAACAACCGAGCGCAAAGGTCGAGCTGTTTTTTCCCTTTTGTGTAGGAATCTCGTCCATTTGATATCATCCAGACGGTTCTTTTGTTTTCTTCACTTAAGACCAACACCTGTCTTCTCCTCAGATGACAATCAATGATCTGGATCATCTCTACACTTGGTCCTTTCTTTTCAAATTGTTCAAGCTTTAAAAACCCGCTACAAGTCTCCTAGCCATCGGATCTTCTAAAACTTGATCTTTTTGCACATAAACCCGATTGACGCGCTTTAATCCCATGATCCGCAACTCTAACTTCTAAAAACATACAATAATAAAATCAAACCAAAATTAAACTCATAACAAAAGTATAATTCCTTAAATTCATTAATGCATCTAAATTAGTTAATTAGAATAATTTAATTATTAATCCCCTAATTACTACCCTAATCACAAATAACCCATTTTATTCATATTTTATCATTAAAACTACACTAGAAAATAGGTAAATAAGGCATATAAATGTGCATATTTTATGCTTATGAGACGATCCTACGAGAGCTTGCTAGCGGCATGTCAGATGCTACACAATATCTCTGGACATGTACTTGCGAGTTTTCCATTGCTTCAGCCAATTATGACCGAGATTCCAGGACTGGAGGTTGTTCCACGACCTTTATCAGCTTCGTTCGATGTTACATCATCAGCTGACACGATGGGTTTTACCCCATCACCAGTTGTTCCAGATGCCCCGCTGGAGTAAGTTGAGAGGCCTCTTTCTTCGAAAGTATATACTCGGCGATAGCGTGCACTTCGTGCTCTACGTCAGGCACCTTCGTCTTCAGATGCTACACCTGACGTTGAGCCTGAGGATATTCTAGCTCGAGCACGAGGACGGGGTAGGAATAGGTTGAGGAGAGTTGATTGAACACTTGTAATTTTATGAGTAAATTTGTAATATTGCATATTCTTTTGTAATAGTTTAATGTTGTGTGTAGTGTTTCTAATAGTCTAATTTGTTTATGTAAGTTTAATCTTGTGATATATGTAATGTATATATATATTGTCTTATCAGGTTTTAAAAAAAGTTTGGATTTCGTAGTATGGGGAAGAGATTATAGAGAAATGATTTGAAAGGATTTCAACCACCGCTTTTTAGAAAAAAAAACGTTAAGTATTTACATTCATTTAAATTAATTTCGATGGAAGGCAATGGAATAAGAATTATGTTTAAATACAAAATTTCATGATGGCTGGAAGATAAATTTGTCAGAATTTACTGAACCTCCTCTCCTCCTATTAAGAAATTTTGTGAAATGTGCATTGAATTGTCTAAATGGCAGAATCTGCACCGAATTGGCGGAATCAGACCCCAATTCTGTATCCAGATGTGCGCATAATTGTAACTTGGAAAAGATAAAAAATGCACATGGAGACGTATTTTTGAGTCCCATTCGTATGTGCTCCGGCTCATGCGCATTGGCGTGCATCATAACATCGGCCATCTAATTTCAATCTGACAATACAGGAGCAACGGGCTGGTGTGTATCGCCAGCTTGTTCCATAATCGTTTTTAATGCACCTTGAGGTTATCTGCTAGGATATCTTCCATCGTATAGGAGCCTTCGATCAACAGGATCAATGATGCACACACTTTCAGTTTTGCATTCCAGTAGAAGCACCATTTTACAAGAGCGCACAATTGAAGCATGTGTGCTGTCGATCTCGATCATGATGATCGACCACTCCTATTTAGGGAGGAGTAATTGTACACCTCTCTCTCTCTTCCAAAATGCTAGGATGGGAGAAACTTTGATGTAGATCAGTAGATGTATGGAATCATGGATTGATAAATTCCATCCAAAATTTCCAATTTCCATTCCATTTTCCCTCCAATTCAACCATTGCGATTTCTGTCCTCGTACCAATGGTCAAAAGCCCGAACAGTGAAAATTCTATAGAAGACACGAAAAATTATTAGGTACGCGGTGTGTAGGAGGAACAGTGTGCTCATCAGCAATGGAAAAATTATTATTAGCTCCGATACCATGTTAGATAATCGATTTTCCCAAAAACTCGAGCTGTTAGGAAACGGAAATCTTTATTCATTTATTACATATTCTAATATCCCCCCTCACGTGCAAGTATCCACAAAGCGCGGCACGTGGAACATAATTGGGATATAAACGCTTTCAGCGAGACTAGCTCCGATACCATGTTAGATAACCGGTTTTTCCAAAAGCTCGAGCTGTTAGGAAAGGGAAATCTTTATTTATTTATTTATTATATATTCTAACATCATGAACCAAAGTCAATCAATTGTTGATCAATCTCAATCAGATTTCCGGTGGAAGGAGACAATTAGAGCCTCCAAACTCCAAATACGGCATGACGACGAGAAGAAAAAGTACAAACCAATCCGCAGACAAGGAAGAGAATAATGCCTCCGAAATGGCCGCTGCTTTTGTCTAGCTTTGTCCGTCGGAGAAGCTTCGACTGGATCGACCCACATTCCATTTCCATCTCCTGTCTTTACCTGACCACCCTTTTCCTCCTCCATCTTTTCCTCCATGGATTCACCTTCTGCTTGTTCCTATGCCAACCAGGATGCCCAGGTAAGAAAACATGTAATTTCTATTTTTTAGCTCATTTTTAGCAATTTGGTTTTATTGGTTTAGAGAATATTTTGGGGCTAATGAGCTCTTATTGAATGGAATTTTTTAATTTCCTGTTGTTATTGTATGAGTGTGTTGTTCTTCTGGGCGTACTTCTCAATAGAACTCATTATCTAACCATCACCAATCTTTTATACATACAATGTGTTCATTGTCTTCTAATCTGTTTTCGGTAACACACTTTCTTGTAATCTATATACATTTTTACTCCACATAGTTGGTTTTTTTTGTGGCTTTAAAATTTGACCCCTTAATTCTACAGTAGTAAGAGATTAGTGTTACTATGTTTTGTTGAATTTATAAGAAAGTTGGAGGCTGCCATTCATGTAGAGTTTGGTGTGGGGTACCAAATTGTTTACATAGGTCTTCGAGAAGGGAATTTTAGTACATCAATTGTGCCTAACCTAGAACTTGTGCTCCATTAAGTGTTTTAAGAAAACTAAGTTGTTGGTTTTTAGCTGAAAACCAACTAACTTTTAGATTAGATTCTCATTTCTTTCTCTTGGTTCACTTAATTATGCTGATGTAGACCGTAGTAGTCTACATACGAATCTATAGAGGAATACATCTATAACTAAGAAAGTAAAATACATAAAATAAACTAGTTCTTCATTGATTTATTTGGTTATGGAGTAGGAAAGACCCCTTTGTATATTTATAGGCTCTTAAACCATAATCCTAATTGACATAAGATAGACTATAACTATAATCCTAATTGACATAGGAGTATGAATCCTAATTGACCTATTCCTAGGAATATAATCATAATCCTAATTTGAATAGGATCATAACATATGCTTGCATTCAAAGGTTGACAGGGTAGCCAATATGTTTTAAGGACTTTAATGCATGTAAAGGAATAATAGTGTTAGCTCTTAATGTGTAACTCCATGCCTCTGGATAAAGCATATTGTGATAACGCTGATGACTCTTAATGTGTAGTGTTAGCATGGACCCTGATGAAATTAGCAATTTTTTGAGCATAAGCGAAAGTTTGCATTAATATGTCACTATGTAGACTTCCGGATTGTTAACCAATAATCTTGATTTTGGGCTCAACCACATGTTTGATTTCTGATGTAAATGTTGGCATTCCCCAATTACACTCTAGCATGTACTTTTTACCTGGCAGAAGTCATTGCTACCATGGAATGTTGTCTCGCCGATATACCGATATCGGGCTCTGCCCGATACAACGAGACCTGGTAGTATCGGTTTTAACTGTTTTTTAAAATATCGCCGATATATCGGTATTTTTTAAAAAAATGAATTTTTTTTTAAATTTTTTTTAACTTTTCCATTTGTTTCCCATCCTATGCCAAGTGGAAGGATACAGGTTTAAAACGCAAACATATATTTTGAATTATATACATATTTTTATGCATATTTTAAAACTTATGCTTGTCTAAATTAAACTCCTATGAATCTTACACCACACTTTCTAGCTAGAGCTAGGGCATTCCCTGGAAGCGACGCGTTGTGCCAAAACTCGGGTGCAATGATAAGTAAGTAAGGGTTGGCTAGGGCGTTCCCTGGAAGCGACGCATTGCAACAACGCCCGGTTGCAATGAAAAGTGAGCAAGGGTTCTCGCATTGGTTTGGACAAGTGCAAATAAAGAAGTTAGTCCATGAGCATAGGATTAGAGTGACATCGTGGAATATTGGGACCTTGAAGGGTAAGGGTATGGAGTTCGTAGAAACACTTAAGAGAAGGATGTTTAACATAGCTTGCTTGCTGGAGACTAGATTTGTAGGAGAGAAGGCTAGGGAACTGGGGGAAGGCTTTAAACTAGTTTATGTAGGTAAAGTTTCAAATAGGAATGGGGTGGGTATAGTGGTGGATAAGGACTTGAGGCAAAGTTTTGTAGGTGTCAAGAGATTTAGTGATAGAATTATATTAGCAAAGCTAGTGTTAAAGGATTTTATAGTTAATGTTGTTAGTGCATATGCACCTCAAGTAGGATTAGTAGAGAACCTTAAGAAGCAATTTTGGGAGGAATTGGGCTTAGTAATGTAAGGGATACCTAATGGGGAAAAAGTTATTATAAGAGGTGACTTAAATGGGCATGTAGGGGAGAAGAATATAGAATTTGAGAGGGTGCATGGGGGGTACGATTTTGGGGAGCGGAATGAAATGAGAGAAGCTATTCTTGAATTTGCAATAGCAAACGATCTAAGCATAGTAAATACCTATTTCAAGAAGAGGGAATAGCTTACTGTAACTTTCAAGAGTGGACCTCACAAGAGCTAAATAGATTTTTTCTTAGTTAGAAGAGAGGACAGAACTACATGTAAGGATTGTAAGGTTATACCTGGAGAACCTATAGCACTTCTGCATAGATTAATTATTTTAGATGTTCACATAAAGGGGTGGAAGAAGTGAAGTTCGGATAAAGTGGAGCCTAGGATCAAGTGGTGGAACTTGAAATGTGAGATGCTTAACACTTTTGTGGAGAGGTTGAGGATTGAAGGGAATTGGAACTTAAATGAGGAGCCAACACTGATGTGGGTAAGCATGACTAATTGTATTAAAAAAGTGGAAAAAGAAGTGCTTGGTGAAGTGAGGAGGAGAAGGACGTCAAGAAAGAAAGATGGTGGTGGTGTGAGGAAGTTCAAAGAGCCATAAAGGAAACAAAATGTTTCTGTAAGGAGTGACAAAAATGGGAGAGATATGTTAAAGGAAAGAGAGAGGCTAAAAAGATAGTGAGTGAAGTTAAATTTAAGGCATTTGATGACTTATATAATAGGCTAGGGACGAAGGAGGGTGAGAGGGACATATATAAGATAGCTAAGTTAAGGGATATGAGGGGTAGGGGCTTAGAGCAAGTTAGGTGTATTAAAAGTGAAGATCAAAGGGTTTTAGTAAAAGATGAGGAAATTGGGGAGAGGTGGCATGAGTATTTTGAGCGTTTATTGAATGAAAAGTATAGTAGTGAGATAAATTTTGAGTCTAGTCCTGTTGAAGAGATAACTTATTTTAGGAAATTCTCCATAGAGGAAGTAGGAGTTGCGTTAGGCCCCGATGGAATTCCTATTGAAGTGTGGAAGGCATTAGGAGGTGTCGGCTTAACTTGGTTGACTAGTTTGTTTAACAAGATATGGAAGTCTAAGAGGATGCCAGAGGAGTGGAGGAGAAATACTCTCATACCCTTGTATAAAAATAAAAGTTGCACAAACTATAGAGGTATAAAAGTTATGGGATATACTATGAAATTATGGGAGAGAGTATTAAAAAGACATTTGCGAAAAGTAACTAAAGTATTAGGGAATCAATTTGGTTTCATGCCGGAGATGTCAATAACGGAAGATATATTTTTATTACGGCAGTTAATAGAGAGGTATAGGGATAGAAAAGAAAACCTCTATATGACCTTTATAGATTTGGAAAAAGCACATGATAGAGTGCCGAGAGAGCTTATTTGGAGTATTTTGAAGAAGAGATGTATAATAAGAGGTTACATAGATATCATAAAGGATATATATGAGAGGGTTGTAACTAGTGTGGGGACTATTTGGAGGGGGGGGGGAACTAAGGAGTTTTCGGTTACGGTAGGTCTTCATCAAAGGTCATCCTTAAGTCTTTATCTTTTCGCTTTAGTTATGGATGAGCTGTCTAGTCATTTGCAAGATAATGTACCGTGGTGTATATTTTTTGCAGATGATATCGTTTTAATTGATGAAAGTAAAGTAGGTTTGAATGAGAAATTGGAATTATGGAGGGAAGCTCTAGAATCAAAATGTTTTAAAATAAGTAGGACTAAGACATAGTGCATGAAATTTATTTTTAAGGAAGGTAGAATTATAGATAGAGCCTTAGTTGAAATAGATGGGCAAGAAATGCCAAGGTGTGAACAATTCCGTTCCTTGAGATCCATTATGCATAAAGAAGAGGATATTGATAGTGATGTGGTGCATAGAATAAATGCGGGGTGAGTAAAGTGGAGGGCAATCTTGGGAGTGTTGTATGATAGGCGTGTTCCGAAAAGGTTTGAAGGCAAGTTCTATAGGACAACCATTAGGCCTGCAATACTCTATGGAGCAGAGTGCTGGGCACCAAAGAGGAGTCATATAGATAAATTGAATGTAGCCGAAATGAGAATGTTAAGGTGCATGAGTGGGATAATTAGGAGAGATAGGATTAGAAATAAATATATTCGGGAGGGCGTAGGAGTAGTTCCTTTAGGGGAGAAGCTAAGGGAATATAGGTTGCGTTGGTATGGGCATGCACAAAGAAGACCATTAGATGCCCCTGTGAGAAGATTATAAGGGATACATGTAAACGATGCTAAAAGAGAGAGAGAGGGAGACCTAAGAGAACTTGGATGGAGTTAATAAAAAAAATTTGACTTCACTATCTCTTACAAAAGTGGTAGCCCAAAACATGCTTGAATGGAGGAGTAAGATCCGTGTCGCCGACCCCAAATAGTTGGGAAAAGGCACTATTTGATTATAATTATGATGCTTGTCTAAATTAGTATCACTCATTTTAGAAGTTATATTGTGAAAATATATGGTTAAAAACTAGTTTTAGACCACCGATATTTTTTTACAAATATCTCATATATTTTATCTCTTTGGCCGACCGATATTTTACCGATATCCGATACGACATTCCTTGATTGCTACTGATGTCAATGGTTTAACAATGTACAAGTGCAGAAAAGTAAAAGTACAGATTGCATTGTGTTTAAAGATGGTAGGGTGGTAATGTTTGGATTGTGAATTGTGATATATATGGGTATGCATGCATGTATGCTTGTGAATACATAGCTTTCAATTGGAGTACAGAATTGTTCCACGCAAGTAAGAGCTATATGTAAATAAAGTTTTCTGGTGGAGCTGAACTTGAAAGTTAATGATAACTGATTAGCAATACAGAGAATTTTACTCTTGTGTCTAAGTTCTTAAAAACATCGGTCCCCTAGAAAACTTTTTTTCCCATAGAAAAGAATTAGGTCAACCACTAGTAATATAAAATCAAATCAAGCTAAATAAAAAAAGAAAAGAAGAAAATAAAAATCAAATCAACCTGATCATGAAGTGTCTCTACACACAAATAACCGATACAGGACACATACCAACCAAAAGAGGAACCATTGGGTTGCCACAAAATTTCGCCAGGGGGGGGAATAGGCGCAAAGAGCCTGATCCCTACCAATAACATTCTAACAAACAATTAACAAACCCAAAAACCTAACTAGAAAATTCCAAAACTGATCCAATCAAGGGTGCATACACTTTGATAATGTGAAAGAATCTTGAATATTGTTTAGAAGCACCCACTTAAGAAAGTCAGTCCACCATGAGGTTAGCTTCTCTATGGATATGAGATATGTGAATAGGATGTTGAACTTTTAGACCTTTTATCTCATCTAAACTCCCTCATTTGATAGCGATCATTTCCCTAGAACTTGAACCTTCATTTCTTCAAGGAAATGTTTCTGAACTTGGTCTTCCTTTTTTTTATGGGGGTGGGGAATACAGAAGCCAGAGACCTGGAAGCATACATTGCTGCTAGCTTTTTAGAGTCTTGGTGTAGTTTATGGTCACTTGAGCATTTCCCCTCTATACGTGTATGAGACAAGTTGGGATGACAATGTCAAATCTAAAGAGGATTTTTATGGGCTCTTATCTCTTATGGTCTGGACGATGACATTGATTTCATTGATAAAGTATGTATGCATTGTACTAAATGTCAATGATGATGGAGAAGATTAGATTTGCCATATTAAGTATAATTCACGTGAGCTATTTGTACTTGAAAACCAAGTTTTTCAAAATTTCTTTACTTCCATACAGGTTGTGCTTTTGCTTTGTATTCTTTACTATGCAGGCATGCCAATGTGGGATTGCTGCCGACTCATGAAATAGGAGATGATGAACTTTTTACGTATGAGATGGAAGATTTTCCCAAGAAAAAAGGTGGCATCCAAGGCTAGACGGGCAATTAAAAAGCATAAAAGTAGTCATTATGTGATGCTTCTCTTAGCATTGCTTGGTTCTTGCATGGTGATTGCCAATGGTATTTTAACGCCATCAATTTCTGGTTTGTACTGTTTATCAGAACATTCTGTTCAATATCTAGGCCATAATTTGGTTTTTGACTTTTTATGCTTCAAAGGAAACGTTAGTTTTTTTCTTTTTTGCCAGTATGTTCAGCAGCTTTGGATTTTGAGTGATCTATAGATCACTGTAAGCATCTGCAAATAAATCTGCATGTTAATTTGTCTTCTTGTTTTTTAGATAAATATTCAGTACATTAACTATATATTGGCTGGAATTTATGCTACTAACAGTGTTCTCTTCATCGCCAAGACATGCCTCTCTGCCACACTACTTGAAATCATAAGCACCTCCTACAGTTGTTGCAAATGAAGTACTTAGTATGATTTAATTCTTCTGTACCATTTGTATTTTGGATATTTTGTGGTTATAGGCTTCAAAGTGTCTTTCAAATGCTTCTATAAAACACCAACAGGGTAAGATGCCTAGCTCTTAATGTATTTCAAATGTTTATGTAAAAGGCCAACAAGGTTAGATGACAGTGGAAAACATTAGATGGTTGATAGAATCTCTTTTTTTTGTTCGAGGATAGAAGCTCCTTCACTAACAATGTGCGTGTGGGTCCTAGACTATGACAAAGTGTATTAATTTCTGTTGTTGAACTTATATACACAGAATATATACTATTTTATATGCCTTTATACATATTTGCTAGTGTATTTTTCTAGTTAAAATAAGGATAATTACAGTTTATTAGTGCTAATATAGCAATTAGGTGTTTGATAATTAATATGTGTTTAATTGAACAATTTAGATGCATTAATTGGATTTAATTGATTTACATTTTATTATGCATCTAATTTGGATTTAATTTTATTTATGTAAGTTTCAAAAGTGCACAATGTGGAACGATTAGAAATGGGTTTCAAAGAGCCAAATTAATTAAAAAGCTGAAAACAAGTGCAAGAATAATCTTATCCGTTGATGTGCACTAAAGAAAAGACGAGTACTTATTTTTAAGTAAATAACCACAAAGATGAAATCCAACGAAAGAGATTGAGATGAAAATTAATAAAAAAAAAAAAGAAAGAGGACAGCCCGAGCTCTACTTGGGTGCTCGTGAAGAACAGAACTTGCACTTGGTCTCGGGTGAACAAAGGAAGAAGAGGCACTGGGCTCGGCCACCCGTTGAACAAAGTGTATTTTGTTCCATGTGTTTAATGCGAGTTTCATTATTGTTATTCTATGCGCTCAAAAGAGGGCAGAGTGATTTTTATATAAAATCAAACTAAGGAACATCTATGTCCGAGAGGAATTGATGCACTACAAAGTATTGTTTGAGTGAAGTTTAAAATTTTATTTGAGATCTATGCTCGAGAGAGATTGATTTCTCTTTATTGTTTTAATCGTTATAGTGCATTCGTCCAAAAGGAGTCTATGCTAATTTTAACGTGTGTGTTCGAGAGGACGACGAGAGAACATCAATTAAGGGTGATTAGAATGAGTGAAGGTAAAAATAGTTTAGTTAGTGGTGGATTCAATGCTTTGATATTCTCTAATTACTTAAATTTTGTTAAATTTTGCATAGTTTCAATTAATTATCTAAATATATATTTTGTCGAATTAGTTAAGTAATTATCTAGAATTATGTTGAATTAATTCCAAGTCCCTCTGGGGTCGACCTCGTAGCCACTATCTGCTCATATTCGTGCGCTTGCAAGTAAACAAATTAAAATTCACATCATGAACTTTTCTTCTTTTTTTTTTAAAGTAGGACCATTTGTATTTAAATCCCATTATTGATGACATGTAGGGCTGTCAATTTTGTGGGCTAGCCCGATGGCCCGACCCTACCCGACCCGCAAAAGAGCAGATAAGGGCATGGAATTTTAGGCCACCGGTAGGGCTCAAGCCTCAAAATTTCCATGTCTATCCCAAATAGGGTCGGGTGCAGGTTTGGCTTTATATATATATATATATATATATATATATATATATATATATATATATAGAGAGAGAGAGAGAGAGAGAGAAGTAAAAACCCTAGAAGCCCGAAAGCCCGACCGCCGCCTTCACTCGCCTACTCTCTTTCTCAAGCTCTTCTGCCCTTGTCCCTCGACTGTCTCTGGCTTCCCCGTCTCCTTCGAATCTCATTTTCACATGTATGCCAGACTCTCAAACCACCCCCAATGCCTCCTTCACCACCGCAGCCCGCACCAGGAATTCCGCCGCCCCAAGCCTCGGATAATACTCAACTTCGAACTCCCTTCCCAACATCGCCTGCTCCACCGCTTCTGCCCTCACCCTCCCCCGGTTGCATCTGGAGAAACCCCCCTCGACCTCTCTCGCCGTCCCACCAAGCTCTTCTCCACTCTCCAGTTCTTCTCATTCTCATTTTTCAAGCACTTCTCCCGTTTGTTCTAGCAGTGTGTCGCACACTCGCGTCAAATTCCTCAATCCTCTCTGTCGTGCAGCCATGTCATCGCATCAAAGTTTGATTTTTTTGGGACTTATCGGCCGATGACAACTGGATTTCATAGAGGACTCTCCTTCTTCGGCCATGATGTCTTTGATTCCTTCCTACTGGCCAACTAGTCATAGTAAATTAATAGTCGATAGTAATATTTCTTTATCTTCTTTATCTCTAAATAATTAGTTATTGCTTATCAAATTAAAATAGCATCTATTCTTTAATACATGTAGAGTTGTGTGTTTTGGATTTATCATATGTTGCTTTTATAAAAAAATATCTTGATACATCTCTACTAATATCATCCATTCATCTGTTAGTTTTGGATTTATCATCTGTTGTGTGATTTAATCTGCACTTTAGCATAGATTAGTTGTTTTTGATGTTCTCATAAAGGGGTGGAAGAAGCGAAGTTCAGATAAAGTGAAGCCTAGGATCAAGTGGTGGAAATTTGAAAGGTGAGATGCTCAACACTTTTGTGGAGAGGGTGAGGGTTTGGAACTTAAATGAGGAGCCAACTATGATGTGGGTAAACATGGCTAATTGCATTAAAAAAGTTGGAAAAGAAGTACTTGGTGAAGTGAGGAGGAGAATGAGCGTCAAGAAAGAAACATGGTGGTGGTCTGAGAAAGTTCAAAGAGTCATAAATGAAAAGAAATGTTGCTTTAAGGAGTGGCAAAAGTGTAAAAATCAAAAAAATTGGGAGAGATATGTTAAGGGAAAGATAGAGGCTAAAAAGATAGTGAGTAAAGCTAAATTTAAGGTGTTTGATGACTTGTACAATAGGTTAGGAACAAAGGAGGGGGAGAGGGACATTTATAAGATAGCTAAGTTAAGGGATAGGAGGAGTAAGGACTTAGAGCAAGTTAGGTGTATTAAAAGTGAAGATCAAAGGGTTTTAGTGAAAGATGAAGAAATTAGGGAGAGATGGCGAGAGTATTTTGAGCGTTTATTGAATGAAAATTATAGTAGTGGGATAGATTTTGAGTCTTGTCAGGTTAAAGAGATGATTTATTTTAGGAGATTCTCGATAGAGGAAGTAGGAGCTGCGTTAAGGAAGATGAAAAAAGGCAAAGCTTTAGGGCCTGATGGAATTCCTATTGAAGTTTGAAAGGCACTAGGACGTGTTAGGTTAACTTGGTTGACTAGTTTGTTTAACAAGATTTAGAAGTCTAAGAGGATGCCAGAGGAGTAGAGGAGGAGTAACCTCATACCCTTGTATAAAAATAAAGGGAATATCTAAAGTTGTACAAACTATAGAGGTATAAAAGTTATGGGGCATACTATGAAATTATGGGAGAGTATTAGAAGGACGTTTGCGAAAAGTAACCAAAGTATCAGAGAATCAATTTGGTTTCATGCCGGAGAGGTCAACAACGGAAGCTATATTTTTATTATGGGAGTTAATAGAGAGGTACAGGGATAGAAAGCAAAACCTCTTTATGACCTTTATAGATTTGGAAAAAGCCTACGATAGAGTGCTGAGAGAGCTTATTTGGAGTGTTTTGAAAAAGAAGGGTGTCATTATAGGTTACATAGATATCATAAAGGATATGTATGAGGGAGATGTGACTAGTGTGCAGACTATTGGGGGTGGGGGAACTAAGAAATTTCCAGTTACGGTAGGTCTTCATCAAGGGTCGGCCTTAAGCCCTTATCTTTTCGCTTTAGTTATGGATGAGCTTACTAGTCATTTGCAAGATAATGTACCTTGGTGTATGCTTTTTGCAGATAATGTAGTTTTAATTGATGAGAGTAAAGTAGGTTTGAATGAGAAACTAGAATTGTGGAGGGATGCTCTAGAATCAAAAGGTTTTAAAATAAGTAGGACTAAGACAAAGTGCATGAAATTTAATTTTAAGGAAGGTAGAACGATAGATAGAGCCTTAGTTGAAATAGATGGGCAAGAAGTGCCAAGGTATGATCAATTCCGTTACTGAGGATCCATTATCCATAAAGAAGGGGATATTGATAGTGATGTGGTGCATAGGATTAATGTGGGGTAGGTAAAGTGGAGGGCAGCCTCGGGAGTGTTGTGTGATAGGCGTGTGCCAAAAAGGCTTAAAGGCAAGTTCTATAGGACAACCATTAGGCCGACAATACTCTATGGAGTGGAGTGTTGGGCACCAAAGAAGAGTTATATAGATAAGTTGAATGTTGCCGAAATGAGAATGTTAAGGTGGTGGATGAGTGGGATAACTAAGAGAGATAGGATTAAAAATGAATATATTCGTGAGAGTCTAGGAGTAGCACATTTAGGGGGAAAGCTGAGGAAGTGTAGGTTGCGTTGGTATGGGCATATGCAATGAAGACCTTTAGATGCCCCTGTGCGAATATTAGAAGCGATACATGCAACCGATGCTAAAAGAGGGAGAGGGAGACCTAAGAGAACTTGGATGGAGTTAATAAAAAAATATTTGACTTTACTATCTCTTACAAAAGAGGTAGCCCAAATAGGCCTGAATAGAGGAGAAAGATCCGTGTCGCCGACCCAAATAGTTGGGAAAAGGCGCTACTTGATTATGATATGATTATGTGTGTTTTGGATATTTATGTAGTTATTACTTGTTAGCCATAATCGTTTGTTATTAATCATCTGTTGTCTTTATAAAAAAATCATATGTTATTAATCTATATGAGTTGGAATTTAATCATCTGTTAGCAATTTGTGACTTTGTTCTTTACTTACCAATTGCCTATAATACTTGTCTTCTCTTTGTTATTGAGCACTTGATTTCTTATCTGCTTGTTAGTCGAATTTAGTGTAGTAGAGACGTCCTACCACGGTAGTGAATCTTTGTCACTGCCTGTATTTTTAAAGCAATTTTTAAAATAGAGTAGGAGCAGAAAATTAGAGGATAATTCCTCTATGCAATAAATCATTAGTTGAAAACTGTCGACTAAGCATCTAGGCCATGATAACTGGGGTTCACAAATATGGATACAAACAATATATAGATATAATATTACAGATGCAAAGTCGATTAAACCAACGCAAGTCTGTCATCCATCTCAAAATACACTAGGAAATAGTTGGCGCTCACGCCTTATTACAAGGTCTAGAACAAACCAGGAGAAGAAGATATGCTAAACAGCTATCTGAATGTCCTCACCACCAAGCTTCCAATTTCCAAGTGCACGTGAAGTCAATCCTCCACAACGGCTCCTACATCACATAAGGATGCTGAATATAAAAATACTCAGTGGGATACTGTAATACAATCATCAACATTAACATAAACCAGGATTTGCATTAACATATTATGCAACCTATTATGGGGTTCCACTTGAATCTTTTATTAATCTTTTAAGCAAAGTCTTTTATTACTTCCTAAGTTAATCTTCAATGATTAAGTCTTTGTCCCATATAGACAGACTCACTATATGTCATTCCTGCATAACAGACAACACGAAAACATCGTGACTATTATTCGGGTTACTACCGATAATCACGGCAAGCCCTGAATCTCTCAAGGGTGACTACTTCGCTCATTCCCTACCTTAGCAGGTATGACCGTCAGAAGGGTTTGGCTCCACATCAGCTCCTGGACTCGATGTGGGTCAGGAAAATGCAGCCTTCTAGGATGCTAGCATCTCCAATGTGCACAATAAACCACCTAGCATCAATACATTTGGGGTGGGTGCAGAGCTTCCACTAATGGGAAGATGCAAAAGCTCTCTCTAAAATTCATAGAGAATAAGCAAGCCCTCTCTCTAAAATCCATAGAGAAGAGACAACAGTTTAAGACTGGCCAATAAAAGATGTAATATTCTTTCTAATATCCATAGAAAGATATAACACCTTAAGTCTGGCCAATAGAAGTTGGTCCTTAACAGGTACCACTGACACAGAGCTTCCACCAATGGGAAGATGTAAATACTCTCTAATATCCATAGAGAGATATAATCCAGATGGCCAGAGCTTCTACTAATAGGAAGATGCAACACAATCCCAACCAATACTTTGTGATCCTTAACAGGTATCACAGTATTACTAGTATGAACCCCTCTTAGAGTTATAACATACAATTCACAACTGATGGCTCAATAACCCAACAGATAGTCTAACCTTTGACTTAATAGCCATTCGGTTGGTTGATCGGAAGTCCCTCATACTCATACAGCGATTCCCAATCCCAAGGGCATTTTTATCTTTATCTTGATTAGGTTCTTCCCAACCCTCAAGCTTAGCACTCATGTCATCATTTTATTATCTTTCATAAAATGATTAAGTTTCTAGACCATTTAGATATATTAGTCGGGTTTCCCTTATTATCAACGTCTTCAACTATTAGTCATAACCGCATAAAATTAGGGATCAATGCCCTTAAATATAGTAACATCAAATATGTAAAGATAACACGCCAAATAGGGCTTGAAATCATTTATCAAATAGCCCAAAACTAATAAAATGAGCCTATGTACCATACTGGCTCTGTATGTATCATACTGGCTTGAATTACACAGACAGTTGTAAGCAGATCTAACAATCGATGGATGTCCACTGACAGTTCAAAACCCAAACCGGTTTGTGAACCGGGTCTATATATTGGATCGGGTTCTGTCTGGTATTGAACCGGTCCGATCTAGCCTGGCTTTGGACCTTCACACCTATTGTGCCGCAAACCCTAGCTCTACAACTCGCCCTTCTGCTCTCCATTCAGAATTAGGAGTATCTAATGAGCAAACTAGAAAAAACAAAATAGGGGTCGATCATTTGTTTGGGATCATTTCTAAAAAACCTTTGATGAAAATGGGAAAAGAGTCGGGGCAGTTTGTAATTATTGCAAGAATGCCTTTGTGGGATTGAGAACTAATGGCACAACACATCTTGCAAGGCACTTTGATAGTTGTCCAAGATGACCAAACATGGATCCTAAACAGCCACTCCTTACTACTGCTTTTGTCCTCATGAAGACGATCAGTTGGGTTGTCTGCATGTGGCGGCCATCACGACGGCCTTCGCCGTGCCACCATCGCTTAGCCGGCACTGCCCTCTCTTCTCCTCCTCTCCTCCACTAACCGTCCGCCTGTGGTCTGGGTAGATGTGGAGGAAGAGACATGAACTGGCAGCAGCAAAAGCTGTTGCCTTCGTTTCCTTCACCGCACCTGGCGGAGGTCATATCGACCCCCGATGACTAGCCACAGCCCCTGTCTCCTCTTTCGTCATCCCTGTCACCTCCATTGGCGAAGAAATTAAAAACAAAACATGCTGAAAGGGTACGAAATCCTACCTGTTCGCTGGAGGGTTGTCACAGATCGCCGGAGGTCGTCGGAATTCTCCAGAGGTCGCCTCCCAAATACCAAGCTACGGTTTTTTTTCCTCCAACTGGCTTGCTGCTTCCTCGTTAAACCCCGCTCTTCCCACGCGTAGCCACCGTCTAGGAAGCACCGATAAGGATACAGCGATATGATACGATACAATACGGGTATGGCGATACGACAATTTTCAAAAAGTCCCGATACGATACGTCGGAGATACGTTTGTTAAAAATTATTTTAAATGTTTTTAAAACACATTTTAGATTGATTCTAGTGTCAAAACAAACAATAAACATAATGAAGAAAATTCTAGCAAACACATGTAACAATCCTAATATCCACAACTAATAAACATCGATCCTAGATAGCAACAACTAACAAGCATTGATCCTAGATAGCAACAACTAACAAGCATCAATCCTAGATAGCAACAACTAGCACCCTAATAGCCACACCTAACAAGCATCAATCCTAGATAGCAACAACTAACAAGCATCGATCCTAGATAGCAACAACTAACAAGCATCGATCCTAGATAGCAGTAACTAATAAACATCGATCCTAAATAGCAACAACTAGCACCCTAATAGCCACACCTAGCACAATCACGCAATCATATAAAATCAAATTAAGAGTTCAAGTAGGTCAAGATTAAATTATAAAATCACTACAAACACATTGATACCAAGTTTTAGAGTCTAAAATTCTTCAACAAAAAGAAAGAAGCACGCAAATAACACCATCAAGAACATCAATATTAGCCTCCATATCAATGTCTTCATCCTCAAATGTAACCCCTCTAAGACCGGCTCATCTAGTGAAAGACTTGCTATCTCAAGCACCCTGGCACCTCCAAATGGCTCATCCCAAGTGTCTCCGACAATATCCCACATCATGGTTGCTCCCTTCTTGTACTCATCATTCTTTCTTAATAAGAGTCAAAGATTAGTATGTATAAATACTAAAATCTTCCGCATGTGATGGAGTTATTTTGTTCCTCTTTAAAGAATGAATAAAGGAGTATGTACTCCAATTCCTCTCACAACAAGATGATGAGGAAGGTTGTCCAAGAAATTTGAAGGCAAGACTTTAGAGCAATGGCAAAGAAGATCCATATGTATACCACCAAACTTTTAGCTCTAATCTCCATCTATCTTCTAGGCAATCATATTCTCCAAATATATCTGTAACATCCGAAAAAAATTAGTAAGTATCTTAAAACTGAAATTTGACCCTCTTAATGATTGATTTGACCGTGTGATGCTTTGTTTAAATTAAAGTTGGTGAGAAGAGCTTTCCAACGACACCAATTTTGTGTGATTTGGAGTTCGGAGTAAAAAGATATGGGAAATTGAATAAAAACGATCGATCGCGCTGAAAACGATCGATCGGCTTATGGAACACGATCGATCGGCTTCGATCGGCTACGATCGGCGCCATCGTGCAGTTTGTTAACAGCGCAGGACGATCGATCGCCGTATTGCACGATCGATCGCCAGTTGCGGTTTGGCGAATTCTAACTTATTTTGAGACGGATTTGTTTGGGAAAGATGCCATATCCTAACTAGACTTGTATTGCACGTTCCCAGGGTGATTTAGGGACTCTCCCATTGGTGGAAAGTGCCCAAGATATGGTAGAATTGATTGGGCAAAGATCTTCTAAAAACTCTATATAAACCCATAGAGTCTAGGCTTGTGCTTTTGAAAACTAAACCCTAGAACGTCCAGAGGCTTTCCCCTCTCCTTCCCACGTTCATCCCTCTCTTAGAAGACCTCTTCTTGTGGGAATTGCTCAAGAGCTTGGATCGGGAAGCTTTGAAGGAAGCGGAGGAGACGAACATCGCGTAGAAAGGCGACGTCTTTTGGTGATAAAGAGTAGGATGGTTTTTCCCTCTCTTCTTATTCTTTTCTCACACTATATGATGAGTGTTCTTACTGATTTCCTTGGAGTATTGCTTTGAATCTTGCGGGATTAATGATTTATGTCTTGTTTTCCATGTGTATTGCGATACATGCATATATGCCTTCATGCTTCATGTCTAGATGGTAAATCACATCAAAGATGGATGCTTTATTAATTTTACAGAAGATAAAAGTTCTGATATTGTTCTGATTATGATGTCTAATGATTGAATCTTATACCTTAATGATCGTTTTGCTTAAATCAATTTAGTTGAAAGATATTATGGTCTAAGATTGTGTTATATGTGAAGAAACATGATAAAAAGGGAATCTTTTGGTAATTCTAGTTAATTCCAGGATCTGTAATTGATCTAGGAGGGGAGTATTATCATCTATCATGAGTAAATTATCATCTATAAGTGGTTCGGAATAAGAATATTAAAGTTTAATCATGTGTTTCACTTTCGGCCAGAACTGTTTCTGCACGGACAGTCGACAGTAAATAATTTATAACTAATTCATATGATATCAGAAAAATATAAAACCGGTGGGGTTAGAAACTAGACCCACAAGGGTATTCTCAGTAAAAATTTCAGAAGATAACCTCAACTATACAGTGTCTGGGAGCCGCCGGAAGGGGACTGTTGTGCATAAGACAGTGAGCAGAATCTAAGTGAAAATACTAAGTACTTAAGTAAAACCACTTAATAAGATGTGAAGATGATATGACGTGCTAGTAACTAATACTAGACTATATCCTTATGATTATCACAGTAAGGTTGGGTTATGGTTAATATGATAGATAGGTAATACCTATGTTAAGAAAACCGTAATCGTGTATTTGAAGATAAAGCGTTTGTGTCGGTTTGAGGTTCCATTTGGAATCCAAATCATCTACGACTCATTAATACCTTGTCTCTGATTTATATATTTCAATAAGACCTATATGAATTTCCATCTAGGGCTGAGCATGAACGTATGTATGGATTGTGTTATTCTCTTTGTGTGACATTCCTACTTATACTCTGTATGTGAGTCTGTTCCGGTGATTGATACCTTATGTGGTTAGAGCGTTGCGGCCTCTATTTCTTTGAATTATTATTCATCATGATTATTTGATTGATTCCTCCACTAGAGGTCTTGCGGGACTCTCTCCGGAAGTGGATTCATAGTATGCTCACATTATGCCATTGCTTGATCTTGCGGGGTCACTAATATTTGTGGTACTGCGGTTCCATACTGCCCAAAAAGAGGCAACATACGTACGTTAGATTGTTGACATTACGGAAGGTCTTCAGTCTCCGCCCATCGTGTCCGTAAGCACTGGTGGGGCCAGCATCCTAGACGCATGGCAGGGTTCCAAAAAGAGGACCCCTAGGGTGGTTCTGGTATAGTCACTTGCGGGTGATCGGTTCAGCGAGCAGAAATTGTACTCCTTTCACTTTTAATGTCTGGAGCTTTTTAATATGATTATCATTTCCTCCTTACTCATATGTGTAGTAGGAGCCTTATTGTTGTTTTCCCTACTTGCGGGTTGGAATTATTATCGACTAACCTTTCAGGTGTATAAATCCTTGGTTTAGTCCGGATGTTGCGGCATCTTCATAAACCTTTGTTATTCTTATCCTATTCATATTGTTTGTCCCAATTCAGTGGGTTTTTACATCCTACTGAGTGTTTCTATGAAATACTCATGCATCCTCTGATGCAGGCGCAAATGGAAATTGAGATCAGGAAGTTGCAGTAGTGAAGCGGTCGCAGGAGCCGTGAAGACTTAGAGTTTATATTATTTGCTTTGCTTATTTGATGCTTATGACATTTAATGGCAATTGTGTGCCATAGATTTATAGGTTTATTTGATTTGACTTTCTTAAATGGATTATTATCAGTGTTATTAAGTAAATTTCCATTCCATAGTATTCAATAATGTTTGTATTTGTATTGCACTGATTATGGGCATGACCGATTACACATCCTTTTGAGATGATCGTAATTGGTGGTGAAATCGACTGTTCGGTCTCGCGCCCGAGATTCTCTACCTCCAAATGTATACCATTGATTGGCTTCTGCACTCCGATCGAGGTATGGGATTTCGGGGCGTGACAATATCCATGCACCCGAAAAATCTAGCATACTCCACATTCACCTTTGTTCTTTCTCCAACATCATTAAAATATTTTTTTCAAGCATTTGTTCCTTTCTACACAAATTTCTTCATCTTTGTGTGGAGCTAACCGATTTGGAACCGCATTGATCCATTGCTCACTATAAAACCTATATATGAACCAAAATGTTAATGTAAAAATAATAAAAAATGAGATCAAATAATAATACTTTATATTGATATGTCAAACTTACCTAGGATTCAATGCATGAGCCATGCAATGGAGTGGTGTAGAACTTTTGGTCCACCGATCGATTAGAATATCATGTATCACATTGTAAAAAGTTGATGTTTCATTCTCCCCCTCGCGCATAAAAATTGCTCTCTTCACGTTCTCAATCATGGTATCCCACATCTCATAGACTAAGTGAAGCATAGGCTTATCCATATCCATTTGCCTAAGCATTTCATAAATAGGCCCCGTGAAGTAGAGAATGTAATCCACTTTATCCCACCAAAGATCATTCAAAATGAGATCTTTAACCGCTTGAGCTTTCCCAACGTCATCCTCCCTATATGAAGCCCATTCATCACTTATCGCTATGGCTTGAAGATCTCTCTTCACAAGCTTCAACCTTTTGAGCATAACCACATTTAAAGCAAATCGAGTCTCGGCTACCGCAAGTAATTTCAAAGGGCTAAATAGGTTGGCTAGCCTCATTGAGTGATTAACAATGAAAATGCGAATAAAAGAGGCATCCTCCACAACTTGCATAATCCAATTACATTCTTCATATGCAAGCTCATTCGCCACACTTGGTGCACAAATATTCTTCAAAGCTAGATTCAAGGTATGCACAACACATGGAGTCCAAAAAATTTGAGGGTATTCATTCTCAATAATTTTCCCTGCTGCTTTCATAACGGCCGCATTATCTGTTATTACTTGGACAACATTAAGAGGTCCAACCTCCTTAATGACATCCCTAAGTAGACTTGCAATATAATATCTGTTTTTGAACTCTCCTATGCCATCAATTGCCTTTAAGAAAATTGGTCCAGACTCTGATGCAGCCATAAAATTGATGAGTGGTCTTTTTTGTAGATCACTCCACCCATAAGATACTATACTCACACTTTTTTCATTCCAAGTTCTTTTGATTGGTTTCAACATTCTTTCAATGTTGGCCTATTCTTTTTGCAGCAAACTAGTCCTTAAGGAATTATAGACTGGAGGGATATAACCAGCAAGATTATTGTCTGCTGCAAACTTGAAAGCATGAACATAATGTGGTTTTCTAGCAAAATGAAATGGTAAGCCCCCGGAGTAAAACATCCTGGCAATCTCTGCAGTCAATTGCTCACGCTGCTCATTCTTCCAAGCCTTCTGTAAAGGAGAATCCCCAACCATTCTCCTTTTTCCAAGAACCCCCATACTTGAACTCCCACTTGTAGCCGAACTACCTTGGCTACTTGCTATAGGTATTTGCTTAGGATGCTTTCTTTTGTCAGCTTCTTCTTCCAATTTTTGCATCTCATTTAGATACTTTGAGTTAACCTTAGAGCAAACTCTAATTCCAGTATTCTTCATCTTGAGTAATTGAGCCTTTACTCTAGAATAAGATCCATTAAAAGTCTGAAGACAATAATTACAAGTAAATTTTGTGTTGCCACCTACTTCACCAGTTCTTTCTATTTTCTCCACATATCTCCATAAAGGAAAATTGTCATCACATTCACTCTTAGCAAATCGACTAGTAACTTCCATAATTGTGATGGAATTACACTGTAATGACAACACAAACAATAAGAACATGACAACATTATAAACACAAATTCCTAGATTCTAACTTTTTATAACAGTTCATGTATAATTCACCCAGAAGCAACCAAATCTATAAACACCAAATCCATAAACAGAGCATAACAATCTCAGCAAGGTGACTGCCAATGAAAGAAATAAAAAACCCTACACCTTTCAGAATGAAAGCAAGAATTTTGAAAAAAAAACACAAAGAAGTTAAAATTTCCAATGCTAAATTTCACTTTCAGTGATACTGCAAATAATACAAAGTTTGAAAAAATTAAATAAAAGAAATTACTTGCGATTTGGCGAGAAGCTGGCCGGCGGGCTGGCGGCAGCGAGCTTGAAAGTGATCTGGCGGCGGCGAGCTCGAAAGTGATCTGGTGGCAGCGATCACATTCAAACTATTTTAAACTCATAAAGGGCAAGAAAGCGTCGATCTATAGCCCAATACGACTATCAGCTAGGCCACATTGTTCACCCAAAAGAGCAGAGAAACAATGGCAATGAGAACTGTACCTCCCAAATAATACGCCGGCGATGCTACAAAGATGAGATCTTTGAGGTCAGGTGGGTCTCCCTGCTCTTAATTCGAAGTTCTGTCAAGCTTGCTCCGGTGAAATCGATTTCGAGAGGAGTGAGGAGAAAGCAGAACCAAGACTGAAGTCGGAGAAGTAGGCAAGTGAGGGGAAGGCAGCAGAGACTAGAGAAAGAGAGAGAGAGAGGGAGAGAGGGAGAGAGGGAAAAAAGGCGAGACTGACCGGCGAGTAGGCGGGTGAGCTCTGGCGGCGGCTTTCGTTTGAGCAGAGGGGCGAGGGCTGACCGGCCGGGTGGTGAGGGCGTCGCCGTCGCGTTGGACAAGGTGGAACGGGGAGCTGGCGGTGGCGATTTAGAGGGTGAGGGCGCGAGTGATTTGGAAGGTGAGGGCGCGAGCGATTTGGCAGGGTGAGGGCACGAGCAAAATCAGCGGCGAGCTTGAAAGCTGGCAGCGGC
This sequence comes from Houttuynia cordata, assembly GCA_039654745.1. Taxonomy (NCBI): domain Eukaryota; kingdom Viridiplantae; phylum Streptophyta; class Magnoliopsida; order Piperales; family Saururaceae; genus Houttuynia; species Houttuynia cordata. Next base: position 4,221,637 of record CM077504.1, read on the forward strand.
GAGCTCGAAAGCTGGCGGCGGCGAGCTCGGACCTTGACGCACTGGCCGGGTGGAGGGTGAGGCGCCGGCGATTTGGCAACGAGCTACGGCGTGGCCGGGGTAAGGAGCCTCCTCTGCACCTCTGCTCAAAGTTGGGGTTTTTTTTCGGAAACATATCCGATACGTATCGGGTTTTTTTTAAGGACACACCATGGATACGCAGGCAGCCGTATCGATGGCGTATCCATATCCGATACGTATCGGATACAGATACGGCGACAAAAATGCTATATCGGTGCTTCCTAGGCCACCGTATACACCTGGCCAATCAAAGTGGCCAGGTGTTACAATCTTTGTCCTTCCCACATCTATCACCAGCTACACAGACTACTTATTCCGATCTTTGCACCTCTTCTACACCCCTCACTTTTTCAACACCGGTCAATTCTTCCATACAAGAAGCCTCTTCAACTCCCATCCTCACACTATTGTGCCCCAAAACACTGTTTGTCTTGGCAGTCTGCCAGACATCGGAGTTTTGCTGTTGCATATAATCTTGGTGTGGTTTCAGCAAAAGCTCAGGTCAGTATTCAGTCCCATTCCTGCTTTGTGCAATTATCAAGTACATTTTCGTTCTCAGTATTCTAAGCATCTCTTGGTTTTTGCAGATTCAAAATGTATGTTTTGACATGATGGGTCTTCATTTTGCTGCAACAATGAATGTGATTGGCAAAACTAACCAAAGGTTTTCTCTTTATATCTCTGCATGCTTAAGCTTGTTTTATTATGAATTTTTATTTATTTTAAAAGATACCTCCATCCCATATTAACTGTCTCATTTCAGAAAATCCCTTCTCCCACCTTAGTTGTCCTATTTCTTATCCCCTACCAGCTAAAAGGCTTCTAATATGCTTCTCACCTTCCATAAAATTTGCATCTTTTACAAAAAGGACTATTAAAATGGGATGAGGAAGTAAATGCTTGTGGGCTGTTGAGTTTCTTAAACTAGTTCCAATACATTTCTCAGATCAAGAAGTGGTGATTTCTGATATGTAACATTTTTGCACAATTTCACCAACTTTTTGTTTTTACTGTACTCAATTTAGAAAATGGTATCTTGTGTATGGTTCCTTATGGTCTGATCTTGTGATAGTTTTACTTTTTATATTGACCATTATGATTTTTTTCACTTTTTATTTTGCTCCATTCACCATAACTGCAATTTGTATACTCCATATGATTTAGGAACCTACCTAAATCTTACAATAAGGACTGGTAATCGAAGAGCCATCTTGGGAGAGAAAAGATGTGTTTATAGCATGTCCCCGTAACCCTCAGTAATGAGGCTGAACAGTCTGGCCATGTTTTTGAAAAGATGTGTTCTTCATGTTGTAACTTATCCCTAACTTGGTCACTCAGGATAGGCTTGAAATCGTTATAGAAAGGTGGATCCACACAGGATTGGTACCCTCACGAGCAGATGTAAGCAAAATAGAAGGCATTTTCCCATAAAGAATAGGTGAACTTCTGTCATTATGCCGTTGTAGTTCCTAATAAACAGTGATTGGAATTGACTTTTCACCCAAGTTTAAGAACTAATGAGTTTGTAACAGGCAACAAATCATGGCCAATTAGAATTCTAGCAATTGATCCTAAAGATCTTTCACCTAAGATTTCAATGATGACATTGAAAATGTTGAAGAAGGAAGCATATTATTTCATCTGTATGGAGGCATTTTGTGGTTTGTTCACTGGAAAGTGGAAGGTATTGATGTACATTTGATGCAACTCATGTTTATTAGTTCTTCTCATATATGTTTCTTAGTGCAATTAGTTTAATACATCTCCTGTACAACATGATATCTAATGTTAGAGTCTGTTTTGCCACATGAACGAAGTCAAATAAATATAAAAAGTCATTAACATTGACCTTTGCACATGCCAAAATTTGAGTTTACATGTTTTCTTCCTTAATTGATCGGGTCAGGTAAATAGAATATTTGCTGAAAATGCATTTGATGCAGTGATACACTATTACACTTTGCTGTTGTTGCTTATGTGGGGGAGAGCACAATGGATCCTCTCAGGTTTTGTTTTGGATCCTGGGAATCTTTCATTTTATTATCTTACATTGCTTCAATTTTTTATGGCTGGGAATTTGCTTTCAGATATTATCATAATATTAGATCAAATACGTTGGTAGTGTTGGAAGCTATGGCAGCATATGGTGTTGAAACATTCATTTATTCCAGTACATGGCAACTCATGGGGAGCCTGAGAAGATGCCAATTAACGAAGATACTCCTCAGGTGATAATCATAAACAGTGTTTTGAGAACTGTGGATTCTATAAAATTTAATTGCAATTTTGTTAAAGATTTAATGTCTGCTCTTTCAAGGCTCCTATAAACCCGTATGGAAAAGCAAGGAAGATGGCAGAAGATATTATTCTCGATTTCTCACGCAATTCTAAGATGGCTGTTATGATTTTGAGGTTTGTTGTTTGTGCATTTTCCATGACTAAATTGTCTATGAGCCATGCCAGATGTGCTAATCTCCAAAATGTTTCTTACTTTAACCTTAACAAATGCAATGCATGTGTGATTTTTCATGTCAGTGTTTGATGGTTGTGAATGTCTGGGTTTTAGTTCTTGTGAATTGTCCTCATGCTTGATTGATATAAAAGTTTAATTTTCAAATAATTTAGATGATATTGTTTAATTTGCTCATTTGTAAAATGTAAAGATACTTCAACATCATTGGATTAGATCCAGAGGGAAGGTTAGGGGAAGCTCCTAGCCCGAAAAGCTTATTTGTGTTCTTTTAGGCTCTCCAAAAGCCCGAAAAGCCTTAGGCCCGACCTTAGCCCAACTAGATACTAAGGTTGGGCTGAATTTTGGAAGTCAGCTTAGGGCTAGGGTCGGGCTAGGGCCAACCTCCGGCCCCCAACAGCCCAACTCGTTGACAACCCTACCTATTGATCCATGATTTGCGCCAAGATTCAAATCATTCTCTGATTGAAGATTATCATTCTGCTTTATCTCAACCCATTTATGGGATCACGCCAAATAATTGAAGATGTCAATGTTAGGATATCCTACTGATCCATTATTAGCGCCAATATTCAAATCATCCTCTTATTGAAGATTCTCTTCCTAATTTACCTCAAAAAACTGAAAAAATTGTATGTGTGACTAGCATGGAGGATTTATCTCAACCTATTTATGGGATCACGCCAACTAATTGAATATGTCAACAGCTGGATTCGCACAATTATTGTATGTTTGAATATTATTATAATATCTGTAATCTAGTCAAATCTCCTTCATTGGAGCAAACATAACTGTACAATTCAGTATAAATATACATCATCTCCTTCATTAAAACTTGAGGAAGACATTTTAAAAACTCTACATAGTATCAACCTAAACACGATCCTTTTCCATGGCGTTTTCAACCTCTACTGCCCCTCCTACTTCCCCCTCAACCGCTGCCCTTCCCACTGTCAAAACCATTTCGTAGGAAGTTTATGTGAAACTTGGTCCTGCAAACTTCATCCTTTGGTGCATTCCGATGCTACATGTACTTCGTAGCTATGGGTTACTTGGCTTCATCAATGACGAGATTGTTTGTCCGGTTGCTACCGACCCTAGTTATGCACAATGGGTTTGATTGGATCAGCTTATGCTTGCCTGGTTGATCAACTCTCTCTCAGAGGCTGTTCTGCCTCTTGTTGATGGAGAGATGTCTTATGACGTATGGTATTCCCTCGAGCAACTCTTTGGCACCCGTTCACGCGCTCAAGTGAACCAAATGAAGACGGAGTTGCAAACTCTCACCAAAGGCTCCAAAAGTGGTGTTGAATATGTTCAGCATGCTAAGTCATTGGCCTTGGCACTTGCAAATGCCCGCAAAAAGGTTGTCAACGACGACTTGATCCAGTGGATCCTTCGTGGTCTCAGCCCGGAGTTTGATCCGATTGTGGCTGCATCAACGCCACCTGAGACCTTCCAACAGTCGATGTGGTAGTGTCTCTATTGATTGACGTTGAACTGCGCCTTACTTCTTTAAAAGGTGCGTAGGACAATAACTATGGCCTTCTTCTCAGAAAGAGCCAATTCTGGATGAGGCGACAATTCCAACCATAGCAATGGTTGCAATCAGTCTCATGGATGGAGCAACAAATTTAATTCCGACCACCTTACCATTGCTTTCCCTACGAGTGGCTCTTCTTCTCGTCGTGGACAGGATGGTAACAATGGGCGTGGCTGTGATGGAGGTCGTAATGATCCTGCACGTGGTCGTGGTTGCGATAGTGCATCTTCTTCCTTGCGCATCACTTGTTTCTGTTGTGGCTTTCCCAACCATGAAGCGGATAAATGGTTCACCTCTACAGATGATGAATCTCCACCTATCCACTCCTTCGCGGTCATGCAATTGGGAGATCAGATTGACTCCTCCTAGTATCTAGATTCTGGGGCATCCAATCACATGACTGGAGATTCATCCGTCCTTCAAAATATGCGCGTCTATAATGGTGGAGACAAGGTCATGGTCGGCAATGGCCAAGAATATCCATTACTCACAATGGTGATACTTTTTCTCACGATGGCCCTTCTATTTCTAATGTCCTTGTTCCTGGCATCAAGAAGAATTTATTATCCATCTCATAGTTTATCAGAGATTATAATTGCTATTTTATATTCACTTATTCGAGTTTTAAGGACCAACAGATGGAGAAAGTACTCCTTGAAGGCTCTTGCATAAATGGTCTCTACCCAATATCCTCATAGTTTATGGCATAGACGTCTAGGTCATGCATCAAATAAAGTCATGAGGACTCTTGCTAATAATTTACACTAATATGTGGACAATAATTAGTTCTGTGAAAGTTGCCAGTTAGGCAAAAGTTCCAAATTGCCATTTACTTCTCGAATGTCTTATGTTTCTACTTTTTTTAAATACCTTGCATTGTGATGTATGGGGCCCAACCCCTCAAACTTCTGTTGATGGGTCGGTATTATTTGATCGTGGTGGATGTACATACACGCTTTACGTGGACTTTCCCATGTATAAGAAATCTGAAGTGACCATGCACTTACAACACTTCATCTCTCTAACTAAAAACCTGTTTGATACTCATGTTAAGTTCATACAGACGAATGGCGGATGTCAATTCATTTCTAATGGCTTACGTCCCTACTATTCATCTCATGGGATTTTTCATTGTATGTCATGCCTTGACACACCTCAACAAAACGGCATGGCTGAGCGTAAGCATGCCATGTTGTGGAAATGGGTCTCTCTCTCTTGGAGCATGCTCATATGCCACGTTTATAATAGACCTATGCCTTCTCCATCGCTATTTATATAATCAACTGGCTTCCTAGTTCTTCATTACAAGGCAAGTATCCCTATGAATTGGTGTTTCATAAGCTGCCAGATTATATGCACCTAAGGGCCTTTGGGTGTGCATGTTACGCCTGCCTCTCTCCTTTTGGGCATGATAGGCTTTCCTTCAAAAGCACTGCATGCACCTTTCTTGGTTATTGTGCCCAGCACAAAGGCTACAAATGCCTTGATCTTTCCACTGATCGTCTTTTTATTTTCTGGCATGTCGTGTTTAATGAAGACCACTTTCCATTTCAACATGTCTCCTCACTAGACATTGTCCATCCGCTCTTTTGGTTCCAACATCTTCCCACTACGGCATTATCTACCCCAGCTCCCAACCCCAAACCCCCGCCAATGGGTTCTGGGCCTACTACCAGTGCATCCCTTGACATTACTCCTACTGTTGAACTGCTCCCTTCGAAAAATGACTCACCAGACCAACCCGTTAGGCCCACCCTTGAACTTCATAATTTCGGGGCTACTACCTGCAATTCTCCTGGAGTCCATGATCCACAGGTGACCCACCTTAGTTTCGACAATCCAGCCACTTCGGCACCACCACCGGCTCACACACATGCTATGGTAATCCCTTCACAAGACGGTACCCGACGTCCCAAGGTGTTATGTGCAACAAGGTACCCTCTAGCTACTTATCTCACTACATCTCTCTAACTGAAAACCTGTTTGATACTCATGTTAAGTTCATACAGATGAATGGCGGATGTCAGTTCATTTCTAATGGCTTACGTCCCTACTATTCATCTCATGGGATTTTTCATTGTATGTCATGCCTTGACACACCTCAACAAAACGGCATGGCTGAGCGTAAGCATTGCCATGTTGTGGAAATGGGTCTCTCTCTCTTGGAGCATGCTCATATGCCACGTTTATAATAGACCTATGCCTTCTCCACCGCTATTTATATAATCAACCGGCTTCCCAGTTCTACATTACAAGGCAAGTATCCCTATGAATTGGTGTTTCATAAGCTGCCAGATTATATGCACCTAAGGGCCTTTGGGTGTGCATGTTACGCCTGCCTCTCTCCTTTTGGGCATGATAAGCTTTCCTTCAAAAGCACTGCATGCACCTTTCTTGGTTATTGTGCCCAGCACAAAGGCTACAAATGCCTTGCTCTTTCCATTGATTGTCTTTTTATTTTCTGGCATGTTGTGTTTAATGAAGACCACTTTTCATTTCAACATGTCTCCTCACTAGACATTGTCCATCCGCTTTTTCGGTTCCAACATCTTCCCACTGCGGCATTATCTACCCCAGCTCCCAACCCCAAACCCCCGCCAATGGGTTCTGGGCCTACTGCCAGTGCATCCCTTGACATTACTCCTACTGTTGAACTGCTCCCTTCGAAAAATGACTCACCAGACCAACCCGTTAGGCCCACCCTTGAACTTCATAATTCTGGGGCTACTACCTGCAATTCTCCTGGAGTCCATGATCCACCGGTGACCCACCTTAGTTTTGACAATCCAGCCACTTCGGCACCACCACTGGCTCGCACCGATGCTATGGTAATCCTTTCACAGGACGGTACCCGACGTCCCAAGGTGTTATGTGCAACAAGGCACCCTCTAGCTACTTATCTCACTACATCTCTCTCTCCTACTCTTCCCACCTCCTTCACAGTTGCACACAAGGACCCTCGTTGGTGCACGACCATGGATGAGGAGTATATGGCTCTCCTAAAGAATCGTACATGGAGTCTTATTCCACGTACTCTTAATATGAATGTTATAGGGTGTTAATGGGTGTATAAAATTAAGCTTAAAACGAATGGATTCATTAAGTGCTATAAAGCACGCTTGGTGGCCAAATGGTACACTAAAAAATATGGGCTAGACTATGCTGAAACCTTCAGTTCGGTTGTGAAACTAGACACTATACGACTGATTTTATCTCATGTTGTCTCTCTCAAGTGGGATCTCCGACAACACGACGTGAAGAATACATTTTTACAAGGTGATCTTCAAGAGACTCTATATTACTCAACCTCCTGGTTATCATGATGTCTCTCATCCTACCATTGCGTGCCGTCTTCATAAGGCACTTTATGGCCTCAAATAATCCCTGCGGGCCTAGTATTGCAAATTCAGTGCCTATATACAACAACTTGGGTTCTCAAGCTACCCATACGATGCTTCCTTGTTTATCTATCGGCGCTCAGGGGATCTTGTATTCCTTCTTGTCTATGTCGATGATATTGTTATTACCGGCTCCTCTTCTCATTTCATACAGCTTGTTGTGCAACAACTAACTAGACGCTTTGACATGGACTTGGGCTCCCTTCATTACTTCCTTGGCATGCAAGTTCAACTACCTCTGAGTCTCTCACTCTCTCGCAGACACAGTATGCTATTGACTTGATGCAGCGTTTTGGGATGGATGGGGCTAAGCCGGTATCATCTCCCGTGGCCCCTAGCTCTCATCTATGGTTGGATGATGGCAACCTCCTCACCGGAACTTCAGGCTATCGCCAACTTGTGGGTTCACTCCAATATCTCACCATGACCCATCACATCTACAATCACTGGGTTTGCTCCAGTTCTACATGTAAATAACTATCAAATCTTTTTTCAGTGGTTGTAGACTTCCCCAAATTGGAATTTCTGCTGAAATACCCCCACATCAACAGGTCAAGGAAGTTTCCTCTGATACAGGCTATGTGAAGTCTTTCACATTTGATATGGCAAAAAAAAACTTATGATCGTGATATGGAAGTGGCCGGTTTTGAGGATTATGCCACATTACTACAATGGGAAGTATGATTTCAAACTGAGTAACTAGATGGATCATTATGGAGTTAAAAATGAGGCAGGGATAATAAGTGGTAGTATCATGGAATTGCCAAACAACTCTGAAATGAAAAAGAACACAGAGGCTATTGCACTTGCTGTAAGGTCTTTAAGGAAGGAAGCCAGGCATTGGTTTGATGAGAAAAGTACTGAAATGACCAACATGAGGCTGTTGATGTCTATGCTAAGGCATCAGCATGGAATTATGTTACCTATCATCCAGCCTACTGAAGGGATTATAATGAAGGATTGAAGATGCAGCAAAGGCGAGCACACTGAAATCATATAAAGCTCATGGAATCGCGATGGGTGTATCCATGTTTGAAATTAGCTTCTATTCATTCGAGTATTTGTAGTTAAATGAAAACTTATTTACATGTAGAACAGTAGAAAGTTAGTGTAGATCATAAAATAAAAACTCGGTTTTAACTCAAGTGACTCGCTCGAGTCAACTTGACTCATTGACAAACCGAGTCAAACTCGGGTGCAGACTCTATTTCGTATGACTCGGTTGTAGACTCACCAATCCGACTCCCTAAGTCTGGTCTAACTCGCCGACTCGGTTGACTCCCCATGTTTTTTTTTTTTTGAAAAAAATTTTGCCTTGAGGGAGATTCGAACTTAGGAGAGTTGAATAAAAATATCTATGCTTTACCACTTGAGCTACTAATATTTTTATAATATTATTACATAAAATTTATATTTATTATATATACAAGATGGTCTTCACTTCTCACACCTAGGGGTTGCAAAATAGGGTCGGGTAGGGTAATTACGCGAATTACCCACACGACCCGACCCCAACCCGATGTACCTATTATAAAATATTATAATATACGTTTAATTATGTATAATCTAATTTTAAAATATAATTTTATTTCTAAATCACCAAAAACATTATATTAACCTTATCTATATTAAAATTTAGTCAAATAAAGGTCAATTTTGACTTTTTAAATACTAGATTAGCAAATGAAAATATTTTTTAAAAAAAAAAAGTAGGGTTGGGTCATTACCTGACCCGACCGAAGTAGGGTTAGAGTCGGCCATTCTAGACCCTACTCATGAATAGGGTCGGGTAATTACCCGTCCCTATTTAGGTTGGGTAAAGGGCTACCCGATCCTATTTTACCTGACCCGATTCCCAGCCTTACTCACACCCAACACCGGGTCAATCCGGTTTGACCGCGGTCCAACCGGACCGGTCATCAATCCGGGTCGATGGTGATTCCATTGTGACTCCATCAAGAGTCCGAGTCGACTCCACTCCATGGTCGACATTGGAGTCGTGTCCGAGTCTTGAGTTTTTAAACATTGGTATGGATATTTGGTTTACTTTTATGGAATTGTCAAATGCATTGTAAAATAGAAGGTATGGCTGTAAAATGATCATGCGACTGGACGCTGGTACGGTATTTCATGTCAGATGATATTTGCCATCAAGTTTGTATATGATAAGTGTGTATGTGTGTTCTTCTTTTGTGAAAACTTAATTTAAGAAGCTTCTTTTCTCAAAAAGATGTTTAATCATGCATGAACTAGTCTAAAAGGTCAGTCACAGTTTAAAAGTTGGAAATTACAATCTCATAAAAAGGCATTCATGTTAGATGAAGAAAAGTAATTTTCAGTATTCATTCTAGATTCTCAAGGACGGTGTGGTCTTTCAATTGTTCCCCACTTGATTCAAGGCTTTAATTTGCTTATTAGTTTGTGTCGATCAAGACTATTAGTCGTAAGCCATGTTACAGTATGGGGCGGTCTCCAGCTCTTGAGTTGTAGGCTCAATTAATAGTCAGTTGGCTCAATTCAGAAATTAAGACGAAAGCCAAGAGCTTAATTCTAAATCAGACGTCATAGTATTCACAAAGAATAAACAGAAACTACGTATGAACAAAGTTTCCAAGAGAGTAAAATTCGATCAGATTATTGAGCACATACAAAATAGAGGTCTGCAACAATTTGCAGAAGACATGAATGAAGCTAAGGTATGTAAACATGATAGTTCCAGGAGATGATCATGTACTATTACATTGCAAGTGGATTGTTGTTTTTTTTATAATTCAAGTTGACTGTTCATTTTAAGGTGGAAGTGTGAGTCTGTGACACTAACATATGTGAGAGTGCTTTTTGCGAGAGCAGAGCGCACAATTAATGCTGTGTGCGCGGTCGATCCCATTTAAATGGCGGAAATCATGGCTGAAGGCCTGTAGGCGGATACAAAATGCTTCCCTGAGGGTGATGACTCACTGCATTGATGTAATTTTCCATCATGTTGATTATCTCTTTTGCTTTGCGAATTGAAGTCTAAAAGTCCTTGGCTTTTTCCCTTAGCTTTGGGCAGAAGCGGGACCAAATAGCATGGAATCTTGTTGTCCCCCACCTTATCCTCAGCTAAACCTTTACCGTACATAAACAAGACTTTCACGTACATGCTTATGCTGGTGCAGATGGGTAAGCAAGGGACCTCACCCTTTGTTTTTTTATGTGGCTTAGGCAGTAAGCAATTCAATGTGGTTGGGTGGAACCATTGCTTTCTTGTAGCAATAAAAAAGGCGAATGCACGGGGAGTTCACAGTTCACCACCCCATGGTTTAACCAGCTTACCCCTTTAGACAGTAGATGGATATCCACCGTCCGTGTATTTTTGGACGGACATGTCAAACAAATTCAATGCAGCTTGGAACTTGGCATGGCTCCTATGCAGGGGAACAATATGCTCATCACCCTCCCCTGCGCAGTGCGCAGCTAATAACTTCTTCCTGTTGCTAGCAGGGCGACTCTTAATTCTTAGAGATTGTTCAGTACTGCAGGCTGACCCATGGGATTTACTCCCACTTTACAGGAGCCGTTGATCTCCATGCCATATAACGGTTGTGCTTATAAAAAAAATGAAAAAGGTACAAAGATTTGCCTAGCATAATTATTGAGGAAAAATCTAGCATGGGCTGCCTCGCTAGTGGGTTGGAGTGATGGCTGCCCACCCTATGTCACACTGCCACTACAACACATGCTAGCCTGATTCAATTGTTTATTTGTGGCCAAAAACAACCATCATTGTCTGTTGTCCAAGGAGGAAGAGTTCACTACCCCAAACCCCCCTATACAAAAATGATGGATATCCGCCACCACCCCAAACACCCTATACAACAATGATGGATATCCGCCATCTGAAAATACATGGAATCGTATGATTAAAAAAAAACACAGACGGTGGACATCCACTGACTGAATAATTGTAAAAACGTAAAGAATATGTCGCCTTGTATTTCCTTGATAGCAGTGAGCTATTTATATGGCACACACTTCTCCATATAGAATTCTTGCAAAAAATACACAGAAAATAACCTAGGGACGACTAAACTTACAATCAATATACTAGTGAATAGTGAGTGTCATTAACAATAATGAGGTAAGCTACCCAATTACCCAAATCATGGGGTGGCGGACTAAATGTAATTGTACAACATATACAGTAGCATCTACTGTATAACAGTTCTTGATGTCACTCCCCCACACTAGAGTAATATTTTTTTAAAAGTAGTACTGTAACTGCATACTGATATTCATATTGATATTCATAACCCCACGCTAGGAGATGTTAGAATATATAATAAATGAATAAAATTTCTCTTTCGCTCGAGCTTATGTCCTCTTTTATGCTCTTTCCCATTCCAGTGTGTGACATTGCAGGCCATTAGAAGCAGAGCTGCAAATCTAAAGCTGCTCTTTGCCATCTGCTGCTCCTCTTGTCGGCGGTCTGTGATGATCATGTAAATTTCTTCTTTCTTTTTCATTTTCTTCTTCTGGGTCTTTGGTCTTTTTGCCTATCTTCTTTTAAAAACTCGTCCTTGCTTTCATTTATCACTCTTCTTTGTTTCTCTCTCTAGTTCTTGATGATCAATCTCTAGTTTATAACTCATGTTTTTTACTTCATCAAAAAAAAAGTTCAAGTTTATTACTTTAAGTTCAAACCGAGTTTACTTTCATGATCAATATATGTTTGATTTGAGGATGCGGTTTTTAATGCTTTATAGGCGTTCAAAGGAGCTGATGATTCGACAGAGGTAGAGCTATACTTGTTATACTTTTGCTTGAATTCTTCTTGTTTCAATTGAACTAAAGTTGTATCTGTATTGTACTAGAATTCTTTTGTTTCCTGTTTAACTGTCTGCTGTTCTGGATAGAAGGAAAATGAAATTCTATCAAATTCCTTTTGTTATGACTGTTAATAGTTGGTGGAGTACTATGTTTCTTTGTCTGAACTGAAAAAGAGATGATAAAACATCAGGCTTTTGGATTTTTTGTTTGTATAGTAAGAGACTATCGTTTGGATGTGGCATGTATCTATATTTTTGCAGTTGTGGTATTTATACATTTGACTTACACATGCTATTTTTTGCAGTTTGTGGTACTTGATGCGAAATGGAGAATTTAGTAAAGTATTTGTCACTGAATCTTGAAAGACACTTTCAAGACATGAGCCCAAGGACGTTCTTGAGATAATTTATCATTCGGAAAAGAACATGGAGGTAAATCTTTGCGACCATGGACCTATTCCCTTTCCGTGAATTGTAAATTTTAGTCAATATAATTGTGGCTACCTTTTTTTTAGGAGCAGCGTCTTACCTTAATGAAATAAGGGGAACTCTTTTGTCACTGTTCCTAATGCCAAAAATTATTGAAAATTTGGTATGATACGGTTCTTTATGCCTTGGGAAAGAGTTTCTTGACTTGGATCAGTAAGAGGACATAGGAAAGATAAATAATCAACCCCTACCATCATCTCACAATTCGTTTGCGATACGCAAGAAAATTGTTGAAAGAGGAAGACATGGTGAAGAGAACTATTCGTGTATGGGGTTTCCCATTAGATTGTACTGCAGAGAGGGTTAAGGAATTCTTGGAAAATCATACTGAAGAGGGAACTATTGTGGCACTTAAACTGAGGCCGCCTAAGGTAATGCGCCCTGGATCCAAATTATATGCAATTGTCCAATTCACTAGCAGTAACTATGCCGAGAGCATAGCTTCTGAAGCTCAAAAGAAATGCCTGCGTTTTGGCGTGGATTCTCTTACTATTCAGGATGTGCAGCGGGATATTGTACCAAAGCCAAAGATTTCCATGTGTAGTTTGGAAAATGTAACTCTTCATTTGGGTTGCCAAGTCTCAGAAAATGAGTTCCTTGCTTTGTGGTGTGCCATGGATGCTAACGTGAATTTTGGGTTTGGTTTACAAAAATTGGAATTCTTTCTATTATCCCAAGGATTACAGTACAAACTTGACCTCTTTTATGGGGGTATCTGGCAAATTGAGCTTCGACGTCCAGCTGGCCACAATGCTAAATATCTTCTGATTCAGGTTAGTTATCTATTGTACTTGTGTTTAGAACATTCTTTAGTATTTGTATGTGTTTATTGAGAAATAGACTTTAGCATCTACATTTTAGGACCTATATGTTTCTTTTTCAGGAAGAAGCATGCAGTTCTTTCTCATAGAAGCATCATAGGCTTTATGTAGTAGATAAGTCACTGGACTTTGATTTTCTGTTAGATGAATTTTGTCCTCCTAAAAGTGAAGCATGAACTAAATCCTGCTGTTTCATTTTATATACAGCAGGTTGAACAATTATCAATCTTTGCTGCCTTATTTTATATACAGCAGGTTGAACGATTATTAAACATTGAGTTATTATTTATACAGGCCATTATTTTTTCTTTCTCTTCCATATATCAACTAGGATTTATTGCTGGATTATGAAGATCAACATCAGATTAAACTTCATTTCCAGTTCCTAAAATCTGACCTGGCCCAAGATTGCAGTTGATCACCAATATATGCTTCTTCCTGTTGTTTTCCCTTGCCATTTGGATCTGTTTTTTATTTTCGATTTGACTCTGTCATGTTATTTGATGATATGTAATCTGTTCGTCAAGCTTTCAATTGATTTCACAAGATAGATATTTTGTTGACAAAATAATAATACTTTTAATTAACTCAAAAAGTAGTTTTTTGAGTGAATGAAGTTTGGGACATGTACAGAGATCTTTTTTTTGTAAAACTTATTGCATCTATCAGTATCTCAAATATGTGTGTACAACTTGGCCCCAAAACCACAGCTATGAAGTTGCTTGCAGGTTTTGAGTTGTTTCTTCTCTTGCCTTGCATATTTGACATGAAACGGATTCTTCCCTGCTACATGATTGCCTTTTTTCTTTCCCACAGCTGCTTCATTATAGTTATGAAATGTTGCTCTAACGGATTGGTTTTTTCTGTAACTTTTAGGTTTCAGCTGCTCCTCGTATATACAAGAAGAATCTACATAGTTCAGAAAGTATGTATGAAAGTGCCAGATTGAATTACTTTAAGGATCTTCTTGATGATCAATGGATTCGAGCTACAGATTTTACTCCAGCTTCTTCAATTGGGCAATCATCTGTTATATGCTTGAAGGTTCCCTACAATTGTCAACTCCCTGATATTGGTAGAAATTTTGTCTATTACAAAGAAAAGCCGGGGATTTTTTTTCTGAAATGTGGAGCTTACTATTCACGTAGATTGGATCTAGTCCCAATAGTTGAGCCATTGCATGTTCGGTTGCCATACAGAATTCTTTTCAAGATAAATTCTTTGGTTCAGGAAGGAATTCTTATTGGACCTACACTTGATTCTGAATTTTATAGCTTAGTTGATCCCAGCAAAATACCACTCCGGCAAATAGAATGTGCCCTGGAAACTCTCTCTTCCTTTAAGTCTTCATGCTTTCAGCCTGCCAAGTATCTTCATGACAAATACAGATTATATCTGAAGGATAGGCGTAAGTACAATTCTGCAAGAATATTGCTGGAACCCGGCTTGGTATACGTTCATAGAGTTCAAGTGACGCCTTCAAAAGTATACTTTTGTGGTCCTGAAGTTAATATTTCTAACAGAGTTGTACGAAATTACTCTGAAGATATTGACAATTTCCTTCGCATTTCTTTCATTGATGAAGAATATGAAAAAATTCGATCTATGGACTTAGTACCTCGAACCGCTTTGGCCCATGCAGAAAGGCACACAGATGTTTATAAAAGGATACTCTCTACTTTGAGAAATGGAATCATCATTGGTGACAAGAAATTTGAATTCCTAGCATTCTCTTCTAGCCAGCTTAGAGAAAATTCTGCTTGGATGTTTGCCTCAAGAAAAGGACTTACTGCTGCTGATATTAGAACGTGGATGGGTGATTTTAGGCAGATAAAAAATGTGGCTAAATATGCAGCAAGACTTGGTCAATCTTTCAGTTCTTCCAAAGAAACATTAAGTATTGCTTTTCGTGAAACAGAAATTATCCCTGATGTGGAGATAACAGTGTGTGGTAAAAAGTACACGTTTTCTGATGGCATTGGGAAAATTTCTGCCGATTTTGCCAGAGCAGTGGCAAAAAGATGTGACTTTAAAGGCACAACACCTTCTGCCTTTCAAATAAGATATCAGGGTTACAAAGGGGTTGTGGCTGTAGATCCATGGTCTAGCTATAAGCTGTCGTTAAGACCAAGTATGTGTAAGTACATCTCAGGTAATACAAAATTAGATGTCCTGTCATGGACCAAGTACCAACCGTGTTTCCTCAATCGTCAGTTAATTACTCTTCTTTCGACCCTTGGAATTCAGGACTATATTTTTGAGAAAAAACAAAAGGAAGCAGTGGACCAGTTGGACGCTATTTTGAAAGATCCAATTGCGGCTCAGCAGGCCCTTAATTTCATGTCTCCGGGAGAAAATACCAAAGTGCTTAAAGAAATGTTAATGTGCGGTTACAAACCTGATGCTGAACCATATTTGTCAATGATGCTACAAACATTTCGCGCATCAAAGCTGTTGGAACTGAGGACTAAATCACGAATCTTTGTGTCTAAAGGGAGGTCCATGATGGGTTGCCTTGATGAAACTCAAACCTTACACTATGGGCAGGTGTTTGTGAAGGCATCTTATGCTGATCAAAATCAGTTTTATAGTGGCAGGACCAGTTCAAGCCAGGATTCTTTTGTTGTAGTTGGGAGAGTTGTTGTGGCTAAGAATCCGTGCCTCCATCCTGGGGATATCCGAGTTCTGGTGGCTGTAGATGTCCCTGCATTGCACCATATGGTTGATTGTGTCGTTTTTCCACAAAAAGGCAAGAGGTCAGCCATTTTTTGTTCAGTTTGTTATCTTCTTTTTAAGTAATTTCTTAATCACGGTCATTTGTCTTCATACTTGCATTTTTGACATGCAGCTGTATTCTATATATCATTTTGGAGTAATAATATCCGTTTTTATTTGGTGTTTTTGCGATCTTTACTGAAAACATGTGCGGCTTTGTTTAGCTCGAGTTGTCATTCAACTTTAACTATTTGGCAAGCATATGTATTACGTTGGTAAATTAGTTGTCAACCTGTTCAAATAATATTTGTGAGGCATCATGCATCGTTGGACATGATTTTATGAAAACAAAAAAACCAGGTCTCCTTATTTTCTAGCAGTGTATAACCTCTACTGAGCAGACTGCCTACAGTGGCAGTAAAAGTATAGAAAGGTTGCAACTGCAAAACAGTTAAAACGAAAAGCTGAAGTCCTGATTTCTTGAACTCAGCTGGGAAGCTCCTTGTTGTTGGCTTAGGCTTTCACTTGACATACATCCTATCCTTAGTATCTCAGACCATATATTTTGCCTTTCATCTCTGGGGTGCTCCTTTTGTATGACTATGCACTGAAATGCTCAAAATAATTTATTGATTTTCGGTTGTTTTGGACCTGTTGGCATTTTAATGTACTTTATGTAATTTGACATATAAAACCAAAAATCAAATGGTTAGCGTGATTTTCTAAACTTGGGCTATCACCATGGATACCAGGTGACATGGGCACCTTAAACTTACATTTTCACCTGTGTTATGCATTCTACTAGTTTCTTATCCCCGATTAGATCGTGTTTTTTTCCTTTTAATTGTTTTCATTTTGTGTTTGTATCCTTTATTTATAGCATGCGCTGGTGACTTGTTGATTCGCTCATTTCAGGCAACTGCTTGTCATCGTTTGATTGATATAAATATGCACTTCCATAAGAGGTGGAAATAATGTTTGTATAAAGCCTTCTGCTCTACGGTTCTTTTATTTGCAGATTACGTTTTTTAATTGTGTTGTTTGATGTTTCATGCTTTCTTATTATGGCTTAGTGCCCTCCATCTGGACGCCCCTCTTATGACATCATATAATTTTCTTTTAGGCCACATCCAAATGAATGTTCTGGGAGTGATTTAGATGGTGACATATATTTTGTTTGTTGGGATTCTGAACTTATACCTCCTCGTCAAGTCGCACCAATGGAATATGATGCAGCTCCAGCTGAGGTTCTTGAGCACAATGTTACAATTGAGGTACATTTATGCTTTCCTGGACTCACTGATGAAGTTTAGTTTTCTCTTCGTTTTGTGTGTTTTATTAATCAACCATTAAGTGTCTCAAATTTTCTCTAGTTGACTGTATTACAAGTCATGGTTTTTTCCACTCTGCTACTTTTCGTTTTATTGACTCCCCTTTGCCTCTGTAATTGTGACGTGATGAAAATGTAAATGACAATATCATATTCATTTTTCGGACAAAAAAGACAATACTTATCTGTCCGACAATACTTAATATACTGATCCTGCCTTTACGTTGTCACCATGAGAGAGGTCAATGCCCTTTATAATCTTCTAGTTTCAAGCTGATAATATATCTAATCATGTGTCTATAACTTTCAGAAATTTGTATTCATTTTTTGCCTTTATATAACGAGCATTTTGAAAATAAAATAGCTTCATTTTGTGTCTGGTTTTTTTGAGATAGCAATTGGAGTTGCATTGGAAATATGATCCTATAGGTTTATATAATTATAAAGGCTATGACATAATGGTATTAATATTGCTTTGGTCATATGACATTAGCCAAATAAACGTGGAGCTTGTTAGGTTGTATGGGGCTGGTTAGACATAAAGTCAACCTATCTGACCAGGGATGATGGAGGTCAGCGTATAGAAATTTAATTTAGATTCTACAATAGTTATGTTGACACTAGTTGAAATTTTCAAGAATTCATCAAGAAACTCTTTCAAACAATTAATGTTAGAATACCACAAAAAGAAAAGTTAATCTTTTGAGTCAATCATTCAACTTTTGCGACTCAAGTGCCCGATTTATGATGCAGGAAGTTGAGGAGTATTTTACTAACTACATGGTGAACGACAGCTTGGGAGTCATTGCGAATGCTCACACGGTCTTTGCAGACAAGGAGCTGAAGATGGCTGAGAGTGATGCCTGCGTAGAGTTGGCAAAACTTTTCTCTATTGCTGTTGACTTCCCCAAGACTGGGACCCCTGCTGAAATACCACCCCATCTACTGGTTAAAGAATATCCAGATTTTATGGAAAAACCTGACAAACCCACCTATGAATCCCCTCGAGTGATAGGAAAGCTGTTTAGAGCTGTGAAAGACATATCTGGTGACACCTGCTATATGACGTCCTTCACTTTGGAATTGGCCAAAAGGTCGTATGATCCGGACATGGAAGTTGATGGCTTTGAAAATTATGTTGAAGATGCTTATCATTATAAGACTGATTATGATTTCAAGCTGGGTAATTTGATGGATCATTATGGTATAGGAACCGAGGCCGAGATACTCGGTGGTAGTATAATGCGCTTGGCCAAATCTTTTACAAAAAAGAGGGATGCAGAGGCAATTGGGCTTGCAGTCAGGTCACTTAAAAAGGAAGCTAGAGGCTGGTTTGATGAAAAGGGAACTGAGATAGACCAAGATATTACTGATGATGTACATGCAAAAGCATCAGCATGGTATCATGTTACATATCATCCATCTTACTGGAGACAGTATAACGAGGGAATAGACCGACCGCACTTCCTTAGTTTTGCTTGGGTTGTTTATGACAAATTGATACCAATAAAGCAGAGAAAGATGCGGAAGAGGCGAATGGATGGAAATTATGATCTCAACTCTTCCTTTGAGTTAAACCTGAGGCTTAGTTAAATGCCTACCATTTCAACTTTGTGATGGAAAAAGGTTGAGTTGATACTTTCCTGCATGTAAATATGTGTTTCGTTTCCATCTTTTCAGGTTTAGAGAACTTCATAGCCTACTAAACTGCAGTTGCCATCGTGGATTCCATAGTTCTTTTAGTCATCATATGTAAAATGAAGTGAGTAATATGTATTTATATTTATCTCTAACGTGCATATTTGTTCTTGTTGTTTGTAGTGTCTAATGCTACAGTGAAGGTTGAAGCGCAGATTGTGCCTGTGCATGAGTATCTAGAAGGGTGGGTTGATTTACTTGGTTGTTTTATGAGGCTGCTCTAAACAGTCTCATCCTCAGGAAAGTCAATTTTTGCATTCATCCAATGCCTATATATCAGTTAAAACCCTAATCCTTCCCTAAGCTTCTAGCAGAGAGGTTGAGCTCACTAGCAACTGTTATCTTTCCAGCCCCTAGCTTTTTCCCTAGACTCTTCCTCTCTGCCCTTCATCTGTTGTTCCCCACCTTCACTCGAATTTCTCACCTTTCAATTCAACCTTAACTCTTATTTCTGCCTACCATTATCACCCATTCCACCCTCATTATTTATGGGGTTTGTAGTCTACCAGTGCCATCCCATGTAGGCAGTACACCCTCACTAGCAACTGTTATCTTTCCAGCCCCTAGCTTTTTCCCTAGACGCTTCCTCTCTGCCCTTCATCTGTTGTTCCCCACCTTCACTCGAATTTCTCACCTTTCAATTCAACCTTAACTCTTATTTCTGCCTACCATTATCACCCATTCCACCCTCATTATTTATGGGGTTTGTAGTCTACCAGTGCCACCCCATGTAGGCAGTACACCCAATATGCACGGACGGTGTTGGAAGGGTGGGCTGCCTACATGGGGTGGGGGGGGGGTGAATCCAGACTACAACACCCTTATTTCTTCATATATTGTTACTCTGAAGTCTGAACACTGCCCCACTTCGACCCACTAACCAACGTTTTAGTTTAAGGGGCCGTTTGGGGCGTGATTAAAAGCAAAACATCCAGATGGGATGTTTTGCTACACTGTAGCATATGGATATTTTATATATCCAGCTGATACACCTCATGAGGTGTTTCAGCTGGATGTAAAAATCCACATGGATGCTACAGTAAATATCCAATATCCAATCTGGATATTTTGCAATAATCACGCCCCAAACGGCCCCTAAATATCATTGGCCTGGTTGGGGGTACAGAGGAGCATGGAAAGTTGCATCGCCGGGCTTCAACTGATAAAATGATATTTCGTAATCTCGATTTTGGCAATTTATTTAAATATATGGGATACATAACCAATATATCAGTTACTTTAAAAAAATACTTTTTTATCTTTTAAATATTTTTTTTAAATCAATTCTCTCGTTTATTTCCCATCCTATGACAAGTGGAAGGATACGGGTTTAAAATACAAACATATATTTTAAATTAGTATCACTCATTTTAGAAGTTATATTGTAAAAATACATGGTAAAAACTAGTTTTAGACTACTAATATTTTTTACATAATATTTTCGATATTTTGTCTCTTTGGTTGACCAATATTTTACCGATATCCGATACGACATTCTTTACAAAGGAGAAATAATACCATTCACAACACCTTTATATCCTATCAGAAAAGAGTCTCACCATAGTATCATATATTCTTTAAAAACATCCATTTTTAACATGTGACAGTATATTAGGACAGAGGAAGTATTTTCTTTTAAACTTGTTACATATCATAGGTTCGTAGCAGAGTCAATATAAAAAAATGGTTAATAGCAGAGTCAAAATGTGTAACACCCAAAAAATTTGCATGATTATTAAAATTGATATTTTAAGAGATTGATCTAAATATATGAAATTTTGATGCTTGTTTTTATTCTATTTTGTATATGTGTTAAAGATCTTGAATAGAGCTTTCCAACGCCATCGACGGTGCTCAATTTAGAGTTCGGAGCAAAAAGTTATGCTAGTTTGAAGTTTGGTACGCGATTGGGATACGCGATCGATCGTTGGGTTACACGATTGATCGACGGGGTACGCGATCGATCGCGGCAGCTGAGATTGAATACGGAAATTGCGATTTTGAGTGGATTTTCTTGAGGAAAAAGATATCAATCTTAACCAAACTTAGAGAGGACATTTATCTATGGATTTTGGAAGATTTTAGAGGATTCCTATTGGTGGAAATAGTCCATAATTTAGGAAGAATTATTTAAGAAGAGATTTCTCTAAATTCTATATAAACTCTTGTAGAGTTGGTTTGTGCTATTGGAAACCCTAGTCTTAGAATGACCAGAGCCCTATTTCTTCTCCTTCCCATGTTCATCATTCTCCTAAAGGCTTCTTCTTGGTGGGAGATTCGCAAAAGCTTGGAGCAAGGGCTTGGTTGCAAGCGAGGAAGGCCTACGACACGCATAGACAAAGGATCTTCGCGAGATAAGAGTAGGATGATTTTACCACTATTCTTTGTGATTTATTTCAATCATATTAATGTTTATGATTCAAGTTCTGATGTCAAATATGTGACCTTATTTGGGAATGAATATGTGTGTATTTCTATTCATGAATTGATTATGATCATGCTCTTATATGTGAAGATGTAGGGGTCAATTGATATATAATATGTAACATGATAAAATGGTATACTTTGGCAATTCCAGACAATCCTAGGGTCTGTAATTGATCTAGGAGGAGAGTATGGTTGTTTGTTAATAATATATTATCACCTATAATGTGTTATTTTTGAGATAATCAAGTTTAATGAAGAGTCTTAATCTCGGCTAGAACTATTTTTGTGCTGACAGTCTGTAGTAAATAATTCATAAGTAATTCAAATAAACTCAGAAAAATATGCCGCGTATTGGGTTAGAAACTAGACTGAAAGAACTATATACAATAAACATTTCAAAGAGTAATTCAATTTGTGCTGACGCTGGGAAGAGCCGGCAGTCAACTAATATGTAAAAATAGAATACTGTAATTAGGATAAAAGTTAGAGAAACTTTAGCAAAACATTACCCTATGCTAGAATAAGTATACTATGAAAGTAATATGTATTATGCAAGATCTTCCAGAAAGAATTACAGCAGAATGGACTAAGTATAATACTTTAATATCAGGGGCTAATGGTTGGTAGTTTGGTATTTAGTAAGTCCTATGTGTTTCATGGTTGATATTGACTAGACTGCGTTTTCAATTGGAAGCCGAACCATCATCCCCTTTGACTAAAGTCTTAAACCTTGAAGTTTGGATCAATGTTTCTATGACCGAGTTGAGTATCGGAATAGTTCTACCTATGTTAAAGCAATGTATGACACTTCTGTTGTTGACACTTTATTTTGATACTTCTATGGTTAGTTATGTGACGATAGAGATTAAGTAATCTCATTGGTACTCCTTTAGTGAGTTAGACTTTTGAAAGAGTATCGAAATATTTGTTGTACTTGTTTTGTGAGCTAGTTATCAGAATGAATATGTTCTTCATAGAGGATACCTTTCCTTCGAGTAAATAGTTACATCAGAGATTCGTTACAAGAACCTTGTGAGATTTTGCCCAAGAGAGGTAAATTAGTTTCCCAGGATGAGAGATGGGTAGTCTCAATAGTACCTGAGTGAAGACATTTGTAGTATGCTGGTAAATACCATAATAGACTCCGTCCAGTTGAGAGTTGTAGAATACTCAAAAGCACTTGGATTAAGATAAACTCAACCAGGGTGAGAGCTAATGACATTCAATAGCCCCTGTGTTAAGAGAAACTCAGCCAGGGTGAGAGCTAATGACATTCAATAGCCCCTGTGTTAAGAGAAACTTAGCCGGGGTGAGAGCTAATGATACTCAATAGCCCCTGTGTTAAGGGAAACTCAGCCAGGGTGAGAGCTAATGATACTCAATAGCCCCTGTGTTAAGGGAACTCAGCCAGGGTGAGAGTTAATGATACTCAACAGTCCCTGCATTAAGGGAGATTCAGCTAGGGTGAGAGTTAATAATACTTAAAAGCCCCTAAATTAAAAAATTCAGCTAGGGAGAGAGTTAATAATACTCAAAAGTCCTTGAGTTAAGAGACCCTGCCAGGATGAGAGTTAATAAGACTCAAAAGTTCTTGTGTTAAGAGAGTATACCTTTGGACCCTTGTTAGGTTCCTGCCCAAAGAGAGGCATTCCATAAGTACTAATAGAGCCAATATTCTAGACATGACAGAGGATTCCAAGGAGAGAACCTTCTCTCTAGGATAGTTTGGTAAGAAACCACATGGAAGTGGTGATATATGAGAGTGAGAGTTGTAGCTCCATACGCTTGTGATAGTTGAAGTCTCTGTGAATGATGTTTTTCTTATGCACTCTTAATGTTTGGATCATTGACTAATTATATTCTCTCCATACATTCTAGCTGTTTTGGAGTCTTAGTGACTGATGATGATTTCTGGTAATGCAATTCCTTATATTGGATATCGATATTACTGATTTGTCAGTTATTGTTGAAATCTTATGCATTGTTATATATTGTATCTTTTGTGTTTGTGTGGGTTTTGCATCCTACTGAGTATTCCTTTGGAATACTCATGCATCCTGTGATGCAGGCTTGGATAAAGATTAGATTTGGAGAACATTGCAGCAGAAGGAAAAGCTCAAGGATTGCAGTCAGAAAGTTACGAAGTTTATGTTGCTTTTGAAATAAATAGCTGTGATATTAATGACCTGTGTGCCAAGAAGTTTTAGTGATTTTGTTAAGAGATTTTAATGACTTTTATTTTGGGATAATTTGAGATTAAGAATTTTTATTTTATATGGTTTAATGATGTTGATTCATATGACTGAGTGGTTTCAATTACACATCCTTTTGAGATGTTGTGGTTGACTGGTGAATGGGTATTCAGTTGCGTTCCCGAAATTCGGCTTCAAGAATTTCTAACTTTAAGGTCAACTTCTTCACTCCGTCGAGGCTTAAAATTTCGGGGCGTGACAAAATGTAGAAAGGTTTTAACTAAATTAGTCCTATTATTCTTTCATGAGCCGAATCAGTTTGGTTTTTTGGTCCATGATGAGGAAAACCTGAAAAGGCCATCTCTACCTGTTTTTATTTATCGTCTGTGCTTGAATTGAAAGATAGGAGAGGCATTGAATGGATTATGCAGGTAAGCTGGCATGGTTTTTTGTTTTGATTTTGGGTTTATTTTATTTCGTTAAGGTAAGACGTATCACTTTATTTGGGCCTAAGGAATTCGACCCTGGGACCTCACTCATACTATATATCAATCCAAAACCAAATCTCATGTGCATCGAATGCTCTGAGGCACTGTTGGACATCAGATTTTAATCCGGCAGCACGCGTTTGTACAGGTGGGAGGCAGGTCTAGATCACAGTGCCACAGCTAAGCTAAGCTCCTTCATGTCCTTACTTGCTTATGGGGTATAATGTTTTTTTTTCTTGCTGCCGCAGCATCTCGCACTTGATGGATACGGAAATTTTGCACACTATGTATGAATTATGCTAAAATATATGTATTCTTTCCATCTATGCTTGTTGTGGATTAGTTTAAGTGCATACAAATGTTAGATTATGAAAATATATCTTAAAAACTTATTTTTATGACTAACGATATCATTTTACACAATCTTTTCGATATATCTCCGATACATCTATGAGATTTTATATCTTTTGCCCCTCTGATACAACATTCCTTGCCAAAGACTCACCCAAGAAATCAAAATCCTATAAATTATGCTTTTATACTCCATAAATATGTTACCAAACACATCCCCACCCTTCTACCAAGCTTAACATAACTAGGATTTTTTGCCCACAACAGCTGGAGAGAACGCTCCTGCACACCGTCGATCCTAAAGATTGACAACTCCTATCACCTTCCCGCAAGTCTCATGTGGCATGCGGGGCACTCGGAACAATATCTCCCTGATCAGGCCATGAAAGCCACCAATCAAACGGTCAAGAATCATCCTCTATGGCCCCACCACCCCACACCTGACTCCCCGAACAACAACGCAGAACTCACAAGTTGAAGTTGATGAAAGCCCACATTTAAAAGCCACACGCCCTTCTCCAAAAAAACAAAAACAAAAAAAAAAAATCCAGAAAAAATGGGATACGGCCTCCGCGCAATCCGGGCCTCCCGGACCTCCGGCGGCCTGGCCCGCCTCTGCGCCGCCTACCGCCACCACCTCCTCCGCCCCATCACCTCCACCCCCGAGCGCCTATCCCCCGACGCCGCCCCGGCTGAGCAGCCGGCCTCCGCCTATCCTGCCCCGGAGCCCCCCAAGATGCCGCTCCCCGTCGGCGGCGCCAGGATTAAGATCACCAACCCTGACGACGCAATTGAGGTCTTCGTCGACGGGTTTCCGGTGAAGATCCCCAAGGGCATGACCGTGCTCCAGGCCTGCGAGGCCGCCGGTGTCGACATCCCCCGATTCTGCTACCACAGCCGACTCTCAATCGCCGGTAACTGCCGCATGTGTCTCGTTGAGGTCGAGAAGTCGCCCAAGCCCGTCGCCTCCTGCGCCATGCCCGCCCTCCCCGGTCGGTTCCCCAACTCAATTGAGCAATTCCTGTGATTTGATTGTCTTTTGTTAAGGGAAATTTTACATTTTGTTGCTTGATTGGGGGTTTAGGGATGAAGATTAAGACGAATACGCCAGTAGCGAAGAAGGCGAGGGAGGGGGTGATGGAGTTTTTGCTGATGAACCATCCGTTGGACTGCCCGATTTGCGACCAGGGTGGAGAGTGCGATTTACAGGACCAGTCCATGGCGTTCGGGTCGGATCGTGGCCGGTTCACGGAGATGAAGAGGTCGGTCGTTGACAAGAATTTGGGGCCGCTGGTGAAAACCGTCATGACCCGGTGCATCCAATGCACAAGGTTTGCGTTTTACGGTTATCTGCATTTCGTTTTTTATTGGATGAATAGAACTCTGGTGTAAGTTGCACCAAACTCATATTTTACAAACAACTATGTCCCAATTTAATTGAATTGTGCTTTATGTTGATTCAGTTTAACGCAAAATTCATGGTGAAGGATAAGTGAATGACAACGCATTTATAAGAAGCTATGCTCTACTTAGATATAATGCAGTTTAAGTGTTTAACATTTAGTAAGTAAGTTGAATCAATTAATAGAAAAGTGATCACAATAGAGAAATATTAAGTGGGCTGTTAGTTGTCAAGGCATTCTCAGTGCTACTTTAGATGAAAGAGGTTCAATTTTGTCTATGGACAAACCCCATATATGAGGTATCGAAAAGGTATGGATCTTCTTTGTCATGTACAAACAGTCCCTCTTTCAAATGCATGTTCATTGTAATTTATAAGCATGAAAGTGTTCTAGTTATGATTGTGTCCAAGGTAAAGTTATGAGATGAGATTTCAATATGGTTGTCAGAGAACAAAATATTTGGTATGTACTGACAAGTACAGAGTGAAATTGATTCCTATTGCTCAATGCCTGGCTATAGAATTCAGCAAATTATCAAATAAAACGGGTAGAGTAAACAATTCTTTTTGGAACGTGGGCTGCAGCTTGGGAAATCGAGGCTTATGTCACAACTTCCGCTATAGAAGTTATATATTTATATTGCTTCCAGGTTTTATAAGGGTTTGGATTTGGATTTAAGAGGCAATTCAGGAGCAAAACTTGATTTTCTAAGGGCTTGGATTTAGGAGATAGGTGAGCTCAGGTGGTTAAGAAGAAGCCTTGAAAAGAGTAAGACTTCTAGAAGAATGGAGGAGATTAGGTGTGGGGCTGCTAATTAAAGTTGAACTTACAAATTTTGAGGCTGAAGTCTTAACCGCCTCTTTTGGAAAGCGGAGAGATGAACACTGATCAGACAGATTTTTCACGGAAATGCATTCCTAGAGGGCCGACGGTTCAGAAAATTTTACCCTGCATGTTCATTTCTCAGTATCTTTTTGGACTAACTTACAGGAAACACTACAAGCATTTTTCCTGCAGAATAAGTTGTTTAATGTTTACTTTTGAAAGCCGCTGACCCACCTGACACCAATGTCCCTTAAATTAAATGCCATATTTTAGTAGTGTATTTAATACTAGTAAAGAACTCCAGTGTTGTGCTTTTTATTGGCTGAGTCAACATTATGGTTTGTTATTTATGTGGTTATTCGTAGCTTTTTGTGTATATTATTTTCTCCAATTTCAAATGGAATGTGGGAGGGAAGGAAACATGGGAAATGTGGTACATCCTGATGGAAGATATTCTGTAATAGTTTCAATATTAAAATTCATTGACTATAGAAAGAGGAAATGGTATATTGAGAGCCTTATGTATTTAGATCTGAATTTTGGGAGCTTGATTTCGTTGGACATTTTTATACTTTTGCATATATACCGTAGAAGATTGATTATGTGTTTATATGTTGACCTAATTTTTCTGTGTTTATCTGCACATATTGACATATAATAGGTATAAAACGATTAATATAAGAAGCATGCACATGTAGGCACTATTTTTCTTTAAATGTTCTGACGAAATTTTATCAAATGTTTGAGCTCATGGAACAACATGAATGTATGAACATTTTGGTGTAATTCTTAGTGGCAGTGCATAAGGTCAATAACTATTCTGCAGATATGGCAACTGGATTTCATAATCAGTCACTTCATTCCTTGATTCTAACTACTTAAACATTTAATATCTTTCACGATCACTTTTGTCTTTATTGTCTTAATATCTAGATACTTAATCGTAATAAGTCCTTTGTAATTGAACTGAAAAATTCTATGTAACAGGTGTGTTAGGTTTGCTACTGAGATAGCTGGTGTCCAGGATCTTGGCATGTTAGGACGTGGAAGTGGTGAAGAGATCGGGACATATGTAGAGAAACTTATGACAAGTGAGCTTTCTGGAAATGTGATTGATATCTGCCCTGTAGGGGCCCTCACTTCCAAGCCTTATGCATTCAAAGCTCGTAACTGGGAGTTAAAGGGTACAGAGACCATTGATGTTACTGATGCTGTTGGGTCAAACATCAGAATTGACAGCAGAGGCCCAGAAGTCATGCGCATTGAACCCCGTTTGAACGAGGTAAAATACTTTAAAAAGAGAGGTTTTTGCTCTGAAGATTGTACTTGCATCATCTGTCATCCGCTAGCCATTAATGAGGCAAAAACTCTACTTTTTAATGGCTTACTATGGTTGGGGTTTCTTATTTTTACTCATTTGAAGTAACAGATTTTTTAATAAAGCACATGGCTATTTCTCAGTATAACCAGTGTTTTGCTTGCAGGACATTAATGAGGAGTGGATTTCAGACAAAACTCGTTTTTGTTATGATGGTCTCAAGAGACAACGCTTGAGTGACCCTATGATTCGTGGGAATGATGGCCAATTTAAGGCTGTGAGTTGG
Source organism: Houttuynia cordata (assembly GCA_039654745.1). NCBI lineage: Eukaryota > Viridiplantae > Streptophyta > Magnoliopsida > Piperales > Saururaceae > Houttuynia > Houttuynia cordata. The sequence goes on from CM077504.1 coordinate 4,250,259, forward strand.
CGTGATGCCCTAGCTGTGGTTGCTGAGGCTGCTCATAATGCTAAACCTGAGGAAATTGTTGGGGTTGCTGGTCAGATATCTGATGCAGAATCCATGATGGCTTTCAAAGATTTCTTAAACAAAATGGGGTCCAATAATGTGATGTGTGAAGGAAATGGTGCTAGCCCTCAAGCTGATTTACGCTCGAGTTACCTTTTGAACAGTACCATTAGCGGTCTTGAAAAGGCGGATCTCTTCCTTTTGATTGGTACACAGGTAACTGTACTGTAAAATGAATGCTTCTAGATTTTTAAGATCATTGTTAATGGACTATTTTTTAAAAACAGCTGTTGTCATATAGATATATATATATATATATATATATATATATATATATATATATATATATAAGATGAGTTTACATGAGATCGTTCTCATATAAGGAGGATAAGGCCAATCTTTATTGCCGTTAGATTCCGATCGGAGGGTAGATATCAAATCAGTGGGTAGGTGAGTGTGTCACATCAAAGAGTGGGTGAGATCATTATGGATATTTGTAGCCGTCAGATCAAGATCCAACGGCTACAATTCAAAGTGGCCTCATATAAGCAATATGAGAGCGATCTCATTTAAACTTTTCCCTATATATATATATATATATATATATATATATATATATATGTTGGCCTGTATATGATTTGTTAGATTTGACCTGCTTGCAATTTTTGCTATTGAGAGGGGCTTGCTCGATAAAAAAATTTCCATTTGTGATGCCCTAAGAACTGCAGTGTTTTGAATTTGAGTATCTTAAGTTGTTTAATAGGTAGTGAGAGGCCTGATAATGAAACTCCATTCTGACTCTGAGTGATTTTTACTTTTATACAAGATTTATGCTAATTGTTCTTATTTTAAAATACTTTACTTGGTCAGGAGTTGTAGCACATATATTACCATTGGGAAATTATTGAGAATGATCACATTTGATTATCTTAAGTTGACCTGCTTGCAATTTTTGAAAAAACAGCTGTTGTCATATGGATATATATCTGTTGGCCTGTATATGATTTGTTAGATTTGACCTGCTTGCAATTTTTGCTATTGAGAGGGGGGCTTGCTCGGTAAAAAAATTTTCCATTTGTGATGCCCTAAGAACTACAATGCATTTTGAATTTGAGTTTCTTAAGTTGTTAAATAGGTAACGGGAGGCCTGATAATGAAAACTCTAAGCGTACTTCTGACTCTGAGTGGTTTTTATTTTTATACAACATTTTATGCTAATTGTTCTTATTTTAAAATACTTTACTTGGTCAGGAGTCGTAGCACATATATTGCCATTAGGAAATTATTGAGGATGATCACATTTGATTGAAGAATGTCCGATTTACTTTTTTTTTTTTTAAAAGAATGAGTTAAAGGATTTTCTGTTGTCAGTTCAAACTACAACCTTTAGTTAGCATTGAAACAGCAAAAGCAGTTTTACTCGTTTAAAAGTATTTGTATAAGTTTTTCTTTTTTCCTACCAATGCATATAGACATTTTTTTTTATTTCTTTATGTGTGTGGGAGGGGAAGCGCCGGGCAATGGAGCTTTATATTAAAGAGATGGGCTTTGCTAATGTTTAAATGCTTATTTCGACCTCCATGAATCTCTCTGTCTTGCTATTAGCCCTAGTGATGCGGATATCTATAGTAATTTTCTATTTTAATAGGATTCTAATATAATCAAATTACTCTCTTAATTGAGTCCTAGTTTAAGTATATTACTTTATTTAGGAGATTTACGTTTTTATCTCGTTTTTAATTAGGGTAGGTCCTTAATTAGTTTGTAAGTTTCCTTTTCACAAGCATATTGTAAGTCTATTTAAAGGCATGATAATCAATGAAAAAGTAGTCGATGATTTTGAAGAAAAAAAATACCTTCTTCTCTGTTGATGGAGAATTCTGTTGGTGCCGAAGCCAACAAGCCCCGGTGGTGAATCCGGTGGTTGCTGTCCGGTGGTGATTTCGGCAGCCCTTCTGGTGGTGATTCCAGAAGATGGCCTACTGGCCTCCGTATCATTCAGCCCGCTATCCTTTTTATCCCGCCATCCCCTCCGCTCCCCTTCCGTCACATGCTGTCCGCTATCAACTTGGTGGCCCATTAAACAACCTGCACCCCGACCCTTCTCCTGTCACCTAGGATTTCCTACTTCAACAATCAATTGCTCTGAATGCCAAATTGGAGGCTCTGAATGCCAAATCTGATGTGCTCGTCCGCGAGTATGCCAAGATCAACGCTCGCGTCGCACGCCTATGCTCTCGCCTACCATCGGCTGTCCCAAATTCCACATATGTTGTCCGTCAGCCGTCTATGTCTGTGCCGATTATCCATGACCAAGCGCCATGTGAACCAGACGAAGAGATCATTGTGCTAGTCCATCAGTCGTGTGTCGCCGACTCTCTGGCCACAATGGCACAAGAGACAGAAGACTCCCTAGCCACAATGGAACAAGAAAATGTGTCAAAAGGAATGATTTTTCCTTACCCGGACAAGCTTTGCATTGCCTCCCCAAAGATGGACGTGTTTGCTGAATCTCAGCTCGAGTTCTACCCTCCATGGTCGCCGCTCCTCCTTGGCAGTACCTTTTCTTCTTTGTTCGATGGCCTCAAACTCTCTCTCGGCGCCAAAGTTCGTACCTTTTTCTGCTCCGGTTGTGTATGGTGCACACTACCACCACGCCGACACCGATTGGAGGGTCATGCCATCCGCCAATGACGCTCTGCTTCACCTTCTCCAACCTCCACCCGATCCGCCGCCCTCTCCTCAGTCCGATCCGCCGCCTTCTCCTAATTTTTGACGCCCTCCACCCGATCCGCCGCCTTCTCCTCTGCCCACCGAGGTTATTGTCGCCGCCAAGGACATCTTCTCCCTTTTTCGTTGTCGTGGCCGACGATTTGCTTCGCCTTGCCACGACTGCCGCCACATCCACTACGCACCTTGCCGCCGCCGCAGTCCACCATGCTGCCACCGTCGCCGTCGACCATGCCGCTGTCACAGTCGATCTTCACCATGCCGCCGCCCCGGTCGCATTAGGGCACTTCTTTTGCTCGGGTTCCCTTCGAATGATCGGCCCTGGTTTCCATTTCAAAAAAAAAGTGACTCTGGATTTGGTTCGGTTCGGGTTACTTTAGCCTCGGTTCACATTTATTCTGGCTGTTCCTTTTGGGCCACGGGTTTGATTCGGTTCGAGTTAATTTTGAGATGAACCAGCGATGCCCTGGTCTACAATTTGCTTTCACCCGGGCCCATCTTTTTGCATTTTCGTAGCCACAGTGCTGAGTGGTCCTTTGCCATCCTTTCAGCCATACTCGTCGGAGTCGAGTTTCTTTCACCCGTGGAGAATGATGCGAATATCTATAGTAATTTTCTATTTTAATAGGATTCTAATATAATCAAATTACTTTCTTAATTGAGTCCTAGTTTAAGTATATTACTTTATTTAGGAGATTTACGTTTTTATCTCGTTTTTAATTAAGGTAGGTCCTTAATTAGTTTGTAAGTTTCCTTTTCACAAGCATATTGTAAGTCTATTTAAAGGCATGATAATCAATGAAAAAGTAGTCGATGATTTTGAAGAAAAAAATACCTTCTTCTCTGTTGATGGAGAATTCCGTTGGTGCCGAAGCCAACAAGCCCCGGTGGTGAATCCGGTGGTTGCTGTCCGGTGGTGATTTCGGCAGCCCTTCTGGTGGTGATTCCAGAAGATGGCCTACTGGCCTCCGTATCATTCAGCCCGCTATCCTTTTTATCCCGCCATCCTCTCCGCTCCCCTTCCATCACATGCTGTCTGCTATCACCTAGGCTTTCAAGTAGCAGTACCAAGTTTGATTACATTGCGTTCAGTTCGAGCTATGCGATGAAAAGTTTGCGTTGGTTACGTTGTTTTTTTTTCTTTAATTAATTTACCTGTTCTTGGAGATGTGGACATGTATACTTGGTGTCTTCAAATGAGCAAGAGTTTTTCTATTAAGGAAGTCAGGAGTTGATATGCGACTAACCATCACTAGGTGGTGATTTGACTTGTCAGTCTGAGAACTTTAGATCTCAGTTTTTCATTGATTTGTGATCAGAAGTTTTAAATTGAGCTACTTATTGAGATATTGTGGTGGAGATTTGTTGTGTGATTGAGTTTCAAGATGTTGTTTAAATGGAAGAAAATTGACAATCTATACTTTCTAGAATTATATGTTTGAATTTGAAGATTTTGGAGTTTTTATATTTTGGAGTTTGTCTTTATTGAACACAATGATCTTAGAGACCGTGCCACAAATTCAAGGTGGTAGGTCAGTTTATCTGTCATATTAGAATTAATTATATATATTTAAAAAGCATAAGGGATGAGGCGAGACAGTTTGCTTTGAAAAATGTGAATCTTAAGCCTAATGGTTGATGTCACCCATATTCCTAGTATAATTTAATTTAAAGTCGAAAAGAAAAGAAAAATCACGAATTTTAATTTTTAATCACTTGAGCAGTGCCTCAAAACTAAAAGATGCACCTCATGCCTAAAACTTACACATATTCACTTGATGAGCCATATGCTTTTGGGGTCTCACACCTTGTACTATTGGCGTTGAGGCTTTTTTTCAGCACTGTTGGGCCTCAAAAACTCTTTTCAAAACACTGGTATAGTCCCTAAGTTGTATGAATTGTCATTGTCGAAACTGCTGCACTTTTCTTATCTCCCTCAATGTATCTTTAATATTCATTTCGTACTAAAAAATGATTTTTAGTTTTGCAATAGTATAACCATTCCGTACTGGTTGATAAAAATGATAAATGTCTCTCTGAGCCCGCCCTCTTTTAATCTTCCATGATTAATATTTATGGTTGTAGTCCGTCGCCAGTATTTTGATAAGACTTAATCGGGCACTCTTTCTGCTACTTGACAGAGTGAAACATAACCAATACTTCTCCTTAGGCTCGTTTCCGATCAAGCATTTATCTGTACAGAGATTGATGCTAACATATCCATAGGCTGTTTTATCAAGCTATTATTCCAAATCAAAATTCAACATTTGGCTTTTTACTGTCACCCACCATGGGATGTTATCGGATAGGGTCATAGTAGTTCTCAAACCATAATCTGTTCTAAAGACAACGCTGTTACCTGCCCTAGAGATGGCGCAGTATTGGTGAAATTTTAGTGGAATAACGGGCACACAATTCTGTTTATGATATTGAAACTTTAGGAAGAAAAGGATATGACTAGGAATCTACCTGAGTGAACTTGTATCTTAAGTGGACTCAGTGGCAACCTGACACTTGCTGTGCTCAATTAATGGATCTGAGATCACTCTGTAGCCTTTTATATTCGCTATTATATTTTTTTTTTCTATGACATTCTGGATTGGGAAGGAAAATGGTAAAAGATATCATAAATTGTGTATATATATATATATATATATATAGATATATGCGGCCACCCTGCGTGGTATGCAGATTTTTAAAGGCTAAATTATCCAATTGTTTGGTTTCTTGTCTTAGCGTCTATGTAATATTGATTTGTGTATCACATTTATGTGTTTGCTTCAGGTTTTGTGTATGTGGTAGAGCTTTACATTATTTTCTTTGCTGTGTATTTCAGATTACCATGACAGAACTAATTCTCTTTGTTTTTCTTGTGACAAACTAAATAGCCAAGGGTAGAAGCTCCCATGGTAAACGCCAGAATCTGCAAAACAGTGAGAGCAACGCAAGCTAAGGTTGCCTACATTGGTCCTCCGACAGAGTTTAACTATGATTCTCAACATCTCGGTACAGGCCCACAAACTCTTCTTGAACTTGCTGAGGGTCGCCACCCATTCTGCTCAGCGCTGGCTTCAGCTAAAAATCCAGCCATTATTGTTGGTGCTGGGGTTTTTGAAAGAAAGGACAAAGATGCCATCTTTGCTGTAGTAGAGGCAATAGCCAAATCTAGGAACGTGATAAGACCCGACTGGAATGGCCTCAATGTTCTACTTCTTAATGCTGCCCAGGCTGCTTCCCTGGATCTTGGTCTCATTCCTGAGTCTCCCAATTGCATTGAATCTGCAAAATTTTTGTACCTTATGGGTGCTGATGATGTGGACTTGGACAAGGTTCCTAATGATGCATTTGTGGTCTACCAAGGACACCATGGGGACCAGGGCGTATACCGAGCAAATGTGATTCTCCCTGCTACAGCTTTTAGCGAAAAGGAAGGGATATATGAAAATACTGAAGGTTGTGCACAATCTACTAGCCCTGCAGTTCCTACTGTTGGTGATGCGAGGGATGATTGGAAGATAATTAGGGCATTGTCTGAAGTTGCTGGTGTCCGTTTGCCCTATGACACTCTTGAGGCTGTCAGGGCAAGGATCCGTGCGGTAGCTCCAAATTTATTGCGGATGGATGAGAGAGAAGTGTCAACTGTTTCCGCTGCTTGGAAGCCTGATTTCCATGGGAGTCCAGATAAGTCGCCTTTTGGGGTAGCTGTGCAGAACTTTTATATGACTGATTCGATAACTAGAGCCTCAAAGACCATGGCTCAATGTACTGCGATGTTGGCAAAGAAGAAGTAAGCAAGCCTCTGGAAAGGTAGTGTTTACCAAAATAATGTGTATTTCAATTACTGGATTCATCTTCTCAAGATTATTTTGGAGATTTTCCTGTTGTATTTAGAATGGAGATGAGAAGTTTTATTTATTAAATTTCAGTAGTTACAATGAAGAGGCCAGTCTTCAGTTTGTAATTCGAAATAATTTTAGATCCTTTTTGTGCAACATCTATGTAACAAATTTGGATGTGTAATTGGCACGACATTTGTAGCTGCGAATTGAAACAAGAGCATGTGAGCCCAGGTGCTGCATTTCTCTTTTTCAAAGGAACTTCTATTGGGAAACTTTGGAACTCTGGCTTTCATTGCTCAGGCATATAGTTTTTCTGGAAGAAGACGCTTCCTTGTGTTTTTTTCATGTTCTCGAATAGAACATAAGGTTTCAGTCGTGCAATGAGGATCATAACCATAAATCCCCTCGTGTTTTTTTTTATCCTGAACTGTGAATGTGTGAGTTACTATATAGTGCACGTTTGTAGTTTAGACTTTAGAGGAAAAACCCATTATTCAACCATTACTAAGCATGACGTCTTTTTATTTGTTGAAAGGACATCGTGATTAATTTATGAAGAAGCAGCACTATCCCTCACTGCAAAGCTAATCAGATTTACAGGGAGCAAAATCAAGTACCAGATAACTGCCAAATTTTGCAATAGATCAATACTTGGTGCTATTGGTTCCTGCATCCTCCCTCTTTTATTTGCTACCTCACTTAAAAATGATGCATCTGGGGGATATGAATCTACTCTCTCTAAGTTATTCTCCAATACCAAAAAAATAAAAAATTGATGGGTGAATGAGACACTTACACAAAGATATCCCCACTGTTTGACCATCGAACTTGGTTGAAGTGACATCATTGGTGCATGAACATGATTCGTAGAAAAATGGTGTTTAGTGTGATGTATCATGTCTGTTACATCTAAAATTGATTGATCACTCTAGCATCTGAAATTAGCACTTGATGTTGCCCATGAACCAAACGACCATCCATCCGAAGCAGAAATTCTAGTCGGTTGATTGATCAATTGTTTACCTGTTTCCATCAATAACTGTCCTTGTTTGGTAGATCATTTGCTCCATTTGAAAGTAATAATCGTATTTGTACTGGCATTTAAAGTCTAATGGTCTGCACATTGAGACTCCAAGAGTTCTGTGAGCCACTAAGAGAGGATAGTGTTTGGTAAGGGACGTGATGGGGAAATTATCCATTTCATAGGTCTTATTTGATTTGATGTCTCTTGAAACGATTTGGCATGTCACATGCCGCATGTGTACGGTGATCAGTCAATTTCAACGTTGAATTTCTGTTATTAAGGTTGCACCTTGGTTTTTTCACAAGCCGGGGCACTTGATGATGCTGAACAAGGCTCAATCCACCTCTCATGCTATTACATGTAAAAAAACGTTTGATTCGGCTATTCTTTCTGCAACTTTTTATACTCCCTACGTTCTAAATGATAGGTACAATGTGGAGAATTGAATTCTTCAAGTCACATTGGCTGAGAAATACGCTTAACTACAGCTAATTTTCGGACACGGCAAGAAGGGAACTGTACCTATTTTTTTATGTTTTTCTTAGGAATCAGACTGCCCGTTCAGCTAGCAAATGCAAAACCGGTTCAGGCAATAATGTTCGATTGCTGAAAATGAACAGGCAAACCGGGTTAACAAGAAATGACGAAAAAAACAATGAAAAAATGTCAGAAGTGGGATTTGAACCCACGCCCTCTCACGAGGACCAGAACTTGAGTCTGGCGCCTTAGACCACTCGGCCATCCTGACATTAGATGATTTGACTGGACAAAATAAAAACTTAATCTCTAATTTTATTCGTCCTGTGTTAGCTGCTGCATCTTAACAAATGTTGATGATAGGTTCAAAATCTACTTAAATTGACCATATGGAACATCTAAAATAGGACTAAGGGAGTATTAGTTGATTAAAATCAGACTTAATTGGTCTTTGTAGCATAAAAAAACCCTCAAATCCTCTCTCATTTGGGAAATAGATGGCATTGGGTCAATAGGGTTTTGCACAATTATTGTTTCTTATCCATTAATCTAGTGCATTGTTTGGTAAGACTATTCACTGGGGAGGGATTCTAAGTGGTGTACATTGCCTTTCCATCTTCTTGATGTCTTCCAAATTTTTCATAGGAAAAGCCATCCCCTGGGAGTACATTTGGTGGGCATATAAGCTTAAAAAAATTACAGGAGAAAATCTTGTTAAAGTTACATGTATCACATTTCTTTAGTTAACAAAACAAAGGGATTGGATAAAGTACTAATGAATACTGATAATTGATTCCTACTCAAGTGAGCCCTTTCCTTGGAGTGGATACGTGAGGGGACTACTCATTTACTTCATTATTGGTTGCTTAGTTTAGCAAAAGCTTTACCCCAATAGTCAATATTGAACAAATATACCCTACTCCCAAAGTCTCAACATCTTCCCTTTTTGTTTCTTGTTCTTCATTGTTATGGAAATTTATGGTTTTGACACCTAGTCTTGATTTCTCTGCCCAAATTTATCCACTAATACCTTTTTAGACAAATTGCTCCACACGTGTGTCCAACTTCCTTTTGAAAATAGTTTTTGGTGCAGCTAGCAAATAATAGAAGCTAAATGGTGATGGTCCACCTCTTTACATGGCTGAGGAAGAGTTCAACTCAATTGCTGCCTTTTTATTTTCTCCATTGGTGGATTGGTAAAGAGGGAATCATTTCCCTAGTACTAGCCTTCATTCCACCCCCATGATCACTAATTGCTTAATACAATCATTGTTTATTAATGGTAAAATATCATATAAAAAACTTTATAATTAACTAGATATACTTAAATGGGGCCAAAGTCAGCTGACCTGATAAATTTAAAATAGCGTTTACCTTTTAATTCGGCTACTAATATGAGATTGACACTTGTTTAGGTAATAATCACCTAGACCATCCTTAACTGCTGGGTTTATTTGCTCCGTATTAGCAATTTTCATAATCAGATTTTGTTAATATCAACGAGTTTATTATTTTTGTCATTGATTTTGTTTGTTGGTATATACAGAGGCAGAAATCCCTTTTAGCGGGAATTAGTTTTCTTTTTTAATGCACAAGAAAGAAATGTCATTCATGTGTTTATAACTATTTTCCATATGCAATTGAATACACTCAGATGTTGTACCAAAAAATAAAAGAAGAGGAAGAAGAAGAACAATTCACTTAGATTGATCATGTTATGCATGGTTCCCCAAGTAGCAATGCCTTAGAATTGACAACTGAAATAGCAAAATGGTGAAAAAAAACTCAATGGCCGTTTGGGGCATGAAAAAACAGTATCATCCAACTGAAAAAAATCTTAGGATTTTTGGGATAATCCACTAACTAGATAGATTTTTTGGAGTGGATGAAACTGATTTTTTATGCCCCAAACGGAGCAAAAAAAACAAAACAAAAAGGACAACGGACTACTGCAATGCACCATTCGTGATCATGTGAGGGGACTCTAAGAATCCCGTTTATATGCACCACGGCTCAAGTGTATCGGCGTTTACAATTGCAGAGCCATCGGCATAACACAGATCACATGCTTGTCTGTTATAATTTTCATTTATTAATTTATTGATTTTTAATTATATGCTAATTAGCTCCAGTTGATCATCAAATTATTTATTTCTTGTCAAGATGGGATTTGGAATGGACAGTTAAAACAAGGCAAGCAAGTTTGAAGGTCTCTTACAGAGGCAGATAAGAGTGAATGCGAGACAAACAGACAACTAAGATGGCTTATCCACCAAAATAGTTAATTAAAATCAATCATAGTGTGACATTTTGACAACAATATCAAATACATTTTTAATTACAATGCACTGACCCCAATGTTTACATGATAATCTTTTCTATCTAACGCTTCTCGATGACCAATGCTCTTTCTATTATATTCTAGAAGCAGCTCTTTCTTCCATACATAAAATATTTTGTCTTTAATTTTTCCCATGATTCTTAAAACAATACACCCTCAGGTCATTTTTAATAGATAGTATTTTTTAAATGATATCAACTTTTAATATATTGGAAAAAAAATGTATCTATTAAAAATGATAAGCTTAATATTTGCTTAGAGTCAAACTAGTGGCAATCTTTTCGAAGTTTTTCATTATGGAACATTAGAAAAAGTGATGACCAATTCTCATCCAACTCATGGCTCCCATTAGTATGCACACACTAGGGTGTTGTAGGCCGTAAGATTTTGATCTGGCAATGCGGGTTAATACAGGGGGCTGGAATCACCCATCCTCTCCCTCTATAAACCTGCCGACACAGCACGAGCAGGGGCATATACTAACTTTTTTTCTTAGGATTAATTAGGTTCCCATGTTTTAAGAAGTTGCTTAGAGTCTAGACTGATGTCTACTTATTGAATTTCTCTTAGATTGCACCTTAAGCTTAAGCCCACTCAAGGTGTTTCAGCTGGATATATAAAATATCCAGATGCTACAGTGTAGCAAAACATCCCATCTGGATGTTTTGCTTTTAATCACGCCCCAAACGGCCCCTAACATGAGCCACTGATCAACAGGATCAATGACACGAATAGGGATTCACTATGATCCTGGTGATTAGCGGCTCCCATACGATAGAGGATATCTCGGAGAACATCCTCCGGCTGGACCTCATAGTCTTAAGGTTGGCTGCAGACTAATTTAACTCCCCGCTCAAACCAATATATTTTTGGGGAATTTATATAAAAAATCATGAAAAAAAAAAAATTTACCAAAATGTGACACTGTAGCAAATATTTACCGAAATGGTGTTCTGACAAGCCACGCAGGCGCCCGCGTGGCGCGGGCGCTTGCGTGGCTTTTTTTTTTAAAATTAACCCAAAAGGCGTCGATTGAACCGACGCCTTTCGGGTTAAGAAGAAAGGCGTCGGTTGAACTGACGCCTCTCAAGAGGCGTCAGTTCAACCGACGCCTTTTACTACCTTAACAAAATTCGTCCCATTTTAAACAGGCCGTCACTTCAACGATGCATATCTTTATCATTTTTGATCCATTTTTGCCCATTTTTTTTTCATTCTTCCTTATTTTTAGTGCTCTTTATAGTCATTATGATATTATGAAGATGTTGAGCCATCGCATACTATTTATCGTAGTTTTTGTGGTATTTTTTTCGATAAATGGTATATGATGGCTCAACATCTTTGTGATATCATGATGATCAGAAAGAGCACTAAAAATAAGGAAGAATGAAAAAAAAATGGGTAAAAACGGATCAAAAATGAGAAAGATATGCATCGTTGAAGTGACGGCCTGTTTAAAATGGGACGAATTTCGTTAAGGTAGTAAAAGGCGTCTTGTTTTGAGCTATTTTAGTGGGACAAATTTCAACAATGCATATCTTTCTCATTTTTGATCCGTTTTTGCCTATTTTTTTTTCATTCTTCCTTATTTTTAGTGCTCTTTCTGATCATCATGATATCACAAAGATGTTGAGCCATCATATACCATTTATCGAAAAAAATATTACAAAAACTACGATAAATAGTATGCTATGGCTCAACATCTTCATGATATCATAATGACTAGAAAGAGCACTAAAAATAAGGAAGAATGAAAAAAAAGGGCAAAAATGGATCAAAAATGAGAAATGAGCATTAACATTCGGTTTTCCAAAATAAAAATTTTTAGTTCGTTGTGAAAATCAAAATGTTAATCCTAATTCCAAACCGAGGGATTAGGGTTTTTTTCGGGGGGTACAATTTTGTAGGTTTTGAAATTTAATTAACTTAACCACTAACCTAAAACCACCAGATTATGTGATCTAATTCATTAGAAAAAAAAAAAGAAGAGAGAGTTATTTTCCATTCATGTAGATGTTGACTTGCAGTATTTCAAATCTTTTGACCCCAGCCCAGGCCCACCTGCAGGACACCACGGCCCCTACTCCCATTTCAAAGAGGCGCGCTTCGCCTTCGAATTGGGCAACTCGCGCGAGTATCCATCTAAGAGAGATTAGGAAAGCGTGTCGGGAACGAGGGTGGTACGGACCTAAGCTGTCCCTGTCAGACCTGTCCCTATCAGTATCACCCAACAAAACCACCTTATCCTCTCTTTTTGAAAAATGACAGCTGGACTGCTTCGGCCTCATCTTAACCCTAACCTGATGGGTCCCGCTGTCCTCCACAATACAAAAGAAAGAGAGCTGGATAATATGGGCGGGGCCCACCCTCGCCGCCGCAGCTTTGTCCTTTTTTTTGGTTCCCACTTCCCAGCTCGCCGGCTGACTGAACCAAACCAATCCCCCTCGGACTGGGTCGACTTCTTCGTCTCGTCTCAAGTCGGTGGAAAGTGGAAACTGTGTTTTCATTTGTTTTGCAAAAATCCACATTGGGCTAATACGAACATGTATATACTCTCTCTATCTAATAAATTATAAACATAATTAAGTAATATATTTTTCCAACTATTTGAAGTCGGCGACATAGATTTTAGTGTCAAATTCTTTTTTATTAACTACATCTAAGTTCTCTTAAGTTTCATTCTCCTTTTTTTAGCATCGTTTATATATATCACTTATAATCTTTTCACAGGAGCATCTATTGGTACCAACGTAACCTACATTCCCTAAATTCTCTCATAAATGAGCAACTCACGAATATATTATTTCTAATCCTATCTCTTCTAACTATCTCACTCATCCACCTTAACATTCTTATTTCGGCTACATTCAACTTATCTATATGATTTCTCTTTGTTGTCCAGCACTCTGATCTATAAAATATTACAATATTAATATCTAAAATTAAATAATTACGAATCTAAAATTAAATAATTAGATTTGATCGATCAATCCAATCAGAAGAGTGGGTGCTCTCGTATCGTCCGACGCTAAACCATCAAGCAAGCAAATCGACCCAAACGAGACCAAAAACCAACCCAGACCCCCAAGCATGGACCCCCACCCCCCTCTCCCTTATCCGCGCCGACGGCAGCTCACTCCCCCCTTGCCCTCTTCTTCTAGGGTTGCTTGTCTCCCCCAAATTCAACCATCCTTCTTCTTTCTTTCTTTCTTCTTCTTCTTCAATTTTGGTTTTTTTCTCAATCTTCTTTTAATCTTCCATTAATGTCTTAGTTTAATATCTTCGACTCTTAATGAAACTCAATGTAAATTGTCTTGCTATGTATGCTTTGGAATTTTGCGCTTCTTGATTATTATGCTTCAAAAGAGTCTGGTGTTATCGCTCTTCTTGGGTGTTGACGAAATCGGTTATACTGTGTTTTTAATGCGGAAATTGAATTGAAGGTTTGGGGAAACGGAAATCGGATTGAGTGAGTTGGTTGGTTGGAGAAATGGTGTCAAGATCTTACTCTAATCTACTCGAGCTTGCCTCCGGCGAGCCCTCGTCCCCGAGCTTCGGCCGCATGCTCCCGCCCCGCCGCATCCCCCGCGTGATGACCGTCGCCGGCATCATCTCCGACCTCGACGACGACGAAGATGCTCGCCACTCCCCCGCCCCGCCTACGGATCGTCTGATTGTGGTTGCCAACCAGCTTCCTGTGCGAGCTACGCGGCGCACAGGCGGCGGGTGGGAGTTCTCGTGGGACGACCAGTCGCTGCTGCTCCAGCTCCGGGAGGGGCTCGGGGAGGATGATGTTGAGGTCTTCTATGTCGGCACGCTGAGGGAGGAGATTCCGCTCGCCGCTCAGGACGACGTTGCACAAACGCTGTTGGAGAAGTTCCGATGCGTGCCGGCGTTTCTCCCGCCGGACCTCCATTCCAGATTCTACCATGGATTCTGCAAGCAGTATCTCTGGCCCCTCTTTCATTACATGCTGCCCCTCTCGCCGGACCTTGGCGGGCGGTTCGACCGCTCGCTCTGGCAGGCCTACGTCTCGGCAAATAAGATCTTCGCCGACAAGATCCTGGAGGTGATCAACCCGGAGGAGGACTTTGTTTGGATCCATGATTACCATTTGATGGTCCTGCCGACGTTCCTGCGCAAGCGGTTCAATAGAGTGAAGCTCGGATTCTTCCTACATAGCCCGTTTCCGTCATCGGAGATCTACAAGTCCTTACCGGTGCGGGAGGAGCTGCTTCGTGCGCTGCTGAATTCGGATTTGATCGGATTCCACACCTTCGACTACGCCCGACATTTCCTCTCCTGCTGCAGCAGGATGCTGGGGGTGAGCTACGAGTCCAAGCGAGGTTACATTGGGCTGGAGTACTATGGCCGTACGGTCGGGATCAAGATTTTGCCAGTGGGGATCCATATGGGACAATTGGAGTCGGCGTTGAGTCTATCGGCGACGGAGGAGAGGGTTTCCGAGCTTGTGAAGCAGTTCGGTGACCGGAATCAGGTGATGATGCTGGGGGTGGATGATATGGATATATTCAAAGGCATCACATTGAAGCTCCTGGCCATGGAGCAGCTTCTGCTGCAGCACCCCGAGTGGCGCGGGAAGGTGGTGCTGGTTCAGATCGCCAATCCGGCGAGGGGGCGGGGAAAGGATGTGGAGGAGGTGCGATTGGAGACGCACACCACTGTGAAAAGAATTAATGAAACTTTTGGGAGAGAAGGGTATGAGCCTGTGGTATTGATTGAGCAGCCACTCCAATTCTATGAGAGGATGGCTTATTATGTTGCAGCAGAATGCTGCTTGGTCACTGCGGTGAGGGATGGAATGAATTTGATCCCTTACGAGTATATAATCGCCAGACAGGGGAACAGGAAGTTGGATACGGTATTGGGGTGCAGCACCTCGCCTGCGAAGAAGAGTACATTGGTGGTATCGGAGTTCATCGGATGCTCGCCGTCACTCAGCGGGGCCATTCGGGTGAATCCTTGGAATATTGACGCTGTGGCGGATGCCATGAATCATGCCCTGGATATGAACGATCAGGAGAAGCAGATGAGGCATGACAAGCATTATAGATATGTGAGCACCCACCATGTTGGTTACTGGGCTCACAGTTTTTTGCAAGATCTGCAGAGGACGTGCAAGGACCATGTGCGGCGGAGGTGCTGGGGGATTGGATTTGGGCTGGGGTTTAGGGTTGTTGCGCTCGATCCAAATTTCAGGAAATTGTCAATGGAGCACATTGTATCTGCATATAAAAGGACCAAGTTTAGGGCAATTCTTATGGATTATGATGGCACCCTTATGCCACAATCGGCAATTGACAAGAGTCCGAGCAGTAACACTATTGAGATTTTGAACAGCTTGTGCAGGGATAAGAACAATTTGGTCTTCCTAGTGAGTGCAAGCAGCAGGAAGAATCTCAGTGAATGGTTCTCTCCTTGCGAAAAACTGGGAATTGCAGCTGAGCATGGATATTTCTTTAGGTAAGATGAAGACACCCTCATCATTTTTATCCGTAAGCTTTGGTTCTACATGTTTTCCATTCAACCATTTTATTGATATTATTTGGTACTTAATCGCATTTAATATGATTGTCAAATTTGTAGGATGAAAAGAGATGCAGAATGGGAAACTTGTGTGCCTGTCGCGGACTGTAGCTGGAAACAGATTGCGGAGCCTGTAATGAGGTTGTACACGGAAACAACTGATGGATCCACAATTGAAGACAAAGAGACTTCATTGGTTTGGTCTTATGAGTACGCAGACAAGGATTTTGGTTCTTGTCAAGCGAAGGAACTTCTTGATCATTTAGAGAGTGTGCTTGCCAATGAGCCGGTGTCTGTCAAGAGCGGTGAGAACAGAGTGGAGGTCAAGCCTCAGGTTTGTTTCTCCCAAATCTTGCATGCCTTAAATGATAAATATGCTACAATTACTCTCATCATGCAGTGTTTATGTATGAAATGGTTTTCTATGGCAAATGCAGGGTGTGAGTAAGGGCCTTGTGGCTGAAAGACTGCTCTCGACCATGAGGGAAAAGGATATGTTACCGGACTTTGTTCTATGCATTGGGGACGATAGATCGGACGAAGACATGTTTGGGGTGATAACAAGTGCTGTATCAGGCCCTTCTCTATCCCCAGTGGCGGAAGTGTTCGCCTGTACTGTGGGCCGCAAGCCTAGTAAAGCAAAATACTATTTAGATGACACCACTGAGATCAAAAGACTGATGGAGGGCCTGTCTACTGTTTTGCAGCCACCACGGAGCAATCCACTCCAGAGCTCGCGAAATATGCTGTTGCATCTATAGGTTGACGTGAGTGTGTGTGTGTTTTTTGTTTCAATGAGGATGTATAATATTATGCGTTTGGAAGAGATGTATGTGACAATGTTTGTTTCACTAAGTTAGTCTAGAACACTTGTAAATAGTTTCGCAACAGAATGAGTTCCTTTCCTGATTTCCTCTTATCGGTTTTCCCCTCTAGGAATTAAAATTTATACAAGTGAAGTCAGTAGTTGATTTTTACAGACTTAAGGTATACAACAAGTACCCTTCTCAGTTTCTATAAACTATATATGATCCATCCGCATCCAGCCCTCCACAGTTCATCGGTTAGCTTGGTCTGGACTGTATTTCATATGCTGGATGGGGTATGTGTTTTCATTGCTGGAGGCAGTTATTCATGACTTGTCCTACTTCCACCTATGATTCTAGTTTTACAGGTTGGCTTCTAGTTGGAAGCTTCCTTGGCTTGGATTGTGTGCCCTGATGGGTGTGAAAGATGTGAACTATGAGTGCAGGTTCTGTAGTGCATTGACTTCTGCTTGGCTTAAATTTTTTGTGGTTGAAACATGCTCTAGCTCTCTTTAGTGTGAAAGATGGTGACAATGGGAATTTTAGGGTTTCGACTAGGTGAGACGACAGAAGATGGGGCTTGTGTTGAGTTGATCAGAAAAGAGCTGATATTTGTACTCATTGATGGAAAAGCCTAGATCACGGACCACCAGTGGTTGGCATGAAGTGAACTAGAATGATAATGATGTGAATGTTTTCTTTCCCTCATGGATGACTATCAGCATTTTTGTCTAATTCTACCTGGCCTCTCCTGCGATCAGTTTGTCTCTATTCAAA
Organism: Houttuynia cordata; assembly: GCA_039654745.1. Classification (NCBI taxonomy): domain Eukaryota; kingdom Viridiplantae; phylum Streptophyta; class Magnoliopsida; order Piperales; family Saururaceae; genus Houttuynia; species Houttuynia cordata. Next base: position 4,267,839 of record CM077504.1, read on the forward strand.
TGATTAAGCTGCATTGGATGCTTGTTGGTGGCAGCCACATAAATGTGCTTTTTTGTGACCTGAGGTCTTCCAGAATGGTTCTGTCTCTGCTTTATTGGCTTCTCTTGTCTGCCTGTGAGTCTGTGACTATCATTCTGTTGCAACAACAGCTCTTCCCTAATGAAGAAGAGATAGGCAAGAATATGACAACCCTTCTGTAACTTCGGTTTGCTTTGCTTTTTGGCGTTATAGCTTCTCACCCATTTGGGAAAGGTACGGCTTAGGTGTAAGGCATTTGACGCAACTTAATTATAAGTTTTCCCATTAATGGGTCTCACTCGGGCTAGGCTCGTGCTACTTATTTAGTGACTCTAAGAAGAGGCACAGATTGGCCGTTGTTACTAGAAATTAGAATTAATTGCAAACAGGATCGAATCATGATAGCCAAAAGATAAAAAGCTGAAATAATCTATTCATCTTTAACTAATCCCAAGCCTGATTCATCATTGTTGCAGGCTTGTAGCAGTAGCAAAATGGGTTTAACTTTTGGTCGAAATCCTTTGACCTCGTTTGTTCAAAGAAGTGGAAGGTAAATAGCCCACATCACTTGTGTGAAGAACGTAACGTTTGCATATGAGGAATTAGTTTTAAATTTTAGAACAAACCCATGGGCCATGAACTCAACCCTCATAGGTGCACGAAATGATGACACAATGGATCAATTTAAAGTCTAAAATTAAGGCCTTGTGTATTAGCTCTATTGTATTATCACAAGCCTCTAGTGTTGTCTATCCACCCACTACTCTTGCCACCCTCCACTCTGTCCGTGTACTTGTTCATTCAATTTTGTGTTGGGCAACGCATATTACCACGTTATTGTGTTGGCCAAGATTATGATGTTCCTAGATCAAGTGCAATAGAGCCTAGAGGTGATGGACCGTATCGGCGAGGCCGTCCTATCTTGCATTAGGGAGGGTGAACTGTCTAAAGACAATGTTCTTAAAAGTTTTCATTTTTGTTTATTTTTTCGCAACAAGTGTTCTCAGAAAATGCATTAGCCAACACGACGAAGTTTCTCTCTTGATTTATTTATGTTTCTTTTGTCATAATGCTTCCAACAATATTCCTACACTGTTGATTTATTTGGAGGTTTGGCTCACATGGAAACGCACATCTCTTTTACACCAAATCGCAATTTTTTCTTTCGCGCCATCAATTTTATCAAATTAAAAAAAGAGTTTTTTTTCATTTTAATTTTGTTTTAATGTTTTTCACTTTCTCCAACAAACGTAACGAAGGTTGGTCAAAACGTTAGAAAACAAGGGAGAGAACCTTCCTCGGCCTACTACCCTTCTCCCTTCACGTCTTCCTTGTTCCAATTATTCTATTCTTAACAGGTAACATTGAAACATTAGCCTAGTCATTTCGTATCCAAAATACTCCTCCTAGACTTTCTTGCCTGTCATCCAATTTTCTTCCTCTTTTCACCAAGTCTTCCCTTCTACATTATATATTTTCATCTCTTCCAAATACACATACATCAGCACAAACTACTCTCTTCTTGGTTATATTCTCCATTTCTAAGGGGAGGAATTGAAGATAAGAAGCTAAGAGGGATGAAAGGGATTGAAGAGAGAGCTTTGAGCTGCTTGGGGAAAGGCTTTGATGTCACAAGTGATTTTAGGATCGAGTACTGCAAAGGAGACAGCCCGCTGGTCTCCATTAATGAAGACAAGAAGAGAGATATTTCAGTTCCTGGATTTGGAACTCTTCAAGATGTTTCCGTTGACGTAACATGCGATAAAGGCGACAGAATCCGGCATCAGTCCGACATTCTCAACTTCAATCAGGTAGCCATTCTTCTTCTTCTCTCTTTTTTTTTTTTTTGGTTTCATAAATGACAATAACATTCTTTACCCGATATTCTATGACATGGGTGTTTACTATTCTATTGGAATTTCAAGAGCTCATATTTTTTGCTATCTATATTTAGCTGTTCTTTTAAAGTATTCTCCATAAAAAGAGTTGATAACATTTAAGAATCATGGGCTTTTATAATTTCTATCACAATACGCTATTTTAATTTTTCCTCATTTTTTAGCTTGTAATTTGGCAATTACTTAGTTGAACAATTCATTTTTCACAACCTTTTTTATTCATCAGTTTATCAAAATTTATAAATTTTACTCTCCAAAATCTTAAGAAGAGAATTTTCACTTTCAATATGTTTATTTAAAGGAAATTAAGGCTTGTACTTGCTATCTGAAATTCAGTTTGAAGTGTTAATATATTTCTGATCAAAGATCATCTTCAAAATGAGCTGGAAGACAACGCGGACATGACACTGATATACACAACAAAAACAAACTTGTTTGAAGTGTGAATTTGAAGAAAATTTTTGGGTCCCTCACTTTCATGTCAGTATAGCGGGGCCCCCAAATTTCATTTTGAAAAGCAATTTGCTTGTCACCCTTTTCACACCATGCCTCATAACAAGATACGGCAGTCAATGTCAACTCCACTGTATTGCCGGCTATGTCCAATTCTTTCATCAAATTCCGATTGAATAGAAATTTGGTGCACTCGTCCCATGTAGGCCAAAAAGTTTTTGCACCATGAAATCATCAGTATGTACTATTAGAAAAATTATTAGTGCTGATCGCAAACTGGAATGGCCCAAGTAGAGTCCTATATATGTTCTTAACAAATATGTAGAAGAAGTTGAAGACTCTTTCATTAATGAAAAAGATAGATATACTAATAGACTTCATGTGTTGCACCTTTTTTATTAGGTTGTACTTTAATCCCTTTTGAATCAATCAAGTATAGTAGATAAATGATTAAAAGAGCCATAACAAAGATATCACAATCATTGACAGATCATATTACATGCATATTGGGTAATAATAATAATAATATTGTTATTACATTGTTCTTGTTGCTGTTTTGCTGATGATCCGACTAGAAGGGGCATGTTACCCGTCGCTTAGAGTACTTTTTCTCGTTGTATCCCCTCAGGCATGTACAGCGAGCATAAGTCAGGATATATGGGAGCTAACAAGAGTATTAAAGGACAAACGATTTCAATTAATGTTTTGACCATAATTTTTTCATTATAAGCTAGACTTGCTGACTTGGTTTTTCTTTGTTCTTCTTTAAATGATTGGTGGGAAGATGTCGGCGTTCATGAATCAAAGGAGCTCCTTGGTGGGAAAGATACCAAGTGGACTCTTCAATGCCATGTTCGGGTTCAACTGCGAGTCATGGGCCAAGGATGCATCTCATACAAAGTGCCTGGCCATGGACGCCTGCTTCATCACACTCTTCAGCCTCCGCTTCTCTCGCTCCTCATTTCTCCTCTCTCACCAGCTCATCCAAGCTGTTCCCACCTCTTGGAACCCGCTCCAGCTTGCTAGGTATGATAAACATGCATGCAACACCACTAGCTCTCTCTCTCTCTCTCTCTCTCAACATAGAACAAATATATATAATGCATGTAAAAAATTAAAAGTAAAACAATATCTCTAAACACTTGTCTATAAAAGTTACCATGAGCTCGGGCTCATACAGACTATGCACCAGGGCTCCTCAATCTGCGCCTTCTCATTGAAATCTGACCGCATATTTAAGAGGGGTGAGCGGGTTAATTATACCGCCCTGTGCATATTATTATTATTATTGCAGTTATTATTATTATTATTATTATTGCAGTTATTATTATTATTATTATTGCAGTTATTATTACAATTATTATGTACTTGTTTGGTGGGAGAAACTCCTACGTGTGCTGCATGTACCTCTTAGTATAGTGATCACAGGAGAGCAAAGGTAGTATGACTCACACAACTGCAACTTTTAGATTATAACGGTAGAAAACTCCTTCGTTGGCACTTCATTTTCAAACATAAATAGGTAGGCTGTGCTGACTTGCATGCTTGGTTGAAGAAGACGCACCATCATGTTTCAGTATTGGTGAATTATTGGCATTGGCCAAGTCAATAGCCCAAACACCCTCATTTTGAATTGTTCAAAAAATAACTATGGTTCATGATCCTACCTGTCTTTCTTTTAGTTCGGTTGGTACAAATACAATGGACTAGGACCCATGAAGGCATGAACCTTACAAGTTACAACTAAACTTCTTTTTTGTGCTCACTTACAACTAGGATTTTATCGAGTGTCAGGTTGACAAATCCCCCTCCGTGTTTCTTTTCGCTGATATCTTTCCGTGCGTATCGTCACTTTTTAATACGAAACTGCACAACATGCATGTTCGGACGTTATAAAAAAAACATGCATGTTAGGAATGATAACTATTAATTTGGATATATGTACATATAAAAGACTAATTATATAACCAAACACAGTTAGTATTGCATTAAATCACTATCATCGCATTTAAAAAATGACTCATAATATCCACTCTAAGCCAATTTTTAAGCAGCATATTTTACATTCTGCTGAAGAAACATTTTTCGAATTTAGAAATATTTTTCCTACAATATAAGACTCGGTTGAGTTCCAATATAACTTAATTGTCCAAGTTCATGCATTCCAGTCTAAGCATGTAATCATGAAATGCTCCAGTAATTAATCCCTAAATGGCTTAAGTTTCTAAAAGCATTTATTTAGTTTGTTGTTACAGATTCATTGAGAAGTATGGAACACACGTAATAGTGGGTGTCAGCATTGGAGGTCAGGATGTAGTGCTTGTGAGACAAGATCAGTCATCCAAGCTGCCACCCTCTGAACTCAAAAAACACTTGGATAAACTTGGAGATCAGTTGTTTACAGGAGCTTGTACCCTTTCTCCACTACATCGGAAAACCAAGGACAACAGAAACAAGGTTCATCCGACAACCCTTAAAAGACCTCAATTCCTCTCCATAAAATGTTGTGTTGTTGAATTCACTAATCATTAGTTATTTTTATTTTGCACCACAGATTCCAGAGGCATTCAATGTGTTTGATCCAGATCCAATGACTATTGATAGTTTTTCGTCAGTTAGAAGTAAAGATGTAATCAAATTAATTTTGCCTAAACAAATGCTTAATTGTTAGCCAATATTGTGGTAGTTACTTTCTATTTGGTTGCTGGCTGATGTTAATTAAATTTTTTTTATCTTAATCTATCTGGTTTAGGGAATTACAGTGATATGTTCAAAAAGAGGTGGTGATACATCAGTAAGCAGCCACTGTGAATGGCTTCCTACTGTCCCTACCAACCCTGATGCCATAAATTTCAATTTCATTCCAATTACATCTCTCCTTAAAGCTGTTCCTGTGAAGGGTTACTTGTCACATGCAATCAACCTATACACCCGTTGTAAGTTATCTTCTTTCAGCTAATCATGATTAGAAATCCTTTCAAGTGAACATGAATGACCTATAAGATCTTAACAAAAAGAAGGAAAGCATAATAATTTTCAATTTAAACTATATTTTTAATCACCATTCGTAAATTGTTTATTCTTGTAAAGATAATGGACAGCATAAAGTGGGCAGTAACTAATGGCAGCGTATCTTGTGTATCACAGCTATTTTTAAATAAGTATGAAATAAACACTGTATTTAGCTACATCTTTTGGGGTACAATGTATTTGGAAAAAAAGAAGTCAAGCCATTATGTACCCATCAAGTCAAAAACTAAATTCAAGCGTATGACTAATACTAACAAATATATGATTGTTGCATTCGAGAACAACACTACAAGTAGAATTAATTTTGAAAGATCATGTGAAAGACCACAAAGTTGAACCATTGAACTTAGTCCAATTCATCCAATAGTTCAAGCTGACTTGAGCACAGTGCCAATTCAACGTGAAGAAGAATATATAAAATTTGCGCAACCTATTTTTTTGTCAATCATGGAAGCATGCAGTAGTCATATTTTGTTGAAAAAGTGAAGGCTTGACTTAAACATCAATATAATTTACTTCTAATTTATAAGAGTCAAATTAAAAAGTCAACTTGTATCTAAACTCTCACAATTTTTTTACTTCGACAGTGTAAAATTATCTCAACATAAAATTCATGTTCATAATCCAAATGTAATTAATTTGTAATGTGCTATAGAATACTTATTAATGAATTTTCTTTCTTCTTGTGTAGACAAACCGCCAATAGCTGATCTGCCTTACTTCCTTGACTTCCAATCCCACAAGATATGGGCACCCATTCACAGCGACTTTCCATTGGGCCCTCCAACAACTAAAGCTATCTCAACTACAGCTCTTCATTTGAGTTTACTGGATCCAAAGTTACATGTCAATACCACTCAGGTACCCAGCATCTCTTTCTTGTCCCCATCTATTTCCTTAGTTCAAAGCCGGGAACAAATTGTTTTGAGGATCAATAATGGTACTGCTATTCTCTGAGAGAGAGACACCCTGTATATAAATTGTAAAAGGTCATCCTTCCCCCAATATTGTTATAAGAAAAGAATCGAGCACAAAATTATATATGAATAATTTAGGGGTTACCAGAGAATAAAAGGTGGAAAGAAAAAATGTATGGACAGGTACATTGTTGTAGACTGATTAGGCACAGCATACATGGACTGAATTAAATAATTGACTATCATTTATCTACCTTCTAGGAACAAAAAAGTTACATTTCTTTCAAGAAAATACTTTTTTTTTTTTTGCAAAAATGAATTAGAAAAAATCCAAAAAGAGGTATATGCAGTTTATAAATTTTGCAATTCCAGAATAATATTTTCACTAAATCTACATCATATTACTTGCAATCACTTTTCAGGTTACAGTTGGAAAGAGACCGGTTACGGGAATGCGACTATATTTGGAAGGAAATAAGAGCAACAGGTTAGCCTGATAAGTTGCCAATTGAAATTTTCTTGTTTATCTCAAAAAGAACTTTGAATTTATTGCTTATTTTCTTTCTAGCTTATTATTAGCAACTTTGAATTTATTGCTTCCTGCATTTTTGGGTGCTCCAGATTAGCTATTCACCTGCAACATCTGTCCAATGTGCCTGCAATCTTCAGAAACCAAATTGGCATCCCACCATTGTGGAGAGGATCTGATGAAACTTCAGATGACAGCTACTTTGCTCAATGGAAGAAGTCATCACATGTGTGCACAGCCCCAGTAGACTGGGCTCACCAAGAAGACAGAGCATTTGTGGTAACTGGGGCTCATCTCCTAGTAAAGAAGCATAAGTCCAAGAATGTGCTCCATCTAAGGCTCCAATATTCCAAGATATCTGGCTGTATCATCTGCAGGTCCTTTTGGGAACAAGGATCATCTGAATCATCCCAGAGATCATCAAGCTTCTTCCCTGCACTCAGCACATCAATCACTGGCAATTCTGACAAAGTGAAGCATCAACAACTGCCCATAATGGTCATAGATTCAGGTGTCTTCCCAACCGGCCCACCAGTCCCTCTTCAGACGCAAAAGCTTCTGAAATTTGTGGATACTAAGCAGTTGTGCAGGGGGGCACAGGACAGTCCTGGACACTGGCTAGCCACTGGGGCCAGGTTGGATGTGGAGAAGGGGAAGATCTCTCTTCATGTCAAGTTTTCCCTCCTTGTTTGCTCTTCATGGGAGCAATTATAAGCATCCTCTTAGGGTAATTGTTGGATGTCTAAGCCTTATAAAATTTGTGAGCTTGCGATAGCAAAGGAAAAAAGGCAAGACATACATTTTTATAAAGATTATTTTTATATAACATTATTTCTTGATTCATTTTTTCCAGGCAAAATATTCCAGAAGCAAAGATTGAGTCCGCCTTGCATTGTCCCCCCATGATCTCCTTTTTTTTTATAACCAGGGATATCCTAGTCCTTAGGAGAATCTAATTAATATGCAACACTACTCCATTCCTATTCCGAGTAGGACTATAATTTGAAAACAGGGTTCTATCCAAAACAGATCAGCAAGGTTTACAAAATTCCTACCGACAGCACGTGAGGAATTAGGACGAGATATTTAACAGTAGATTCTCCTATGAGTCTAGAATCCAACGCAACTGACAGCATATCATTCCGACACCTGTAGACTTAATTATGACCGTTTTAGTTCAAGCTGTAGGCGCAGAAATAGTTCTAACCGAGAGCATTAATTTGACCCGTGGTCAACTATTTAGTTTAATTAAGGTTTATACATTACTTACATTAATAATTCAATTTAGTCCAACAATAGTTATCATGTTTCACTTTGCCTAATCTTACTTTAATTAGGAATATAACTTCCCCTAAAATTTGCATTATTCCATAATCTTCTTATTTAACCCTGACGCCAAACCTAATCTTGGAGTTTATCGTTTCTCACTTCAAGATGTCATCAATTATATTTTTTTTCACAAAATTTGGGGTCGTCACAAAAATAAAAGTTAACTTTTCTTTTAAACATGAACAATATCAGGACTCACTGAATAAGTATCATGTTTCATTCTGTATTCTTCAAGGTTTTGTTATCTCAGATTGGCAAGGGATTGACAGGATTACATCCTCACCTGGTGCTAAGTACTCATACTAGGTTAATGCTGGACTTGGTGCTGGTATTGACATGGCAAGTTCCCAGCCTTCTGTATCGGGATGCAGTTTGTGCTTTTCATGTACGTGGTTATGACATTCAATTGAATATTGCTGCAGATTATGGTTCCATACAACCACACTACCTTTATTGATGCCCTAACCGAACAAGTAAAGAAAAATGGTATCCCCATGAGCTGCAACTAACCTACATATTTCAAGTTTTATAGGTCCTAACTGGTGCAGAAATCTTTGCAGCTGCTTATGCCTTAGACAAGTAAGTGCATAGACTTCATTAGCTTTGTTATTGGGAGTGCTAGCTCCTCAGGCTAAATCCACACCAGCTTTTTCTCATTCCTAAATTCAAGCACATTCCAAAACAGAGTTGAGGTATGTATCAACTTATGCTTGATGAGAGTGATGATGATACAGATCTAGATGAGGAGTAATCATTTGTTACATTTATGTTGTTTGATTTTGAGAAGATGTCAGAGAGTGAGGGAACTACATCAGAGCCTATATCTTGTATCTATCCTTTTTTGTGGTTTTTATTTTCTAATGCTTCATCTATTTATGTCCTCAATATAGGATTCTGAAGTATTTGTTTAGATGGAAAGTAAATGGTTGTGCAACGGTCTTTTGAAAGTATTGAGCTCATTTTTGGTCTACTTTTATAGCTCTTCCTTGTGGGTCTTGAATTTATGTACTTATGTACTACTATTTGCTTAAAGGTTCTATTCCATCCAATTTTCTTTTACTAGTTGTAGTTAACTTATGCCAAAGATTATATAGTTGGTTGCTTAATAGTGCATGTTCTTTTAATAATTTTTTTTGTCTTGCAGCCTCTGAAAAGCCATCTGACAAGTTAAGCATCACAATTTTAAATACTTCAAAAGGTAAACATTTGAATTTTTCCTTAAATTATATAAGTAAATTGTGAACTCTAAGCCAAAATTATACTCCATATTACCCTTTCAGCATGTTGTTTCTTAGGCTAATTATGTACTTAATTGTGTTTAATGTCATTCGGTGGGCTTAAATTGCTCGACAGTTAACATTTTGGAGACAACTATGGTATTCCTGCATTTTGTGAATACATGAAAGACTACAACCTACCAAGGAACTAGTTTAAGTTGTGCTAACTGCCGAAGTCGACATCCTTGCAAGAGGAAACTTTAAGCTGTGCTGGCTGTCAATATTATATAATTTTTTGTAAATCCATGTTGAGAAATAGAGGATTCCACATATAAATTAACTCAATATATGCAACTCTTGCATATTTTGTATGACTTTTTTAAACAAGGTATAAATTATGTTTGAGTATGTTTATTAAAAAAATTTACTGTTGTGCTATGTTGGTTATCAGGTGCCAAATTATTTATTCAGGTTTTGTTGTATTTTATTTATCTTTTGCGACAGAAGAGAACCGTCGCTAAAGGTATTCATTTGTTGTATCAAAGACAAAATCTGTCTGTCGCTATATCTATCGAACTAGCAAGTAACATGGTTTTTAACTACGGTTTAAAACTGTCGCAGAAAATCTACTAAAAAACATTTAGCGACAGTTTAAAGTCAATAGCTATATCTAGGGGACTTAGCGACGGAATTTGTCTGTCGCAATAAGTAAAATTTCAGCGACGGAGTTTTCCGTCGCTAAAGGAAATTTTTGTTGCAAAAATGGCAGAGGGAGATTGTTTAGAGTGCTGTGCTTCCCTTTCTTGAATCCCATAGCTCTCACTTGCAATGACAAAACTTGACCACAAGAAAACTAGACAATAGATATAGAATTTTAATCATCTTCTTGATCTCTAAAACCTTCCAACGCTCACCTCAGATTTATACTTCTCATACTAGTTGACGGCGGTGTCTTTTATATATGTTTAGAGATTAAATAATCGAATCTAAGGTAGAGAACCAATTAGTATAATTTTTTTCTTGATAGGTTTGGTAGAAACATAATATAGTGAACTAAAACTGCATGTGTTACTATAACTTACCCAACAAAGCATTATGCTCAAGACGAATTAAGCTAAGTTAAAAACAGTTTAGTGAATAGTGTGTCTTCTCGGAGTTTTTTCCATATTACCTGGCGCCAAATTGAATATTCCCATATGACCAAGTTTTTCCCGTGAAATCTCATATGACCCGGAATATGGACTTGAAGTACCCAAAATACCCTTTCTTCTATTTTTTCGTGCTAACACTGTGCGAAGAGGCGTGTTGTGTACAACACGAAAAGAGGGTGAAGTTCTCCGGCGATTTACATCGGCGACGTCACCGGCGACCGGCGAGTTGGAGCGGCGATTCAACCGGCGGAATATACGGACGAGTTCGAGCCTATTCGCGTCCCCAATCTCGATATCAAGCTGCCCCCCTGCTGGATTTTGATGACACAACTGAGGGAGAGTGGACAAAGGCGGCGATTTGAAGCGCATCCGTCGGGATTTCTGATCTTCAACCTTCTGAAGACCCCCGCGGCTCCCTCAGCCTGCATGCAACAGGCGGATTGACCGGATTGAGCTTCGGTTGACGGCGAGGAAGACTGTGAAAGGCACCTGCGAGGAAATACACACATACAGACGAATAAACTGCGGTAAGTTACAACTATCCTTACTGATTTTAGTTTCATAAGGTCCGACATTTGAATTTTTAATTTTTACTATGAACTATACAGTCGTGTCTGTAGTAGACACGACTTTGTATTTAGTCGTGTCCGCGACGACACGACTTTTATATTTTCGTGTTGCACCGAGGAGACATTTCTACTGACCACTATACCTCACTCCTTGCAGATGGATAAAAAAAGAGATGAGTCTATGGAGGAAATACCATCGGAAGAGGAGGAGGATCATGATTTTGTCTTGGCACCTCGGCAGCGAAATCAGAGGGGCAGGAAAAGGAAGGCTCCGATGGAACCGACCAGTGAAGAGAACATATAATGCGCGACCGGCGCTGAAGACGTGTTGTCAACCGGGAGCGATGAAAAAGTGTGCGGCCCTCCTACAGCGTCACCAAAGATGTGCCCAAGTGATCAAAGAGGCTGGTTTCGCTGTCATTTTTGAAGGTGAGGACGTAGTTGTATCTCGGAACCTCCTCGACCATTTGGTCAGGTACTGGGATGAGTCGGCGAAGGTCTTCAATATCAAGGGTAGGAGGCTACATTTCACAGAGGAAGATGTTGCCCTTATCACCGGATTGCCCGCAAAGGGCGAAAGAGTTGAGGTCCTCCCCTCCTTGACACGCCGACCGGAAGGTCAATTCTTCAGAAAGTACTTCACCGCGAGGAGAGCGGAAATTCCACACATTGAGGAAATCATAGACAAGCTTAGCGCGGGCGAACTGAAGATGGAAGAGGAGGACATTGCGAGGATGATCATCTGCCTCCTCTTCTGCACGGTGCTGTTTCCACACAGCACTAGAGCGGTTCATCCCTCTTTGTACCGTTACATTGACGACCTCCCAAGATTGAGGTCATACAATTGGGCTGGGGCTATACATAAGATGTTAGTTTCTGGTATAACCCATACCAGCCGACTAGTGGGTACGAGATCGCAAGGAGAGTGCCTGGGCGGTGGATGCCTAAATGGCGCCGCATATGTCCTTCAGGTATGTAGCAATCATAGTCTTCGATCGGGAAAAAGTCTTATACAATACCACTATATATATAGTCGTGTATTATAGAACACGACTATATTTATAGTCGTCTATGATAGAACACGACTACGTATATAGTCGTGTTTTTTACGACACGACCATAGTTCAATTCGTGTTGAACTTATAGCCGACTAAGGCAACCGCGCATTGTTATAATGTTTTCATCTGTTTAATATGCAGATTTGGTTTTTCGAGCACACGACAATCTTCCATCCTGTCATGGGCCCTACCAGCCCACGGGCGAAAAGATGGCCAGGAAGTGGGGCCCTCATTACAGAGGTGAAGAAAGGTGCACAGAAGAAGCACCGCATGGCCGACTATTGGACGGGAGTGTTCCACAATCTTCAAATAGGGGAGGAACTCGTCGACGTAATCAGCCCCATGGCCGGAGAGGCATATCTCCTTGCTTCGTCAACCTCAGGGGCCCCTCCTCCACGACGGCAGAGGCCGGAGAGGCCGGAAATGAAGAGGACTCCCAACCAACCTGCCTCTACTTCCTCGAGGATGGCTGCCCAGTCCACTGCAACTGCAATGGGCCGATTGGAGGGTGCCCTTCAGGGCATACAGTCACTAATTGAGATAGCTCTGTCTTCGTATGAGGAGATGGGAAGGAGAGTCGGACCTCTGCGAGAGATTCTCCACTCTATGAAGTCCTCTGCCGCCTCAGCGTCAATGCTGTTAGAAGGTCAGATCTTTGAGCATCCGAAGGAGGAGATGACTGAGGAGCCGACGAAGGAGCCAAAGAAGCGCCCCGAAATGGAGCGAAAGAAGTCATCGGTGCATCAGATGGAGCCGAAGAAGCGGCCCCAAATGGAGCCACAATCGTCATCAGTGCATCAGATGGACCCAAAGAAGCGGCCCCGTGAAAAGGAGCATAAGAAGAACACTCCTATTGGTATGCGGACAAAGGAGCTGGTAAGGAAGTCACATCTGGATTCGACGAAATGGGGTAAAGGTAAGTTGTAGACGATGATTTATTTTTTCGTGCCCCATGATACATGACTATTATATTTGGCGTGTTTAATGAGACACGACTTTGTGGTTTATCGTGTTACATAGAACACGACTATGTTTTTTATCGTGCTGCTACTACTGACATGAAGAAGTAAAATGTCTTTTTAGCTCCCATCAAACGCGCGGATGAGGAAGACAAGATGGAACGGGCTGCAAAGAGATCCTCTGCCAAGATGTTTTTGAAGAAGCTCCAACCAGAATTCAAGGAAGATATGGAGCGTGCAGAAGTCGAGTCCCGTCCGACGTACAGCCGGGACCTATTCCCCCCTGGTGTAGTGATAAGGAAGCGAATGAGGACTGTCGGCTCGAGGGAATTGCAGAGGATTAGAGAAGAGGACCATATACGGAGAATGGCGGAGGAGCAGGAAAGAAGGAATAGGTCCCCTCAGCCGAAAGCCGACTCCGAACAAACCATATCCGATCGACAAGCGACCTCTATCATCGATGAGGTCATCTCTTCCATACGGCAGTCGGATATCGAAACCGTCAAGGAGGAGGTGAAGGAGGATGTGAAGGGCGGGGATGTCGACGAGGAGGAGGTGAAGGCGGATGTTCTGGAGAAGGAGACGAAGGAGGAGGAGGGGAAGGAGGAGGAGCCGAAGGAGGAGGAGGGGAAGGAGGAGGAGGTGCAGGCCGACGAAGAGGCGATGGAGAAGGAGAAGACGGAGGAGGTGAAGGAAGAGGAGGCTGAGGAGGAGAAGGCGAGGGAGGAGGAGGAGGTCACGGAGGGCACTGGCTTAACCGCATCACAGCCGGTTGACGTCGATGTCCTCCTAACCCCTCAAAAGTCTAAGTCTGTAATTGCACTCCCCGACAACTATGCCAATTCGGAGTTATGCTTCGACATGGGGGTATTGTTAGAGCGGGATAGAGTGGCAATAGATGGATGGATCGCCAATCCGAGGAAGGCTTATCCAATCCCAACGCTATGTGATGACGACTATTTATCCCTCCTACAAACAACAGAAATAAACACCAATGTAAGTAAACCTATGCTCCTCATATGTTTTTGTTGACGTAAAGTCGGTATTCGAAGACACGACTTTGTGCGTAGTCGTGTCTGTGAAATACACGACTATACGCATAGTCGTGTCTATCGAGGACACGACTAGCATGAAAATCGTATATTTAGAATAATCGACTTTTAATTGGAAGTTGTATGTTGCCTTACCGAAGTGTAATGACTCTTGTGGATATTTTTCCATAGGTTATAGATGCGTTTTTAAGTCTGTTGAGCCAGCGCAATGAGAGAAACCCGATGAAATATCCGTGGGCATTTTTTGGTTGCCACGCATTCAAAGAGATATTCGACAACGTAAGTGTTCCCTGCATAAGGAGTGATAAGTAATTAAGTATGATATTACGAGCATCGTTGTCTAAATCTCTTTCGGTTTCGCAGGAGCACCAGGAAGGGGGAAATAATGCCAAATTGGTTAAAAAGCTCGGGAGGATGCTGGACGGCTTGAACAGGAACATGTTCTACGCATTTTTCCCAATCCGCACCGGCTCCCACTTCTGCCTCGTGTATGTCCATTTCCCGCACTGTGTATGGCGCTTCTACAACCCGCTGTCTGGCAGATCCCAATTATATCCACATCACAGAAAAGCTGCTGATAAATTCACGCAGTTCATGAACGTTGTGATGGCATGCAAGCTGGGGTGGTTTGGTTTGCTAGACTGGAAGATGACTCAGATAACCAAAGCGCCGTGGCAACAAAATTCGAAAGACTGTGGCATCTTCATCATGATGTACGTCGCGCATTTGGCGTCCAATGTGAACCCACCGGAGTTTGATCAGTCCACAATCACACGACTGTGGCGACCAGTCATCGCTTCAACCTTGATTCGGGGGGTTATTAACAGCGAGTTTGACGACGATTCCGGACAAGGCACAAAAGATGCCGTTACAGTTGCGGGTTTTTTGCGGCTTCCGGATAAAGAATAAATTGAAATTCATTTTATTCACATTATTTTAATGTACAAAATTCATTTGCTGTAAATACCGTACTCTTTCACTGTACAAAGTTCATTTTAATGTACAAAGTTCACATAATTCCAATTCTTTTTTTGACTCATACCAGATGTAGACAAAATATCGCAAGCATGAATGTGAATACGGCCTTCATACAACAGGTCTACGTATATAATCGTCTCTGATGGAAAACGACTACGCATATAATCGTCTCTGGTACAACACGATTACGTATATAATCGTCTTTGATGAAACACGACTTTATATATAGTCGTGTTTCACAATACACGACAGTATAGATGTTAATTTGGGTAGGCCGTCTGCGCTATACAAGAATTTGACTACATCCTAAGTGAAGAATGGTGGGGGCTGAGGTAAGCCGGAGCGGCGTACATGCACTGTCTCGTTCGTAGTCAGTTCGCCTTGTTGCGGAAGTTTTCGTTTCCTGCGCGACCGATTTTCTTTCGGAACCGGGCTGTTAGTGCACTTTGTACGGTTGTGACCAACTTCACGACAATTTCCACATTTCGAACGTGGCCTTGCAGGTGGATCGGGCTGTGACTCAATTCTCTTTGTCTTTCTCCTGCCCTTCTTTGGAGCTTCAAGCCTTGGTGGTTCGCATTTAAATAAAACGTCGTAATTTCCCCACTGACTTCTGTCTAAAGTAGGGAACACTACTTCTTCGTACGTGCTACGGTACGTACTTGCGCAGTACCACTTCTCACAATATTCTACCGCTTCCAGACTCCTCTCATCAATACATGCCATGGCGTGCTTGCATGGAAGTCCCATGCTCTGGAAGAAGCCGCATGTGCATGTTCTATTCGTAAGGTCAACAACATCCTGATGCGAAAACATGAACAACATCAGTGTCTTCCAAGGATACAGTCGTGTCGTCGAAGACACGACTGTATGACTAGTCGTGTCTTCGACGACACGACTTTGTTATAGTCGTCTCTTACAGAAAAACAAATTTATGCTTACCACATGGTATAAAGATGTCACTTCAAACTGGCGTAATGATAGCGGTTGAACTCGAACTGTTCCAGCACTCTGATTCCTCATCTGATTGATATGATTCTGT